>VWPW01017979.1:701051-925181 GCA_013389825.1 Crypturellus undulatus
TGACCATGAGGCAGCAGTGTGCCCTCGTGGCCAAGAAGGCCAATGGGGTCCTGGGGTGCATTAAGAGGGAGGTGATCTTACCCCTCTACTCAGCCCTGGTGAGGCCACAGCTGGAGCACTGTGTCCAGTTCTGGGCCCCCCAGTACAAGAGGGATGTGGAGCTGCTGGAGAGAGTCCAGCACAGGGCGACTAGGATGATCAGGGGCCTGGAACATCTGCCCTGTGAGGAGAGGCTGAGGGAGCTGGGCCTGTTCAGCCTGGAGAAGAGAAGGCTGAGAGGGGACCTGATCTGTGTCTATAAGTGCCTCAAGGGAGGCAATGAGGAAGATGGGGCTGGCCTCTTTTCACTGGTGGTCACTGACAGAACCAGAGGAAATGGCCACAAATTGAAGCATAAAAAGTTCCACGGGAACTTAAGGAAGAACTTCTTGACGGTGAGGGTGACAGAGCACTGGAACAGGCTGCCCAGAGAGGTTGTGGAGTCTCCTTCTCTGGAGATCTTCAAGACCCGCTTGGATGCAGCCCTGTGCCACGTGCTCTAGGTGGCCCTGCGTGTGCAGGGGGGTTGGACTAGATGACCTCTAGAGGTCCCTTCCAACCTTAGGCATTCTATGATTCTATGATCCTCAACCCTGGTGTATATGTTGCGCTTTAGAAGCAAACAAGTATCCTTGGACTGTAAACCTACTGTACGATGGACTGTGCCCTTTGGGCAGCAAGGTACCACCCTGCTGAGGAAACAGCCATGCTTTTCTCTCTACTGTATTTTCAACAGATTGTTTTCATAATCTTTGTGCCCTTTTATACTAATTATGATACTTTGTAAAAGGTACTTTTACATTATATTAAAAAAAAAAAGAAAGAAACTAGGAATTAATCTTCCACATCTTTTGATAGTGCAGTCTGATTTTTAAAGGAGCAAACAACCCATACATCAGAGATCTGCTGTCTTTTTTTTCCCTCCTTTTGTCTGTTTGCTTTTTATACATTATTAGTTGAGATTCCGTAAAAATTCTCTTCATGGAACATATCGAAAACTTAATATTGAAAAAGAGACCTGGTTCCACAGAACAGTCTTAGGGTTTGTAATGTTCACCTATGTGAGGGCTACTGTTTTAACAGTAAAGGCTTAATCTGTAAAGAATAAATTGTGTCACTATGTGCCTTAGGTCAGGAGTCATAATTTTATAATTCTCACAAAACAGACTGCTCTGATATGGGCAGAGTTTAAATTGCCTTGGCTTTTACCCTTTTTCATGTCTTGATGTACATGTCTTCCAGGTAGGGCAATATTGCAACATTAAATTGTAAAATATTCCTTATATATTTAAAGGCAATTTCTCTATGAAGATGAATATACCTTGTCTGAATAAGCTTATTGCATATCCTGAATGTTTTTCAGGAACTCCAGAAAAGAACTTAATGACATACGGTTTGAGTTTACTCCAGGCAGAGGTAAGGCTGCTTTGTTTGGAATTATTCTCATATTGCTCAGAAAGGTTTTTCAGAAATTGGTTATTGCTTATGATTAATGTAAATTACCGTTCTAAACTCTTTCTTACTATGCAGAGCTTTATATTGTACTTAAACAAGAATAGTAGATGCATATAAATTCTAGTGGCAAGTGGCCATAATGTACACTGTATATTAGAAGACTTTATGTCTATCAATATTGCATTTTACTCCAATGTTTTTATGGTATATAAGAGCTTGAATAGTGATGTTTACTGCTACATTTTGACATTTGGAAAATGTCACGGAAGATGGAAAATAGTAGCCATAAAGATGTATGTATGAATGTGAATTGCCTTGCTTCTATAAGAGAAAATGTTATGTTCACAAGTACGGAGAGCAGTATTTTCCAAATGCTGTTTCTAAGTGGAAGATGCGTAGCATTTCTACTATGTAAGTCATCACCAGGAATAAATTCTGAATTGACCAGAAATAAAACCTTAAGACTCTACTGCTTATTTGTAGATCTATATTGGTCTACCAGTGCTGAGTTTTAAGAGGTCATAAAACTTTATTTGAAAAAAGACAAACAAAACCAAAAAACAAACAGCTACTGATTGGATAAAATGTACATGAGGAGGATATGTGTAGTAAAAGGCATCATAGCAGTGATTGGAACCATAACCACATTGCGAATTTCACAGTAGTCAATTTTTGTTATATTTAGAATAACACCCAAAGAACTCTTGTTTAAAAATGAGTCCAGATTGGTAAAGGTGGCTCTCCATTTAAATCATAAAATCACATACAGCAGTTCTGTGCATGTCTATATTCTCTGTTGTATACCTGCTTATCTCATTGATTTTTCAAATGGGAAATAACTACCAAAAATATTTAATATAGCTGGCTACAGAGCACCCTGCTTTAGTCACTTCTGAAAAGAATTACTTAAATCCTCTGTAAGCAGTTACGTAAGTCATGCAAGAATTCTTACTTGGTCGAAAATAGTGAATTCTGCATAGAAAATACCAAGATCCAGCGTTCCTGGTAGTTGGTCACAGGGGCAGCCAGCCCAAGGCTCGGGCTCCGCTCTTCAGAAGCTGCAGCTAGGGCAAGCGCATCGTCCTTGCCCTGCCTGTTTTGGCACAAGTGGAGCTGCTCTTTAGCCAGAGGAAAGTGCTAGGCATAGGGTTCGGAATTAACCTACTCAGACACAGCAATTGATGTTCATCCCACTGCTCGGAGTCTCTGGAGTCACAATATGCAAAAGGTATTTTGAACCTAAAGCACAAGGAAAGTAATTACTACTTGTGCAACTCCTCTGACCCAATAATAACAGGCAAGAAAACCCATTATCTCGAGACAGAGCAGTGCTGTGATTACAGTGTGATTATAGCACTGCTCTGTCTTGAGATAAATAGCACCATGGGGGAAACCAGAGAGTATGTATCTCTTTTTCCCTCTGTTTTACAAGAGAGCGGCAGTAATACCCCAACAAAGTTTATTTTCATGGTTGTGAAGTTTCTAAAGCTGTGTCCTGAGTGGGAGTAGCTCACTGGACAACAGAGGAGAAACACAAGTGTCCAGGAATGGGCAATGTGGGGCTTGTGGTGAATCAAATCATCTCCTCGTGCATTTTCTTCTGCAGAAGATGGTAAAATAATTACCTTGGAAAATGGTGATACTTTTTTTTTTTTTTTTCTTCCTAATGAAAAATAATTTTGCTTTCAAGCCTGTCTCCGTGAGAGTCTTGGAACTAGAATATATTTTTGTTAAATTGCATTGGGTGATTGATGTTTTTTGTTGTTTTTGTGGGCTCTTATACTTATTCATTCCACCTTTTGGACAGACACAGCAGATGGCGTTTCTCAGGAGCTGTTCTCTGCAGGCTTGGTTGATGGCCATGATGTAGTTATAGGTAAATTAAATTTTTGTTTGCAAATTATGCTCTTGTGGCAAATCAGTGTTAAATGGATGTGAAAAATGTATTCTCTAACTCTACTTTCTATAAAATCCTTTTGGTTCTAATTCTGTTTTCATGTATGAGTAGTATAATCAACAAGGCAATTTTGGTATCAGTCCAAGGACTGCCTTTGGAAGTCAGAACTCTTTAGTGGTTTGATGGAGATGATATAATGTAGATCTCCTGCAGGATTGTTCACAGTTCAATGGTTGATAATTTTTTTTAACTAACCTATTTTTTTCTATTTAGCAGTAAATTGATTTTTGGATTTTTACTTTTGAAAATATGTTTTGGCAGCTCTACTCCCAGTGAAGTTAGTAAGTACCCCTTTGAGTTCATGGAAGTTAATAGAACCAAACCAGATCCTGTTCTCTAGATCAGGATCTAGGGAAATTGTACACACAGACATCATGCCTAGCAGGAAAACGTTATCAGAATGTTTACTGTCTGCTGAAAAGAAATAGGCCTCTCTATTGCTCTGTTCTGTGTGAAGTGATTTTTTTTTTTTATGAGATTTATTGACAGACAAAGGGAATTCATTTGGAAGTGCTCAATTGCCTGTGGTTCCCCGTTATTCCTTGGTTGTTCAAGACAGATATGTAGAAATAGCTAACCAAAAATCAGAGGGCGTTTAGAAGATGTTTAAAGTGTAAGACCTGAATCAAGGAATGGATCACTTTTTGCATTTCTGCCCAAGAAGTTTGTATCAGTTGGTTCAGATATCTTCACTGGTATGGAGAGTGTTCCACATGCTCATGCTGCTTGCTTGGGAGGGAGTCCAAACACATAGGCAGCACGTTCTTAAGCTTGCTAACATGTTTGAGAGGCCTCGGTACTCCTTGCTTGTGTATGTGTGGTTGGCTCTAATTGATGTCTGAAGCAATAGTCTTACCTGTGCTTTGGTTTTAGCATCCAATGAAAAGGCATTTAGGGGAGGTTGGAGGATGGCTCCAGCTAGCAGCTACTCTTCTCTTACCCTAAGGGAGCAATAGACTGTTAAGAGCTCAGGGGACAGCTGGCCTGTTTGTTGCCATTTAAATAGCCTCAGTGAAAAATGTTGTTACCACAATGTTAAAGATACCTTTTTTTAGGTATCCTGTGGTGAGAAAACTTATTGCATCTTTTTTTATAAATAATTCTCTGATTAGGAGAAGAAACTTTATCTATGAACAGGTTCTCCCGATTGCCAGGGCAATGGGCACCAGCTCCTCTGTATTGTGCAGAAGTGGGAGTCACAACTGGCGATGTTGCAGTGTAAGAGAGACCAACCAGGATCCACTGAAACCCCCCTCTTTCTTTCGTTCTTATGCTGCAGAGACCCAGTGGCTTTATGGAATCCCATGAATGGGATTCAGCATCTTTCAGGAGAGATTTAGGGCCTCCTGCCAAGGAGGAGCCAATGAGGATAGCTATTCCGTATGGCTTTAGTGATGGGACTCTGGTTTTTGAAGAAACACAAATATTAAAATGAGTAATAAGGTTTTCCCTAGCAGGCATGATTAGAGCTATTGTCTAGATAAGGAATGATAGAAGTTTATTTCCTTGCCTAGTTTCTGTTTCGAATTGCATCAATGAGTTTGATTGTTTTAGTACTATGATCATGGGCCTTGCTGTTCTTTCCTGTTTACCTTTGTGTCATGGTATTATGAAAAAATAAGGAAAGCTGAATACCCCAACTATATTCAAAAATGTATGATTTCGTTAAAGTCATTTTTTGTGTCCATTTTTCTGTGGAGTTTTGAGTTCTTAAGTTCCACAGAAGCAAATTCTTGCATTACTTTGTACTATAATTTTTATTTATGTGCCTACTCACCTTAAGTGAAGTTGCTTAAGTTTTCAAGTATTTTTGGATATTATGTTATCTTTCTGATGCATGACATTGATTTCATATTTTGCTAGCAAATTTTAGGCAAGTTTTGCTAACTGGCATTTTGCTTTTAATTAAAAAAAATCAGTTGGATTTGTTAGAACATATTTGTGATTTCTGTCTTTAAAATTGTATAAATGTATGAGCATGAAATAATTTGTGAGCAAGCAGAGTATTGCAAACTTTAATTTGTGATTGTATAGCCATATTTATTAAAGATGATGATTATGGGATGTTTAACTATTGCTAGAGCTAGCAGAAGGTCCACTGAATCATGAATGCTTCATTTCATTGTAATCTGGCATGAATATTGACTAAATAAACCTATCTATTTAGTAAGACTTTAATCTTACTATTTTAACAGCTACCCACTTCCAAACAAACAAACAAACAAAAAAAACAGAATAAAGCTGTAGGGAATGAAGCCTTGTTTGAGCATCCTGACCATGTGTACTTAAAAGAAATTATTGACTTGCTGATTTCAGAATAGGAATACAGTTTCCAAAGAAACAGTTAAGTCATTTAGTTTAAAGCAGTAAGTCATTTAGTAAAGATGGTGCTGAAGATGTAAATCTGCTTACAAGACACATTTTCTGTGTAAAATGATTATGTCACCTAAGAAGGGGGGAATAGCAGAGAGGTTGGGGTGGTCAGCCTCCTCGACAGAAGAACTAGTTCCATCGGAAGCTGGTTCCAGACAGAAAGTGGCCATCGGTTATACTTTGTTTTTCAGTAGAAGCTGCAGGAATTCAACCTTTATAGATATGCAGGAAAATGTTCTGAGATAGTCTCTTAAAAGTTGTTCCTTTGGTTTTATTAGTGTTGGGAAGTGTAGGGGATGAAAGAAAGGGGGAAAATAAAAGTGGGAACATGTTGGAATCCACCACATTTTTGCTTAATAGCTAATTTTTTGAAAGGGTATTTGAACAGTCCGCAAAGACTACTGTGAAAAGTGTGGCCATAGCTTACGTGAGTTGAACCCGTTAGTGAAGCCTAGTTGACGTATAAGTTGTACAGAATTTGCTGCTAACTATAAGCATGTTTTACTTTTTGAGTCCTGCTGGATTTCACTTAACACAGGCTTCCCAGGAAGATTTTGGTTGTGATAAGTAGTAAGTTGAGCTACCTGTTCTGCAGAGATGCAAAAATCCCATTTTAGATGTTCAGTTCTGGCTACAATTGACTGGTTTCTGTTGTTAGAGAACAGGGTAGCATTGCTTCACAAGAGGTCCCTAGATCAAGGAAATCAGTAGAGAGCGTTCAGTTTTAAAGATTAGATTTTTGAATTTTGAGAGGGAAATGGTATCTATAGGCAGGTATTTGGATCTAGCTAACAAAAATACCCTTATGCAGATCTGAAAAGGCTATATTACGTGAAAGATCTGGAATATTTTCAGGATATATTTTGAGATGATGTGTGTGTGTGTGTATACATGTATATATATGCAATATGTGTTTAGTATGCTAGTGAAGTTTTCACCTAAGAATGTTTTATGGTTTTTGAGATGCCATAAAGGAAAGGCAAAATGTGTCACCATTTGGTTTTTCATGGTGACTCTATGTGAATGTTGAATGTTAATTCTGAGTTTTAACATGGTTGCATTCCTACTTCGCTAGTACATACAGTTTGCATGCAATTAAGGTACAGTTAGTCTTCCACAGACCAGCCTTAAATTTCAGACCCAAGAGGTCTTCTGAGAGTTATTTGAAAGAAAGGTGGGGAAAAAAAGTATTCTTCTTGTTCCTTCTTTTGCCCGTACTAAGTACTGCTTAAATTAAAACCTTCGTAGATTTGTCATTAAGAAATGTATAGTTGTTTTTCACTGTGTTAATACAATCTTATTTTGGATGCTATAAATACCTTGAGCATCCTAGCAAAGGTACCATCACTTTTAAGTACATCAGACATTTACCTCTGGTAATTTAATACTTGGCTTTCAAGACCTGGTATCCACCTAGTAACCAGGGAAACACTTGTTATTCAGTCAAAGCAAAAGCTTCTTGCTGAAAGGTCTAATGTATTTTGAACACAGAAAAACCATTTGAAAACCCAGTAGATAATATTTTGAAAGGAGATCATATTTTCAAAATAGCAAGTATTTTCATCAGCCTCTTGTGTATTTTCTTACAAGTATGAATAGAATAGATGTAATCTTCATATTAATTTGAGTTTTTATTTTCATTTGGTTCAGTTACTCTGATAAATAGCAGGACTTTCAGACAGGCATCTAGAACAGAAAAATCATGGCCATGAATCGATCATTTAGGCATGGATACAGAGGAAGTCTATCAGACTGAATCCAAAAAGACATTATTTCAAGGGATGTTAAACAATGAAGCGTGGCTCCCAATTAATGTACCCTAAACATTTGAAGTGGAAACACATGACTCAGTCTTGTAATTTCCTGCCAGCTGATGCTGAACTCACTCTTTTACTATTGTTGTATAATGCAAAGAAAATCTTTACTACCCTTTCTTCTTGCTGTGTTTTCAGCTCCTTGATTATACGTGGTTCCTCACATGCTTGGGTCAGCAAGGACCCCAGTAGCTGTGGACATGCCTGATCTGCACCAGGAGATTTTTAGCCTCAGCTGCTGCTTGTCCACCACATTGTGGCTGCTCTGTGATCCTAGACCCCTCAGCTGGCTAAGGCCAGGTGCATGCAATGCCAGTTTTAGTAGCCCTCTACAATTTTACAGTATCTATCCAGGAGTACAGAAGTCAGAATCTAAAGCAGCATTCAAGACTGCTTGATCTTGGAAGAGGGAAGTATTTTCTGGTTCTGCCTTTCCTGCTGAAATTTAGAAGACTTCCTTTGGAAACCTCCAGAACTTGCTCAAACAGTTGATGAGGAACAAGTATCCTAGTCGGAGCAAATGCCAACTGCTCAGGACCCCAGAATTCTTCTCCTCTGATTTAATCCTGATGAGCTAGCAATCAAAATCTGCAGACTCTACTCATAAGCTTCACTGTCTGTGCTGTGCTAAGTTTCGCACTTGTCTAGTAAATTGTTTTATCCTTTTCTTGCTCAGGTAGCCTTGGGTGCACAATCTGTCCATCTTGCATTTTATTTTTAGTTTGAAGGAAAGCTCATTAGCTCATTAGCTCTGCTTTCCCCTTTGGCAGAAAAACTTTGTTGTAGTGCTTCAGGCATGCTGGTCACAAGTCACAAATTGGCAGGTTCTTGAAGGATATCAAAAGTTAATTTTTTTTTTCAGAATCTTGTGTGGATTCATTTGATGTAGATGCTGGTGATTGCACTTTCGTACTTCAATCAAAAGGCCAACAACAGAAGCCCGGTGTGATGGCGTCCGGAGCAGCATCCGAGCTCACAAATATCTAATTATCTATTATCTAAGTCATAGGAAATGCCATAGTTACTCAGTGAATATCCTTTTGCTCCCCTTGTATTTGCTGTGCCTTTGCTGTTTTGTTATTGATCTCCTCAGCTGAATGAAGTGATATTTTTTGTTCAGCTAATTCCTGTTTATGACCTTGCTATAATCAGAAAACGTGATTGTGCTGCATGAGTAGAAAATACATTGCATTAATTGATGGCCTAATGAAGAGCTGTAATGTTGCTAAAGGCATATGATCTGGATAGCAACACTGTTTGAAAGCCTAAAGCAGCATAGATTTGTTATTTAATATCAGTAGTCCTTTGAGATAGGCTGATTTTAGTAATGTTGAGGGAATTTGGCTTTTTTCTTGTGTCTGTTGTTCAAGTTGAACATTGACTGAATTTTTAGATAATAGTGTCTATTGCATTTTTGTAACATTATGAAGCCAGATATACCCATCAATTTTCCAGTAACCAGTCGTCTAAATGTTTAAGTGTTCTGCGTTTAGGTTTTAATATATTACTTGGAGAGAAAACCTACACTTCTAACCAAAACCCTGCTGTGTTTTAAGGCATTTTATAGTAACTCTTGTGCCTTCTCTGTGAGCATGTAACTTCTTATCTCTTTAGTAAGAGATGCCTATGGATTACAGATAGGAGAGTATCTATAAAATCCCCAAGGGCTAGCTAAGGACTTAAATATTTCAGCACATCTGGCTCACTTAGAGCTAACACACCGAAGGGTGGCTCATAAAGACTGGGCTGTGGGGAGCTCTGGATATTTGAGAGACACCCTTAGGTAATCAAGCTATGCATCTAATTGCTCCTTCCAAGAAGGAAAAAAAATCTGCCTATTTTATCTTTGTGCAGTACGTAAAATGTGCAGTTGAGAAAGTATGATGTGTGAACCAGGGCTGTTTTTTGGGCATTTCCATCCCAGTGAATTTTCAGTGTGATGGAAAATAGGGGTACAGGTGAAAAAAGGATAGGGTGTTAAGTGAATAATCACTGTTCTTGTTATAGCTGTCGTGGCAGAACTACAGATAGACAACATAAGAAGTTCTGAAAGTAAACAAATTAATCTGTACACCATATATGTGTTTATGCATGCCAGTGCTTATCTTACAGCCATGAATAGATAGATCATAATTTTTAATTATTGCAAGGGATAAAAACGCAATTGGCAGTTGTTTTTGAGTCATGTTACTCTATTTCAGCATTCAGTGGACCAGATGCTAGTTGTATAAATGAGAAGTAAATCCATCTGTTTAATGGTGGGATTACTTCAGTTTTTTTTTTTTTTTTCCTGGCAGATTGTAAACTTGTGCATGGGGTGTGTTCCCTCCCCTCATAGGTCTAAGTTATAGGTTTGAGGTCTCTGTAGTACCGAAAACGGCAGCTCTGCATTTGATTCAGGTAGCAAAGTCGTGTTTCTCTTTCAATAGTAATTTAGTTACTTGTTTCCTTGGCAGTGAATACTTCTCACCAATGGTTAGTTAAAATAAAGGTTTATCCAAATACTTCAAACAAGCAGTTGTCTGTTCAGAACTTAAGTCCTGTACATAAGGGAGTCGTTCCTGAGAAACTTTTTCCTACTTTACATTTAAAGTATTGAAGTAGCCTGATTGGTATTTCATCTTCTGAATAGTTTTGTCAGAACAGTATATATAATTCATAGCAGAATTCAGGATAGAAGGAGTTGTGAACATCTGATGGGGAGATGAGGTTACCCAAGTGATAATAAGCCTAGCAGAATGTATCCTGGCTGTATTTATGCATGGACCTAGGTTTCAGCTCTAATCCAGCACAATGGAGGTATTTGTGGAGCTGTCTTCAATATCTTGAGGATTATCAAATTGAAGGCATTTGGTGTCAAAACCTTTGGAAGCGCTTGCTTTCTCTTTTCAGTCACTGATAACTTTTTTTCAGCTTTGTACTCTGACTCATTCTTTCACATAGATAATTTATGTGCACGATTTACTGTAATATTTCAGGCTTGTTAAATGCTCCTGTTAGTAGTGTTGGACAACAGGTCTATATTTTTGTTTTAAAATGTACACTTGAGCTTACACTTCCAGATTTAGAAAGCTCAATATCAAAATGCTTTTCTCAAAGTCACCCCCTTGAATTTCTCCTTGTTTAAGCTCCCAGCAGATATGTTCTACCCCATCAAATACATCCAGAATCAATGTCTGAAATATGTAAGCACTTCAGTAGCCAAATATGTTCAACTTACACCTTCTTTTAAGTGCGTGGTAGTTTGTCTCAACGTGCTTTTCATACACACTGGGAGGTGGCGAGAGCAGGAATCAAATCTAGAATTTCAACCATTTCATAAGTCTCTGGGAAAAGGTACCTATTTGCCAGTTACATTAATATTTAGTTACATAGTTACATTAATATTGGGAATTTTCTTGTAAGCTGTCCAAGGAAAAAATAAATCTTGCATACTCCTTTAATTCAGTCTTCAGTCTTCCAGTTTTTGTCTGTGAGCCTTGGGTTATGTATTAATACCTCATTTTAATAGATATTGCGAAGAATTTTGAGGCCTACTGGTATTCCATAAACTCTGGATTTTTGCAGTTTGAGCAATGATAAATATTTCAGGGCTTTATTTTTGTCAGAACTGTGTAAGCAATCCAAACTCCGCTGAGCAAGTTGCTTTTTACTACATAATGCTGGCACAAATTATTAATTTGCGTCTTGCTATTTCTTAGCATTTACTGGCAGGGTCTTAAATGAGACCAAATTCTGCTTTACCCTTGCAGTTTCCAGTGATGAGTATATTCAGATGTGTACCATGCCAGCTTTGGGCCTTGGCTTCTCTCAATACCAAGGAGCTAATACTTTGTAGAAAATGTAGGAGTTACAGAGCTGTGGGATATATAATTTTTTTTTTTTTTAACAGAGTTTTGAGAAGCAGTAACTGCTGTTGTATGTTGGGCCATTCTTCTGAAGGGTGGCAGTGGTGCTGGGAACAGTTCTTTGGGCTTCATGCTTCATAGCAATGTGCAGGAACATGCATGCTGGGTTTGTACCCTCTTCAGAACCACGGGCCACTGGTGTCGTTACAGCTTCCAGCTGTGCAAAGTGCACAGCCCTGGGAAAGCCCCATGTCAGAATGCCGTACTGGACCTTGTCAGTAGCCCCGTGCCTTTCAGGCTGGAGCTTCCTAGGCCTTCTGCTGTTCTGTAGATGAGTGATATTTCTTTAGGCTGTTTTCTGATTATCAGAGTGCAAATGAAACTGTTGCATATTAAATTATCAAATGTTGAAATGGAGATAAATCTTTTCCACGGTCTTTATCTATATCTACTGATTCAGCAGTGTACTTTGAGAATTCAGTCCAATTCGTGAGCCTTAATCTTCCTGTGATAAATTCCTAATGATGGTCTCTTCATAAATAATACATTTCCACGTGTTTTTCATGTTTCTCCCTTATCAGTGTGCTGTAGCTTCCTCACAAGAGAAGCCAGGCTTGCAGTTGAACTATTTTCTTTTATTTCTTTAAGAACTGTTTCTGGCTTTTTCCAGTTCTCTAGCAATGCACAACTCTTAGTGTGTCATCACTTAGCATCTCAAAATGCTTTATAATTCC
Organism: Crypturellus undulatus; assembly: GCA_013389825.1. Lineage (NCBI taxonomy): Eukaryota > Metazoa > Chordata > Aves > Tinamiformes > Tinamidae > Crypturellus > Crypturellus undulatus. The sequence continues at coordinate 713,272 of VWPW01017979.1, forward strand.
CTTGCTACTGTTTTCAAGCAACATAAACAAAAGGATTTTCTGGCTAGCATCCTGAATGGATGAACTAATGGAGTTGCTCTGTGCAGTTATAAGACCTTTTTGACCTCTCTTTGAAATGCTGTTTAATATTTTATACAGACAGCTTGAGAGTCACTAGGTAACATTAGATAATCATAAGGAAGTCAGAGATCTGGAGGAATTGCTACTAAAATTTATAAATTTTGATTGCTGTGCTTGTTTGTGTAATATAGTTAATCCAGTGCTGTCCAGGTTTCAAAGTTTAGTTTTGAGCTTGTTATGATCTGGCAAATGTATGAAAATAACTGTGCAGTGTGAAATACAAATGGTGTATATATGGCAACGAACCACTTGCAATATATGAAACTGCCTCCAGAGTGGGCCTAAGGAATTCAGCTCTTTGCAGGAGAGTTGGGCCAGCAGTTGAATTTTAGGAGTCCCAGTTCCACCTAAGTGCTCTCCCACACGCAGGCTCCTGCTTCCCTGAGACCCATGTGGAGGAAATGGCGTTAATTCCAAAATCAGCAGATTCCCAAAGCAGTTAATTATGGAGAAATCCACCTATCAGATGAAAATGGCAGAATAAGTGCCTAGAGTAGAAGAGGAGGGAATATTTGAAAAAACTGGGAGGAAAGCCAAAAGATCTGTGCTGCTGAGTCTGGTCTGCTGAATATAAATGCAATTGGATGAAGCAGGGAGCTGTAGAAGGCAGTTATTTCTTACAGACTTGGTTTTGGATGGCATAATGTAATCTCACTTCTCACTTATTGAAAGTATTTCTGATTTTCACAGAGTGTATCACTTTCGTCTTTCCCAAGTGTTTTTCTTCCAAGAGTTTCAGGGCTACCAAGTAGAATGGCTTTCCAAACTGCTGAACCTAAACATATTTTCGGAAGATCTCCATATTTTTTTTTTTTTTTTTGAAAATGGAAAAGCACAGGAATCATTATTCTTTGGAGAGGACCACAAAAATGTCATCTCAAACTTCAGATTCTGCTTGAGTCTCTGTTTACAGCAGATGGCCCTGGCTCAGTTGGCTGGGTTGGCATGGTAGTGGAAATAGTTCTGCTGTATTTCAAATAGCTTTATTTACTGTCTCATTAATTTTAACTTTTCTAGAAGTTTTCCCTATTCAGAAGCCATTAGGGCTAGATCTCATGCTGTGTTAAGAATTTTTAAATTACAAGGCACAGTCTTGTCATATTAGAGGAGCAAAACATCTATTTGATGGACTGACCCAAGTACAGTTACTCAGTTACATTTTTTGTGATCTTGAAGATAGCCATTTTTGTTCTGTTATCTCAACTTAGATTAATTGTATATTTAAAAATTGTAACTGATATGCTCAGCCAAAATTCTCAGAGGGCAAAGATTGATTGATGGCATATTTTAAATAAATATTCTAAACAACTGGGGCATACTTTGTTTTTTACCTTTATGGTGGCAGTCTGTGTTGTGTATATTTATTTGCTAGTTTTGACCTTTTGTCCTGTTGCCTGTTCTGCAGGTGTGAGCACTCACTTTGACAGCTTGGCAGTACCATTTGTCACTGAGCAAAACCTGCAAAAGAATCAGTATGATTTGTAGTGCATAGGTTGATTATCTGTCCTTCAGAAACCTCTTGAAGAAAACTAAATAGCACCTCATTTATTGTTTCAAACAACAAAAAGTCTGCTGTGCCCCTCTGCTGCTTGTGTTTGAAGAGGGTTTTTCTTCCAAGACATGATTTAAAGTACACTCATTTCCTTGAGGTTGTGGCTGGCAAAGGTTTTTCCTCACTACTTGATTTTTTTCCCATCTAAATACTTCCTTGTTTGTTTTTTTTCTCTGGCTTTTATAATAGCACAGCCATTGCATCTTGAAAATGCTACTCTTGCCTAATACAATCAGTGATTCTGAATGGGATGAACAGCAGCAGCAGCTGTGGGTTAGGGTGTCGCAAAAACCCATATGTAAGAATGTCATTTGCTAGGTTAAGAACAAATCTCTAAAATGAACTGCTGCTGTTCAGGGGCCTTTGCATACTTAACTTTGTGCTTTAGTACTAATCTGAAATTTTTAGAAGTATATATGTAAGAGTAGTAGGTAAGTTATATCTAATGCAGCACATAGCTTAATCTAATTACATTCAAAGTAGCTTTGAGTGTTCCACTTCAGAGTGTGTTTTTCTACTCTGCATTTTTGTAATTCTGAGGATATCTTTACTGTAGTTGAGATGGAATCCCAAACCTTCCGGAGAAATAATTGGAAGTTACTGCATGCTGACTGTCAGGATGGATTTCCAACTGCTTGGATGGTTTCTGCTGCCTGAGATGCAACTTTACTTCTGAAGGAAAGTAATTAAACTAGAGAATACATGGGCACTTGCAATTCTTTGGCGACTGCTTTTCTCCCTATCTATTAATATCAGGCCCTGAAAGTTTGTAGATATCAGTTGCATCAAATTCTTCAAACTGGTACTTAGCATTGGGCATGCCTTTCTGTACTCAAATACCTACTGGACCTAGAAAATCCATCTCTTGCCAAGGTAAAGAGTGTAATGTTCTCATTACCGGTAAAATAGTAACTGCATTTTAAATATTATCCCTAAATACAGACTTAGGTATCCAACTTGACTTTCATTGTTGACCTGGCAGTCTAAGTAAAAATGAGCAAAACAAAAACAAGGAGTTAGGAAAAGGAGCAAGATACCAGCAGGGACTATATGTTTTTGCTAGGTAGTTGTGTACGCACTTCTTTCTGAGCTGATGCTAAATACTAACATTTTTGGATACTGCATAAAAAGGGGCCTTTTGGGAGATTTGCATTCATCATGGCTTGACAGAACAAAATTATGACATTATTCTGGCCAGTTCATTTTTACTGTCATGCGGTAAGGGCAGAAAATTCAGACTTCAGAGTTCTCAAGTCACAGGTGTGGAACACTAGTTTGGTGTGAGTAGTGCTCAGTGTACATTACTGGAATTGAAAAAGTATCTCTCTGGGAAACTATAGGCGATTCCTTCTGGACATGGGCATATCTTAATGTAAACTTGTATTCTAATATTATGGAATCTTAGTCAGACTTCTTTTTTATTTTCAAGCATAGTGTCTCAAAATATCTGACATTATTCCCTTAGATCCTAATCCTCTGTTTAAGTGTATCCCACTCTAGTTGTAGCCCATCAGAGAAGCAAAAATAAAGTATGTTTCTTATGGTTGCTTCAAATATTTATCCAGTGTTGCCTTTTCTAGTAAATTAATAAGTAAAAACTTTTTGCTTGTGTTTATAATAAAAGTAAAAATGAAATAGCACAAAGGTAAAATGGCGTTTTAATGAGCCCTGTTCCTCGAAAATGTTTTCATTAAGAATTGTGTGTGTTCTTTTCTGTTACAATGCTACATAAAAAGTAAATACAATTAACTCTTACATTAACTGCTAGCTTGACTTTTCCTAATTTTTGCTTTGAAAACTTGAATTTCTCTTGTTCTTGGCAAAGAATTGAGAAGAGGCGGCTTGAGTTTTTTAAATTTTTGCAGCCAGTAGTGAAGAGCTCAGTGCTGCCTTGCACAAGGGACCAGGTCACTGCAAGCGTTACTGATGACAGGCAGAAGTGCAAGGAGAGTAGCTCAGGCCCAGGGTCCAGCTACAGCTACTCTGGTTTAGTAGTGCTCCAGCACCAGCTAGAGGTTTTTTTTTTCTGAGCACTTCGCTTTATTGGAGTGTTGAATAAGCAAGAAATATTCTTGAGCACATGATCTAAGACATACAAATTTGAAGGGACTCTTATCTTGGCTTCAGGAGAAAATGAAGCTGCACTTTCTTTTTTTGTGTATGTATGTGGTTCTATGTATTACTGTAATGAAAAGTATTACCTATATTTACATGTATTTTGCCAGGAAGGAGATATTACAACAAAATTGATTTGTTGATTGTGGAAATAAATTGTGTGATTAAAATGCAAACTCTTTGTAATGACTACAGTGAAGGAGATTATTCATAATAAATCTTTAAAAAGGGAAGCACTCTTTAGTAAAATTCCTGTAGCTGAATTCATTAAACTGTGAAGACTAATTTCTTGCTTTGCTAAAAGTTTTCCCTATAAAATTCATCTCAAGCTCTTTTTGAAACCTTGTTTGTAGTTTCAAATAGTCAAATTTGTTACAGATGTAGAAACAATACTCAGTGTCATTTTAATAGTGAAGAAAAAGTGAGACCCCCCAAGATTTTGGTGTGCACTGAACAGCAGTTGAGGTGACATTGGCCAAAGTGACGAGCCAAACAACTTCCCCAAGTGAGACCAGAGTGGGTGGCGCTTTCACAGTGAGTCATATAGAGCCAGGCACGCTGGTCTAGAGTGAGAAGCACATCATAGCGATGCCAGAATGAGCAGAGGAAACAAGTTTGGTGTCATCTTGGATTTTGCTCATAACAGCAGGATTTCCAACATGCGAATCAGTTTGCTGCTGTGTATCTTCCACTCCAAGAAGCCTGCAAAAAGTATTTATGGAGAGCATCTGGCTGCTTGTTTCTCTGGTGTGTGGTACTTACCTACTCAGTATACTAAGAAATCTCTGCTACTTAATACCTGTTTGTTTCTTTCAACAACTCAGCAGCTCTGCAGGGTGTAGGGTCTGCCTCATGCTCTTGAAGACTTCTTGTGCTCCTAAGTCAGCTTTAAACAGAGGCTCTTAATAATTCTATCTGAATTAGTCAGGTCTGGATCTTGTACTGTGCAAAGCTGTGGAGCAGATATAGAAAATCACTGAAGCCTGAAAACAGCCAAATTTGCTGGTCAAGATTAATGGTAGCAATGTTGTAAAAAATAGACCAATTAAAAATGTGAGTTAGGTATTTTCACAGAAAAGGAGCTTATTATTTTTGTCTCTGCTCTGTTTTTAAGGAGCAAATAATTTCCTTGCTGTCACTTCCGTTGACAGTGTACTGCTTACTTCTCTGGACGTTGTGGCTCTGCAGATTTAGCTAAACTGTTACTACAGTCATATCACAAATCCAGTCACAGTTAGTGAGAGAATAGCTTGAAGATAACTTTTAGCTCCTGTCACATCACTTTTATTTTTGTTGATTTTTCTGATGGTCCAGTGAGCTGTACTGATCAATGATTCTCTGTTGGTTCTTTTGCCAACCCAAAAAAGAAGCAGAAGCACCAACACACAGCCAGAAAAGAGAGAAGATAAGGAGAGAGGCAGCAAGCTCAGCCTTCTCCAGGACACTCATCCTTGCAGTGGCCCTGGTATAGCAAAACTGTGGTATAAAGCACAGCGGCTATGGTCCTGCTTCTCCTTAGTCACATGGTTCTGCCCCTTTGCTTGCGTGACTGTAACAGAATAAGCCAGTTTAGGGAATAGCCTAGATTGAAAATCAACAGTTTTATTTTTGCTGTTGCTTGGTTTTCAGGCATATTTCCCTGAGCCAGGTCACGTATTCACTCAGCATCAATGCCAGCAAAAGGGAGGAAGCAGGATCATGGCAGTCTGTCCCTCCCTCAACCCCCTGAGTTTCAGACTACAGCTAGAGAGAATTAAGTGATTCAAGTGATATTTTACAAATATGTATGTGTGTGAAATGAATTACATAATTGAACCTGAATCTGAGACTTGAAGCCATGCAGAATGCAATTTAATGTGAATCATTTTTTCATACTTTGTTTTATAGTTGCTGCTAATTTACAGAAGATAGTAGATGATCCTAAGGCCTTGAAAACATTGACTTTTAAGTTGGTAAGTAATGTTAATGCAGTAAGTACAGCTTCAGAAACAGAAGTGTTCCCTTACTAAAGCTGGGTACTGAAAAACAGCTTAGCCTGTTAGATCTTTTAAAAATACACCAATTATGGTCGCAGAAACCTGAAATCTGTTCCTTGCCTTCTCCACATCAGCTGAAAAATATCACAAGAAACCACTCTTCTTGAAGATCTGAGCTTGTGATGCTTGAACAAAGCTTTCTATCTGTTACAGTATCTCTTCTGATTCCCTGAGGTTAAGAGCATCAGTATAATCATGCCGTTTTCCATTCTCTCCCTACCTCTCTAATGTATTTTTTAATCTGTTGCATGATATCACCCACAATCAAAGTTGTTGAAAATAATTTAGTAGAAGGGAAATTTAATGGAACTTCTAGGATTTGCAGGGAGAAAAAAAAGAGATAATTCTTAGAGAAAGTTTGCACATGAACTTGCATGAGTCAGAGAAATGGCATAGGGAGTGTATTAGCTATCTAAGAGACCTCAGAATTTGTGAATTATGATTGAGATTCATTGGTTCCATCAATTGCAAGACAAAATCTGTAGAAAAGACAACTTCATTAATTTTAGCATTCACAGTACTGATTTTAGATTTTTAGATTTAGTATGGACCAAATACACCACTGGTTTGTTCTAGGAGGGAGCTGTGCAAGCTGGTCTTGCAAAGAGGTATTAGATTGCATTTTTAAATTATCCAGAAGCTCTTGAATGGAATCATGGGATAATTTAGTTTGATGCGGAGGTTGACTGACTTATTTTGTATAGTCAACTTGTCTCCTCAGGTGTTTGGTAGGTAACATTTACTGAGGTTTGTTTTTAACGTAAGTTTCTTCCTCATAATTTCAAGCTTGATTTCCCGTATTAATTCACTATATGGGAAAAGAATATACAAAATCATGAGAAGTATCCTAATTTATTCTTATTTTTGGATTCATTTAATATATATTCTATTGTGCAATAGGGTTGCTGAATGAATTGTTTCCTGGGGGAGATCCTCTTATATTTCTATTTGTTCTCCTGAGTTTTTGTTACCTCTTAGCAAGCTCTTGTGGCATTTGAGAGCACTTGACTGCAACTTGATTAAAACACATTTCATTGGTAAATATTTCATGGTGATTCAAAGCCTACGTGTAGCTAATCTTTTATCCATTCCAAGAGTTTTATCTGAAAAGCATTCTCTAATCTGGTTTTATTTACTATTATTTCTGTGCAGTCAATCTGTTCAATTTCTGTTTCTCTGTTTCTCAGTACTTGCAGATTGCTTCTCATGTCTGAATGCATATGTTTTTACGGTTTGATCTCCTTCACATTTTTAACAGTGCATCTTTGTTCTTAACATTGGGGTTGGACGAGATGACCTCTAGAGGTCCCTTCCAACCTTAGGCATTCTATGATTCTATGATTATGCCATATTATAGAATTACATAGCATTAAGCCTCCTTTAGTTGTCTTAGCTAACACACATTATGACGTCTGCAGTATCCACATGTCCACATTTTGGGAAGGCAGTTGCTATAATGCACAAGTAATCTTGATTATGGTTGAGGAAACGCAGATATATTGTGCAGTATGATGGTAATAGTAACTTCTTTTTCTATTGTGGTGTTTTAAGTACAGAATTCGGGCTCCATTTATTTAGTAAATTCCCAATCTAAGAAGCAATGAAATATCTTAATAGTAACAAATGGTAGTGGGTTCAGATGTTTAGCTTGCTGCTTCAGCAGAATAAGACCTGTAAAATACTCTGCTCTGAACAGAGGACCTATTCTCCATGTGTGGTAAAAGTAAGTGTGAAACAGAAGTAGCCTCCTGTAGTGTTTCTACAAGTAGCAATTCAGTTTATTTTTGTTCATGAAGAAAACAGCAAATGTTGTTGTACATATTTTGTGGGTGTGATGTGAGAGATGTTTTTCTGATACTGCATATACACATGTGCACCTATACTCATGCTTTCAACTACAATAAATGCATAAAAGGAGCAAGAGCATATTATAGGATGAGCCAATTGCTTTAACAGTTTATTGGGGCATATGCCAAAGAGAGTCCGAAGGTGCCCTTCACAAGTAATTTTCCTTTACTGCTCATCTAACTTATTACTATGATTTATGCATCACAGTGGTGGGATTGCATAAAAGGGCTGCATTAAAAATGTAGTTACTACAGAAACTACAGCTACAGAAACATCTTTCATTTAAGAAACTATCAAAATATTTTGCCTACAGAAGCTGCATTTATGAAAGCATACCTAGAGCAACAGTTCAGTACTAAGCAAAGTGTTTATATTCTTATTGTTATTTGTGACAAATGTGACAATTGAACATAGTACAAATTGTGCCAGTTTGTACTGCAGCAGACTTCATTAAAGAATTGCAGCTACACAATCTGAAGTATTAAATGGTACTGTCAAGGAGAAGGCATCCTTTTGCAAATATTATTGTTTATTGCTTCAATCTCAAAAATCAACTGGATTGATCAACAGACTTGGCAGTTTTATTATGAGACTTTGCAAACATTTGGTGTCTGCACGGTGGTAAAAGCCCGAATCTGTACGTGTTGGGTTAGTCACTCTTCACAAGTGAAAACAGCATTTTTGTTTTGTCTTTAAAAGTCTTCCTTCAACTAAACTGTTTGATAACTAGGCAATGTGGGGAGAACTTATAGCCTGTCAAATTCTCCTTTTTAACATGATGCACTAAATGTTTCTGTTTGTACTTGCAGGCCTCTGGCTGCGATGGCTCAGAGATTCCCGATGAAGTGAAGCTGATTGGGTTTGCTCAGTTAAGTGTCAGCTGATGTCTGTCCCTTGACCTCGAGCTGAATTGTGAAATTGCGAAGAGGCCAGCTTAGATGCAAAGGAAAATTAAAGCACCACACACTGAGTTCTGCTTCATTCTCTAGCAATTCACAAAGTCAGAAAAAGCAAAGCCCACAGCTACACCGCTGCTGCTAACATTCAAAATGCTACTAAATGTCTCTTAGCAGTTGATTTGGATTCCCCCTAAGTGAGAAGCCTGTGGAAAAGCACTCAGGTGGCTGTATTTATTGGTTACAAAAGGAATTTTCTATTGAGCTTACTTTTTCTTTCATAAACTTTGAGTGATACAATTTTACCTGTACTTGTGGTTGATAATACTGCCTCTGTTCTCTTGTATTTAGAAATTACCATAAATATAAAAGTTAATTATTAGCCAAACTTGAATTCTAGTTTTAAAACTGTGAATTTTATTTTTCATATATTTATGGCATTACATATCTTAAAATGATTTGACTTGATTATGTGCTATTTGCAGTTGATCTCCCATTATTTAAAAAAAAAAAAAAAGAAAAAGTTTCAGGTATATCCTTGATATATTTGGTAATATACTTTTTTTTTTTAATTAGTTAAGTAGGTGTTAGCAAGCTCTTGCTGGGTGTGTGTCTTAAAAACAATCCACAAACTGATTGTCAAGGATGTGGGAGGTGCCTTGCAGACATTAATATTTCTAAGAATGTGCCTGAGGCTGCTTAAATCCAGAATATTCTCCCATTTTCTAGATGTACCATATATATGGGACTATATAGCTATCAGAATAAGGAAGGAATATACAGAAGTAAAAAAGTTTGAGAAGTTTGAGGTAAACTATGCTTTATTGGGGAGTCTATGAGCTAGAACTGCTATAAAATGTTGTCCTTAAGGTAGCCTGCTTACTGTGCCCATCTCTGATTTGACCTACCCTGAAGGGATAGAAACAGATTTTGTACTGGTGTGATAAAACTTGAACAGAACTGAAGCTTTACTTGAAATTCTGCAAAAATACCAAGGTGAAGTGAAAATAATAGGGCTTAGTGCAATGATCAAGTAAAACTCTGTTACAAAGAAAGCACTGCTGACCCAAGTAGTCTTGCGCTTAACGTGTGACGTAGGTGTTACGGAGTTAGCAAGCTTTAGAGAGATTCTCAAATTTGGAGAGCTATTCCTAGGATGTTACAACTTAAGCTACTTCCTAGCTAATCCTAGATAAAGGGCAGCTCTTTAATGTACTGAAAATGGCAAATATATATTATTATGAGAAGTTATTTATAATGCCTTGTCATAATTGTTGAGGTGTTCTAGAGCCATTTGCATACAACTCAATGTAATTTCATTCCATTCTATTGTTTACATAACAATTATTTCAAGATGACTGCAAAGGTTAAAAAAAAATAAAAATAAACGTGTATTGCACAACCAGATTTGTATTCTGAATTTCCATGTTCTGCATGTGTGTTGTTGTTACAAATGGGTGCTGCCTTGCTTTAGTTCAGTAAAAATGGCACCAGCTAAGAGGACCAAGTAAGTCCTCTGGAGTTTGGAGAGGATTGATGACTGCGTGCTGGCTCCCCGGAGAGTGTTTTCTTTACCACTCGCACTCCAGTGAGCTGCGCTGGAGCCACTTCTAAAGCTCCGCTGACGTGTTTGTACTTGGAGCCATTACCGCGTGCCCGGCCGGGTAACGGCCGTCGCTTTGGGGCGGGGGCAGCAACGGCTCCCGCGCGGCCGTTGGTGCTTCGGGGTGAGCGCGCGCAGGCGCGAGGCTGCGCCCCGGCCCTGCCCGGCCCGATGCGGCGCCGCGCGGTCCCGCGTGCCACGTCTGCCCGAGGAGCGCTGGGGAGGCAGCTAAGCGCGGCGGCCGCTCCTGGGCCTTGCCAGGTACGTGTCCGAGGTGGGGAGCAGGTGGCGATGCAGCAAATTTCATTATGTATTGGCAATTCCTGTAGAGTAAATAAAAAGGTACCTTAAACCTCTGTCTTCTAGTGAAACAGTGGGCAACCTGTGGTTATCAATGGTGGGTTACATGTGTGGGTTGGATTATGGAACAGGATGCAAAGAGTTAGGCTCAAGGGAAGCTCTTGTGTAGCCTTTGGGGGCCTCCTACATGTCTGGATAGTAAAGAACTTAAACTTTAATTGAAGCAGTCAACAGTGCTGCATCAAGGTGCAACTGTAGCAGCTGTTGCTCTCTTCTAGTTTGATGCAGAAATATGGAAATGCTTCATTGATTTTCCTTGGTTCATTGAGACAGCACATTCATGCAGCAGTACTCTTAATCACAGCTGTGTGGGTGCTGCGAGGTTGCAGGTTGTTTTTAACCTTTTTTTCTGCTGCCACTAAGATGTTAGAAATAATCCTATGTGAGTGAGATGTTTTTAGAAGGAAAATAGTCCAAGCTAAAAGGTGTAGCTAAAGCTTTATAGCCTATTAATATAAAATTCATGAAGTAAATTCTGCTCCCAACTTTTTATGGACAGATGAAGAAAATAAAAAAAATACATGGTAAGTTTTAAAAGAAGTGTGTTAGTGATGAGTAAAAATAGACACCAAATCTAGTAGCAGTTTGCTTTAATACACTGTTCACATTCTCTGTAGAATAACAAAGGAAAAAATGGCAACTATTGAGTTGATCATGTTTCTAGGAAGAGGATATAAGAGGTGGATACACTTTCTTATTTGCACCATGAGAATTGCACCAAAGCAACTGTGTGCTTTACAAAGGTGTTGCTGGACAGTGGGTTGTGTCTGATGGTGGACAGAGCACCTGCAGCTCTTTAAGAAAGAGGTGTCTTAATTAACTAGTTGAAATTTGGAACAGATGAGCTGCTTATTACACAGCTGTTTCTGAGGCCAGGCAAATGGGGCTTAAACAGTTCCAAGGTTTGTGCAGCAATGGTTATAGGCTGCTGCTTGCAACTGGGCATTTGCAGGCTCTGTGGAGCCAAACATTTCACTGCTTTCTGCCTGAGTGTGTTGAAAGTTGCTCTGCTTTTTATCTTCTGAAATCCCAGCATAGGCACTGGGCCAAGAAAGCTACCTCCTAATTTCTAGCAATATATGCTTCTCATGCAAAGCAAATAGTAGATATAGTGTCTCTTTCTTCTAGTAAGTGCTGACCTCAGTGCAACCCATTCCACCAACATGTCCTGAGAATTGCATTCAAATTGTAATGCAGCTAACTACAGCTAATGATAATTATTTCAGTGTTCTAGAGATACTATCCCAAATGTTACCATTATTTCCTGTAAAGAGCTGTCTGCCTCAGTGCACACTTCTGCTTCATGCTTGGGACTTACGCTTAGGACTGGGATTGGAATGGTAAGATGCCACATAGGATGCTGCTGAATTTTCCCTGTTCCCTTTGAGATCGAGACCTTCTCAGCTTCATGTGATGTAAAATCACTAATTTGGGGGCTTCCAAAGCATCCCTATAGAATCTCATCATGTGCTACTGCTTCAGATATTTTTGAACACTGCCGTTTTCCTATGAGGGAGAAAACAGAATGGAGCTTGCAAATTGCATGCTCCCCCTGAACCTTTTTGTAATCAGAGGTTTGTTTTCCTTTTTCCTACCTATGTCCACATAATGATGTTGCTGAGATTGGCCTGTGCCTGAAATCAATTAACTATGATGATGAGTCTGACACAGACCTAAGACATTGCTAATTGAGTATATTGAAAATGCAGATTTTTTTTAACAGGGAGCAGAGGATGCTTTTTTTATCACCTCTCTAGTGTTTCAAAGCAGCAGAAAATGAGGCCTTGTTGATAATGAGTGACAGTTGATACTGTTTTCTGTAGATCAATTGCAAAATAACTTTATTCAGTCAATTGTTCTCGGTGTTTTCACTGCATCAGGTGGGCAGCTTTTCCACCCTCTTGCAATGTAGTCGTGCGTGTACATGCACTAAGAATGCTAATTACTTGAAAATGCCAAGTTGGGAAAGCAGCAGGAACCTACATCTTCAAGTTCCCTCTGCTTGCTCTGCTAATGAGCTGATGGAGCAGGTGGATTTGCTGAAAAGCATGAAAGCTCTAACAAAGTCTGTTTAACTTGCTTTTTATTACACAGTGGCCCAACTGATTAAATATCCAGACATAATTGTTGAGCATTGTGACATTTTAGTAATTCATTTTCTCACAATGAATAAGCTTAATGTTACCATGCACATAAAATAGCAGTTTTATAGCTGCTTTATGGTCATTAGATTGGTGCTTGTCAAGCTGCTTGCATAGTTGTTGTAATCCGAGATGTTGAGCTGAAGTCGGTAGTTGGGAAGTTCTTTGCTTCTCAATAATATTCCAAATACGGGTAGGTCAATGAACAGTTAGTTACAGGGGCTTAGAGTGTATGGACAGAAACAGAAACATTTAATTTTTGCTGCAGCAGTTTTGTATTTCTCAGGACATGAATATTTTGCATCTAATTTCAAGTGTGAATTTGGAATGCTGTGCTTGTTTATTGTCTCAGTAGGGCGTAGGAAATCATTTATGCAGCTAGATGTGTTTATTTAGAGGAACAGTTACAAGAAATAGAATTGGAGTGGAAAATAGATTTCTTATCTCCATTTTTCCTTCTGTAGGTACAAATTCTATGAGTTATTGGGGAAAGAAAAAGCATATCCTTCAAATATGGTATTCTGTCATTTGGTTCTTTTTCATCTGTGTAATAATTTATATTCATTAGGGAGAAGCGCTGCTATTGCAGCACAGGAGTGCTGGAATGCGTTAGCTTAGATAGTCTTCTGTAGTTTAGTTGGTCTTCTCTAGTTTAGTTTTATTTATTGTGTGTTCGATTTCATTCTAGACATTGCAGCATTCTTACTAGACCTTATAGATTTATCTTTGTTCCTTTTGAGGATACCTGAAGTACAGCTTTTCCAAATGTAAAAGATCTTAAGTTTATTGTCGATAATGTAACTTTTTTTTTCCTCATATAAAGGTAGTGCTTGTAGCAACCATCTAACAGCAATTCTAAATAGTCAACCTAAAGCAGCAACGTGTGTCCTTTGAAGAGTGGATTCTGTGCTACTCAGAAGCACTTAAGATGCAAAATAGACAAAAATAAATTATTTCTCTGTTGCAAAGGTTTCCTGGGAGCTGGGAAACGTCTGCTGTAATGCTAAATTGGTGTGCCTCTGTAAGGCACCTCTGTGGTTTCAAAGCTTAGATTTTTTTTTTTCTGACATGTTTTGGCTTTAAAAAAAATAAAGCTGAGGCTGATGTACTTTGATGTAAAGAGCAAGGGAAGTTTTTGAAAGCTGTTACCAGAAAAGCTCTTTAGGTCTCTGAGGGTTACCATCTTCTCTAGTACATCAGAGATGTTTGAGGCACCTGAGAACTCCATTATTATTATTTCAGCTGTAGCCTGTCAATATTAAGACTGCTGAAAGTTTGGTAGTTCTGTGTGTTTTGTTTTGTTTTGACAGCTGAGTAGCTCTTGATAATGTCCTGCATTCTGTTTATATTATTAACCAATAATTAACAAATTAAAGAATGGAGTATAAAATCAAATGGTCAGCTTGTACAGAAATGAGAGAGGAATTACTGATGACCAGGTTTGGATGACAATATTTTATCTTCTACCAAGTTCCCATGGAGTTTAATTTGTCCCTGTTGGACAGTGCTTTCTGCCTGACCGCTGGTACAGGGTTCCTGTGTGTGTTAAAGCTCCAGAGCTTCACAACCTAAGTTGTGCTCTTTAGCAGTCTTACAGTGAATGTGCCTTTCACTGTATGAGTGTGTGAGAATAGAGTTAGCAATAACTGGTCTGATAGAAAAAAATAACTATTTTCTATTCCTTTATACAGTAAAAGAATGGGCTTTGTACTTAGACCAACAAATGTACTTGACAGTTTTTTAGGTTGTGCCACCTAATGCAAGATGTGCCACTTCTGAAATTAAAGAAAAAATTAATTTTTTAATTCTGGTCATGACTGTGGGTTTGAATATGGTTAGCACTGAATAAAAGTGTAAGAAATACATTATTAGAGTTGTTATACCTGGAACAACCCACAATATCTCAGAAAACTGAAGGATGCTGTTGACATCAGTATCTTTTTTCATATTAAAGCCCCTCTGATTAAAACAAACTGACTTCACTGAAGCATTTGCACTGTATTGCAAGAATAAGAGGAGACTGGAGCAAAACACCTTAAATAAGAATAGATAATACAGAGGGAAAGACCATTGCTTAAATCTCAGTCCTATGAATTATGAATTAATAATATTTTATAGTGGCTTCAATAAGACTTAAATTTCATTTCCGATCTCTGATTGTTGATTATGAGCTCCTTTGTTTACTCCTGGGGCTGTAAAACAAAAAAGGATCCAATCATGTTTAGAGAGTAGATGTGATTTGAATGGAAGGTGATTACGGAAATCTCCCAAAAGTCTTTCACCCTGCTTGTGAAAGCTTTTCCTACTTGTAATAGTGCAGCAGAGCCATCCAGACAGAAAATGACACCAGAAAGAAAGAAAGACTTTTCTGGTTGTTTCAGATTAAATTCATTGCTAATCCTGTAAATCTGTCTGTTGTTTGGGGCACAATCTAGTCATCCATAAACCTGATGATTCACAAAAGATTTAGAGTGAGAAAAGGGTGAGCACTTGTGCTTTGCTTGCTTGATACTCTTTTCCAAATGGCATTCAGAAAGGTAGCAGCAGACCCTTGGTTGAAAGCTATTAAGCTATGGTTTAGCATTATAAGCCAAATGATAGGTACTCAAAACTACCTTGTTGTTGCACATATTTAAATGTATAGTAGCATTTGTTGCATTTATGAAGTCTACAAATGCCTGGATCTCCGATGTCTGCTGTGTTTAATGATAGTACATGCAGATAAGTTTAAAATCTTGTATGCTCTTTCACACATTTTGTATCATTATATTCAGTTGTCAGCATAGTCAAGTAGCATCTTTCTCATAGGCAAACATTTTCATTTATTGCAATAAAAGGTAATGTTTTGTAGCAAGTATGCCTGTCGTTGTTTCTGTTCATAAATGAGTGAGGTTGTTACATTACCTAAAACAATTTATAGGACATAAGCAAATGTAAGAGTTTTATACTAAGAGTTAGCAGTACTAAGTCAGCTTAGTGTTCTCCCCCTTCCAAGATAATCAAAGGCCTTAAATACCTTTTGGAATAACATTCCAGTGACCTTGTGGCAAATCAATTTTGATGCCAATGTAAATTGAAGACAGCTGTTGGATGCAAACAATTAAACCAAACTGAAGTAAGAATTCATTTTCAGTCTAGGAGAGTAAACTGACTTGTTTTTTAATTCACAAGCAAAATACAGTTAAATGCATAGTTGCAGTGTTAAAGAGTAGTGGTGGCATCTTGCTGGCTGCAAAACTGGCATCCTCAAAGTTTTGATTTCATGAGGAGTTTGCTTCCATGCACTGGAGCATGCAGGTAGTATGTGCTCAAATGCAGCTGAGACATAAAATGTTCTTTTTCCTAAGATAAATTTTTGTTTATTAAAAATCACAGGATGTATTTTTTTGTATATGCCAGGCATCCTCAGGGCTACCAGTAATTTGATATACTTGTATCTAATCTATACTTGCTAATATAGCTGTATCTGTCCTGAGGTGGCTGCTTATCTAATAAGAATGGCAACTTCTGCATGTTGGTCATGAGATCCTGAAATCCATCAGGTTTTTAATGTATTTATGTGTATTTCTACCAAGGCAATGAACATAAAAATAATTTATAACTTGATATTCTGTAATTCATGTGTCTCAGTAAGTTTATTGTTCATAATTTTTCGGCACCTGGAGAATTGTGTGCAGTTGTGGGCTCCCTAGTACAGCAGGGACATGGAGCTTCTAGAGAGGGTCCAATGTAGAGTCATGATTAAGGGACTGGAGAATCTATCATTGAGGAAAGACTAAGTGATCTGGGCCTGTTTAGCCTGGAGAAGAGAGGAGTAAGAAGGGATTTTGTACATGTTGATAAATACCTGAGGAGAATGTAAAGAGGATGGAGCCAAATTGTTCTTGGTGGTGGCCAGTGAAAGGACAAGGTGTGATAGGTATAAATTAAAACACAGGAAGTTCCTGTGTTCCATGTGAGGAAGAACTTTCCTGTGAGGGTGACAAAGCCCTGGAACAGACTGCCCAGACATGTTGTGGAGTTCTTCTCTGGAGATCTTTCAAACCCGCCTGGATGCCACCCAGTGCCACATGCTCTAGGTGCCCCTGCTGGAGCAGGGAGATTGGACTAGGTGATCCTAACCTCAATCACTCTGTGATTTTGTGTGTACCAAACTCGGTCATCATTGTTGTATGTTCAGTGGAAGGTGAGCTGTTTTCATTACCTTACAATAGTTAACCAGATAAATCTCATCTAAGAACAGAGACTCCAAATGCTGTTAGGCATTAGCATGGTTTTGTAGAATGCTTTATGTAGCCTTTTATGACTGTATTGCAATCCTGGTGAACGTAAGGTACATAATCCAGCTGGTCAGTTGGGGTACAGACAAGCCCAACAAAAATTGTGTAGTGGTCAAAAATTGCATAGAGGCCATGGCTGACTGCAGAGCTGTCTGCTACCACGGCACAACTTGTGTCTGACACCTCGATGCCCAACTACCACCGCAGGAGTGAAACGGGTACCCTCACCTTGTGCACATGGACTCTTTTGCAGTGCGTGCAGGCACTTGTGTGGGAATGATACAGTTTAAAGTCAGGCTCAAGAAAACACCTTCCAAAAAAATAGTCCTTACGCTTTATTTTGAAGCCAGACTGGAAGTTGCGAGATGGTTTCCCCCCACCCACAGCGTTGGGAGGGCCATGTGCTTCTGCAGGCTTTCCTTTGCAGGTAGCACAAGGACCACAGACCTTGGACATCCCTGCCTCCTACTGGTAGGGAGTGTAGAATATACTGCATGTGGTGGTATAGGTAACTGAAGCCACTTAGTAAAAATTGGTGCCTAAAAACAAAGACTAGGATAGTAGAAAGAAAGTAGCAGGAGAAGCAGCTGTCCTGTGGTGGTACCCTGTCCTAATGGGATCTGGGCTGGAAGTGTCCATCCTTATGGAGAAGAGGACACTTAGGGTGTTAGTGTAATATACTCTCTGGCTTGAAAAGAGTAAAAGTGCAGCTAGAAGCCATATGTGTTTCAGGAGCTCTTCTCCATGGAAGCTTCTTTTATGCTAGATTTCAGATGAGGCAGTTCCTGGTGCAGTCTTCTAGACAACTGCTCTGTCCTCTGTCAGGTCTCGCACAGTTGATCTACAGCTTCTCCAGATAGGCCTGCACGTGCCTTTGGAGGCAGTAGATCTCTTAGGCTTCAAGGTAGTTCTGAAGCCTTTTGGTAGGACTTACTAGCTTGGTCGCTGCAGAGCACAGGTGGATCAAGCTTACATAAACATGGTGTGTATGCACAATAAACTCCTGTGTATCTTCAAAACATTGCCTGTATGTGCTATTAGTCACTCAGTCTGTGCTCACAATTTATATTCACAATTAAGAGGAAAGCATTCGGTAGAGGAAGGGGACGAGCACAGCATTGCTGTTAGTAACAATATATTTTCTTATTGTAAACACCTGAAAGCAGGTATCTCAGCTCAGATTCTCTCTTGCCATGTTTCAGTGCAAGTCTCTTGCAGGTTCATTTATTTCTTGCTTTTAGTGCTTGCTCTGTCTTATGTGACTATAAAAATCTCCAAATGAGGGCTGAGTTCCTGATGAAGTATTTAATCTATCCTGGTTACAAATACCTGTGTGCCCTTCCTCTTTGCTGTTCGTTTATATGCTGCACACAGCTCGTGTCTAGAAAATGCACGGTAGCACACAAACACATACAAAAAACAACAACAAAACTGCTTCACTCACTGATTTCATTTTACAGTAATGTTTAAACTTTTCAAAATCACATGACTGTTCGGCTCTCCAGTGAAGTTTTATTTTGCATTTTCAAATTTTATGTATATGGAAATATAAAAAGATGTTTGTGAACCTTGCATAAACTTCTGAAGTTCTCTGCTCTATTCTGAAATTCTGATTTCTTATGAGAGGAATTTCCTCCTTAGGCAGTCCTTGCATCACAGCACTTTGTTTGCCTGGGGGAAAGGAGAGTTCTCTAACAGAGCCCCTTGTTGCCTCCCCTTTCCTTTTCCCTGCAGCCATTTCTTTCCATAGCTGTTTCATTGGCATTAATTAGGTAATCTTTGACATAGTTTTTTTTAGCTTTCTAGCGTCTTCCATTCTGGTTCTTGTGGAGTTGTACACTGTACAGTCTGTCTTTAAAGGCTAAAACTGCTGGTGGTTTAAAAGCGTTCATTTTGGGAAACCGTTTCTGCTCCAGGATTTCCCACAGCTTTCTGAGATTTAGTACTCTGTTGGAGTCAGGTGCTGGACTATATTTGAATGCTATATAGTACAAACTGCCAAATGCCAATAGTTAGTAGTTTTGTAGTTAGTACTTAGGGTGTTTCGTTAGAGGATTCAGTGGTTGATATATACATAAAGCACTTTGGCTTTGCTTTTCGCCTGTGAACTTGAGTTATTTTCAGCTCTGGGCTCTGTTTGTATGCCAATACAAGTTAAACTAATAGTGTTTGACAAAATAAATATATTCACTTAAATATTTTGTTACTACTTTTAAAGGCATTTGGAATAAAAAAAAAATGAACAAAATCAAAGCATTCCAACTACTTACATATTGAAGTCTAGTAAAGAACCTTTAGAAAGGTTCTGTTGGAGACAAATGAGTGTAAATGTTAGCACTAGCTAGTGTAAGTATATAATGAACTGTGGGAATAATGAAGGTTTCTACTGCTTATCTAACAAAGATC
This sequence comes from Crypturellus undulatus, assembly GCA_013389825.1. Taxonomy (NCBI): domain Eukaryota; kingdom Metazoa; phylum Chordata; class Aves; order Tinamiformes; family Tinamidae; genus Crypturellus; species Crypturellus undulatus. Next base: position 732,629 of record VWPW01017979.1, read on the forward strand.
ATAGTCTTTGTGGTGATGGTTTTGCAGTTATTTATTTGATGACTATTATCTTTATAATTGAGATCCCTTCTCCTCTTCCCCTTGTGTTGTCCCACCCCCACATACCCCTGAAGGTGGTCATCTTGCCATTAATGCCTGTCTGTTCTTGGACTGAACTATGTCACTGTCTGAATTTACGATGAGTTAATACAAAGAGAGAGGTTTTTGTTTATAATGTGCGCTTCTCCCATATGCTGGCAAATGTAGGGATAAGGATATAAATGTACTTACTTAGCAAGATACGAAATAGTACCTATATGCATTCTATTTTAATATTCTGGCAGGTGAAGCCATAAGTAAGTTTTCAGTGTGCACCACTTAATAGTAACAGTTTCTGTTTTGGATATTCTTTCAAAGTGAAATGATGGACCGTGGCTAAAAAACATGCATATATTTTAAACTGAAGTAAGATTTAATAATTCTAATGATAACACACTAGCTTCAGGAAATGGAACACATGGTTATAACTAAATTAAGTCTATGTTGTAATTTAAATTTAGTATATCAAATATCTTTGGCTTAAATGCACAATTGGAACTGAATTTATTGGTGTTAGAGGAATGAGTTGCAGAAAGAAGATTGCATGCTACTCTGCATCCCTCAAAAATGATGCATTTCTTAGTTCTGTGGAGACTGTAACATATTCGTTTGTGGAACTACACTTTTTATAGTTCTTTAAAAACCGTTAAGATAAATCTGTTGCCAGTTATGTGAAGATGTCTTCCAAACGGCTGAAATGCCACGGATAAAGCTGCTTACTTCATTGTGAATTGTAGCTCAGAGTAAATACTGTGCATCTTGGCATTACATCAAATTGAGAGTAAAGTTGTGCATTGGACACACTGGTGTACATGAATCAGAACACAAATATGTTTTTTAAAGCTCTTTGATACAGGCTTTAAAGAAATGAAAAAGGTGACAAAACTACTTGTGTTACTCCTATTAAAATTTCTGGAGCCTAGTTTTAAAATCTTGTGAACTACCATAGGTTTTTCTGTGTAGTTATGTATAAGACTTCCTTGGAACAATTTCACTGACACCTTCCCCTGTTTCTATTATTTTCCAGAAGATGACAGATTTCCCAGATTAGAAAGAGGGCTATGTCAGCTAGGCTGCTCTGATTCTTTAGCAATTTCAAGCTTCATAATCTCATTCACACCCTTTCTTAATGAACATGACTCCCTTCTTCCTCCCCCCTTGTTTCTCTCTGTTCATTAGTGCTATATTTAGATTTAGGATATAAACAGTAACTATTGTTAGCATCTTGATCAATTAATCTGTTAGCCATTATTCCTTTAAAAATCTATATTACCCATTTTATACCCATTTTAAAGTAATGATTACTTTCAATCTCTGACCTTTATTTTCTTTCCAGTGCTGTAAGTTATTTGCTGTAAGCTGTCAATGTTGATAGGCAGGATAGAAAAATTTCATGAGTCTATTCAATCAACCAAAAACAAATTTTGAATGTTAATTTTTTCCTGAAAGTAGATGATATTTGGAATATAACACATCAAAAATTAGGCCTATTTTGGGAAAAAAATAACTAACAAATATTTATTAAAAGCACTTCAGGCAGCAATCTTTAATAGAAATATTTTTCTAGTAACCTATCATTAAAATTCATTTAAATTTCTCATTGGTGGAGATTTGTGAGAAGGAGTGCAGAAGAGAGGAAAATAGGAAGAAAGGGTACATCCTTCTGCTTCCCCCAGTCTCTTGTTCATCTTTCTGCTTTGTGTTTTCCCTGTGGCTGCTTAATCCTCTCTTTGTCCAGCTTGTTTGTTCCTCCTTCCTTCTTTCATTGCTGTCTACCTTTGAACAAGCTGTTTATTTGGTCTATTCATTTCATTCTTCCATTGGGTGTCTTCCCTGGCCTTGGATCTTTCTTTGGACCATCATTATCTGTGAAAGGGCTTCCTGAGGACTACCACCTGTCCTTTCTTCCCTTCTCCTGAGTAGAAGTTCTTTAATTCTTGGCAGTGCCATTATCTTCTCATCCTTTCCCCCCAGGCCTTTAGCAATAGCACTTTTGGTAAAAATAAAACCTGACACAGGCCAGCTGGCTTGCCGTAATCTTGCAGGAGCAACATGTTTCCCCTTTCGTGTCTGTACTTTGTGTATGTTTTCAGTCCTTTTATATATCAACTTTCCACATGCACTTTTTTTCCATTTTCCTTTTTAATAAAATGCAATTGCATTAAAGGGGGGAGGGAGGGGGGCAGAGAAATGAAGAGAATGGAATTGAATTGAACTTCAGTGTTGGAGATGGAAAGGGAATATATGGACAGGTAATAGTATTAACGCTGAAATGCATGTGGATTTTAGTTTACTTACCAATATGGCTGTTCCAGGATTCAAACAAAATGTAATATTCTCCTCTGAATTGATATTTCTCTTGTATTAGAAAATATAAAATGTAAGCTTATTTTCCAGGATACTGCTAGCACCACAATTTCAAAATAACCCCCAAATTTAAGAATTTCATCCAAATCCTCTCATCCTTCACAAATGAGACAATAACTTACCTAACAAGGGTTTACCCTTCTAACAGCCTAGACATAAGTGAATAAAACAACACCTGAGGGTTAGGGCTTCTTGTTTTATTCTCCAGAGTAAAATGCCTTGTCCTGCAGTGGATCCTTTTGTTCCAACACATAACAAAGGACCTTGTAAGGTCTCTGTATAGCTGTGCTAGGAAGCAGCCAGCACCAGGGAGGAGGCTATAGGAGCGCAATGAGTCAGTTGATGCTTTGTTATGAGTGAAAGGCCTAATCCCTTGCATATACTTGGTCTTTAAAGTGTGTGAATGGATATGTTCTGCTGTGTACATCATTCCTGAAATTCATTTACCTCTGATACACAAATAAAAATCATACCATCTACCCAGGACGAAAATGTGTAACATAACAGATGTTGCTGCGTATTTGTGTGTCTTTTGTTTGCGTAGCTAAAAGAAATAGCCAGATAACTATTTTGTTAACTGGTTTGCAATGCTGCCTTTGTTTTCCTGTAGGCAAAATAAAATAAGCTTTTTTTGTAGTATGTTCTAATGCCCCTTTAAAGGGATCTGTAAGCTGTTATGTAATTTATTTTGCCTAATTAACACAAACCAATACTTTTACAAGTAATTAAAGCAGTTGAAAATGTTGCATGATTCACCCATCTGTCCGAAGTAACAGCTAATTGAAGTATTATGCAAACTGAAGTGTATTTTTCCTGTAACTTGCACTTCTGCAAATGTGCCATACTTGCAGTGTATGTAAGCGCTTCTATTAAAAATATGTAATTTTAATTATATGCATTATATATTATTTAGTTTTAGTCCATTAGTTTTATCCCTATGTGTAGAAATGCTGAATCTGAGGAACAAAGCAGTAAACAATATTGGCCTTTATTGACCAATTAAAACAGCCTGTGATCAACCTTGGCATTAGCTGAGCGGGTTATCCAATGTACAGAAATACCGTGCTTGCTTGGAATAAACTAGTACTTTGGAAGTACAAAGTCAATCTCATGCCTGTACTTCAGAAAGATGGTAATACTTCATAATTGTCCAACAGCTCAAACTTGACAAAGTTGGAAGTTAACTAACAAAAACACGGTTGCTTCAGTGCATCTAGTTGGCTCTCATGTTGTCCCCTGCCATGACTATGGCTCCTCTAGCCATGTTGGGGTTACTGTGTGTTCCAGATGCTGGCAAAAGTTTACTGGTTTAAATGTGGTAAGACAACTTGTCCTGTCTGGTAAAACCATTTCAATAACCCAGTCATTAATAGCTCAGAAGTACCTCTGTGCTCAGCCTGCATGCAAGAGCATGTGCAACAGGATCAGTGCAGGATGTCCGAGTATGACAAAGTCACCTAAAACTAGACCAACCAGTGGCAAAGGAAAGGTGGTAATTTTATACCCTGCTGTATGATGTGTAGAGCCATTAGTCCTCTGAAGCTTACTGAATTTACTCTGCTAGATGTTGGACAATGCAGACTGTAAATCCTTCAGGTGGGAACCATCCTCTTGGTAAAAGTCAATGCCAGTGTTCTTTCTTTTGTGTCTATTCTGGATGAGTATGTTGTATTGGAGAATGCTGTGCTGCTTTAATACAGATTAGAAGAGTGGAAAGAATGAAGGAAACAAAAACAGCACAGATCAAAAGCGTAGCAGAATAGACTTGACACTGAAGAGGAAGAGAATATGAATCAAAAAGAAAAATAGAGGAAAGCACAGGAAAGGAAGAAGTAGAAGTCCAGATATGGTATTTATATGGCACAGGGTTTAAGCTGGGACTACCAAACTCTGTTAATTCATTTCTGTTAAAACTAATAATGTAGAAGTAAACAGTCAGGAAGGGAAAAGAATAGGAGGCAGAGGATGACTTTTTAGGGCTTGGTGACAGTAGGCAGATGTGAGTAAAGGAGAAGGAATCTCTTGAGGACTAAGCCACAGGTGATGGATTTGCCGATGACTGAAATTTGTCGGTTGAAAATGGCCAGCTGCAATGACTGTAAAGAAATGTGATTTTGGAAAAAGATCTACTAGGATGCTAGAACTACAGTAAACTAAATGCTAGCTTAGTGTACGAAAAAAAAAGGCCAGGGGATTGAGAGTATCCCTTCAAAGTAGTAAGTTACAGCCAGAAGGGTTTGCACTGGGAGCTACAAGTGTAGTGGTTCATTTGATGAATAGGAGAGAACTGCAGGGACAACAGCCAAGACCTGAAGCCAACTTGAAAAGGCCATCCATACTTTTTCTATTCTTTCCTTTTATGAATAGGAGAAAAAAAAAAGGGGGGGAGAGAAGAAAATGATCCTAAAATAAAGATATTGTTGGGATTTTTCCACATGAATACATTTTAGGAAGACATCTTTGTACTACCATTTTTTCCTCCACTGCAAAGATTACAGAAGTAAAAGTAGAGTAAGAACCGAAAAATGAGTGATTTCAAGAAATAGATATGACCCTATGGGGATCCTGCATCACCAGTGGCATGTATGTGTTAATGCTGCTAAAGAGATTTTGTGAGCAGAATGTAACATGCTCCTGAACTAGCAGTGAGCCAGGTGATCAATGGGTAACTCACCAGAGAACCCTCTTCTGTCGAGGAAGTGGTGTACACCACCTACCTTTCATTGCACTGATTACAAACCCGTACATCTCGTGTTCTGCTACTTCTTCATTAGGAGTAGGTTTAATTGGAAATCAGAGTGCTACTTGCTTTATCTTCCTCCCTGCTTTTGGTAAGAGTTGAAGTTTCTTGCAAGTGAAGTACCCCCTGAAATACACCCTGTTCTTACCCAGAAACCTTCATGATATACCGGTTCACTGTGAGTGGGAGTAAGGGCCAAGTTAGACACAGAATCAAATTCAGGCTGTTAGAAATAAATCTCACTAAAACTGGTGAGAATAGGATTGTGATTTAAATCAAATCTGAATTTGCTTCACACCTCTTAGTCCAAAGGTAATCTGTAGGATAGCAAATAAATGGAGACCAGTGTTTTATTTCATTATGTCTGAATATAAATATGATAATAAAATTTGATGGATGATGGATAACTGATGAAATATCTGTCTGAAGAGGATTTATGAGGTTGAATAAATAATCAAAGGTTTTGAAATGTTTTATCCTCTTCTGCTCTTTCTACCCTTTGATTGCACTGCTTTCCTTTTGAAATTTTCCTATAAATTTCTTATGCTAAACATGAATTGATGCAATGATACACTTGGAGCCCAGTGGTTAATGCTTCCAGATGGAAGAGTTTAGGTTCTGGCTGTGGCTTTTTCCACTGTCATGGCCACACTCCTCATTACCAAGAGGGTGGATGTCATGCTAATTTATTTTGTACTCTGGGAATGCTAGTGCTTCCCCAGTGATCCTGTAGGGAGCTTTTTGCTTTCCCTTAGCTTCTGTTGCTGTGCTGATGGCCTTGACTGAAAGGGAGAGGTCTACTGTCTTCAGCAGTCACAGAGGAAAGAGGACATGCCAGAACGTGGGCCAAAGTTAAGGGAACTCTTCGAGGAAAAAGGGGCCTTGGGACTGGAGCTATTCTCAATAGTCTCAGTTTAGCTGCAGATACGGTTGGTGTTGGTTAGTACAACTCAAGCTTGTGATACCAGCTTTCCTCAAATACAAATTGCCTGCATCTTAAAACCACTACACATAGTTTAGCACAACTTGATGTGTAACACTGCCTTTGCAGAATAAGCACTCCAGGATAAATCTTGTGTGAAGAATAAATCACCTCTTGCTCTCCTTAGCTTTTTCTAGTAAGGCAGAGATATAATGTAGGACCAATAACAACTAGACCTAGCAGCAAAATAGTTTTTTCCTATGTCAGCATGTCATCAAAGGAGGTACTTGAGATAACTGTTGCAGGTGTAGGTGAATCAATAAGGCATATACATTTATTTTTTTTCCAGATGACTCTTCTTCCATTTCATAAATTCTTGTTTTTTAAAAGGGAAAGGTAAGCAAATATTGCTGAATACAGTGTTTCATGTCATACAGATCTTTTCTGGCACAGTGCTTTTGCAATAAGCCAGCTTCAGCAGTTAGGGGAATGTTTTTTCTCTATGTATTGTTTTCACTTAGGGCAGTGCAGATTTCTGTAGAAATCTCTGACAATCAATTAAGTAAATGAGAAAATAGAAAGCTTGTAATTAAGATAATCAAGCTACATGAAATCCACTCTACTAGTGCTAATATCCATGTATCTCCAAGCTGTGTATTAATTAAACACCATGTAAGTGTTACAATTAGACCCAGGCTTCTGTGGTGAAGACAAGAGAAGTCTGAAAGTGATCCAAGGTTTTTACTGCATGTGGAACTCTTAGTTGTTTTAAACAAGCTTGTTATAACCTGTAAGGCTGTGGTGTTGCTGCAGACGCTTCCAGAGTGCCTGAGGACTCAGCAGCCGTCTTCAGCTGCCTCTGAGACCAGTGATTCAAGGAAAATTATGCTTCGGTTTGCAAAAGTGGTATTTATATTCTTGGGTATTTTATTCTCTCTTCAGTTTTGTGAATGAATTCAGGTTATTGAGGTCTGAAGCTAGTAGTCAGTGGGGAGGTGTAGATATTTATTTCTAAACAGAAAATTACAAAGAGCAGAGTGGAGAGAGGAATTATTCTGGGTATTTGCTTAGAATAAAAAAGACTTTGTTTTGGGTTTTTGTTTGCTTATTTTCAATTTTATTTTGATTTGAAGACCCTAAGATCTAAGGTCATTCAAGCCTTTGCACCTGACAAAATGCATCCTCTTAATATATTTGTACTAGGAGCCAAATATGACATTAGATCACCAGATAATTTGGGATTATTGAGGTTGTGTTTCCTCAAGGCAAAACATCACGTCCTGTATTTCCTGGTGCTTGTTTGGAGCTTTCAGCAGCACAAGATGCTGTGTCAGCAGGCAACCTTGCAAGAAGCTGAGGAACATGCAGGTAAAACGAGGGACTGTGCCCTTGTCCAGGACTATGCCCTGGCAGTCACTTGGAGGCCCCAGAGCGAGGTTTTCACTGAAATGCAGTGTTGGGGAATTGGCAGTTTTTCCTTTTCTTTCCATGTGTAGCATTTGGCTGACTGCACGCACGCACGTAAAGTACTGTAGAGGTAGAGAAGCAGTCATTTTACTGGGCTAATGGATGATCTCTACCTCAGAACTGCCTAACTTCTGTGTCATTGGCCATGGCTGCCAAAGCAGTGGGATAAACCCATCTCTTAACTTGCTAGGTATTGCCATCACTGCTTAGGATTAAGTATTTGGAGCTAAGTGAAGTGAGCATCAGGTTGATTAAATTATTACACAAATAATGAATAGATACAATATTTTCATCTTTATTTTTGCCAATGATTAAAAAAAAAATCTGCTTTTACAGGACAATACTCTTCCCTGTGACAAATGATCCTATTCACTGGTATCATGCTTTGCATTTACACTTCTAGAGAGGTGAATAAAACTGTACATGACACCTTCAGTTTTTCATTTGATTTCATTCTTTTTTATTATTTAACATTGATACAAAAAATAGTATCTTGATTAGCAGCTTTGCTGGCAATCCCACAAAACTGTAATAATACTTTAATCTAAAAGAATGCACTTCTACAGACACTATAGATAAAACAATATATACAATTTAGACAAATAAATACATAAGTACAGCCAGTCATATAATGATACACCTAGAGTTCGGTTACTGTCAACAAGTTTTTCTAGTTAATTACACTCTTCATTTACAAATTGCCATTGCCATCTATGTTATAAAAACAAAAAAGTCCCCATAAAAATCAAAATTGATACTCAACCTTATTATTAAGAAAGATGGAAAATGATTCTTGAGTGTTCTGTTTAAATATTCCCAAGGATTTAGCAAAAAAATGCTATTGTGAAAAAAATCCTCCAAAAAGGAGGGAGTTTCCCCCCGTAGCTTCACAGTTCTGTGTACTTTTGTTCATGTACGCTTTGAGATTCAGTTATGTTCACATTTTGTTGGAGGTGATGAAAAGCCAGCACATCTTAACCAAGTCATTTGCCCAATGCACAGTGAAACCAAATGACCTTTAAATAACACAAGTATTCATTTTGATTAAAGGAAGCTCAATACAAACACTGTTGTTACTTAACAGTACCTGTCATGACACACACACTTCTGAGTGAAAGGGCCTGTAAGCAGTCCCTGTGAGATGTATTGCTCCCTTTCTAGCTCCAGGTAAAATAAATAAATACTGCAATTTTTGAGCGAAGGGAAAATAACAAATCTATTTGATATTTGTAACAAGCTAGTTGAGTAATAGCTTCAGAAAAATAATAGAAGTAGAAAATTAGGCTTTTGTTGTTGTGGTTTTGTTTTTTAAATTCACTCAACATTAAAAAAAAAGTCTTGTACATTCAAAAGTTAGGGCACACATGCTTAAGGCTCTTGAAACACTGGACAAATATAATGCCTAACTCAGCTCCATGCATAACAAGATATTACATGACAAGCAGACTCTACACATATATACAGCTGAATACAGAAGAAAATGCCTTGGAAATATATACATATGTTCCGAGATGAACATTTACATTTCTGTTGACAATCTACCTATTTATAACTGCCAGCAAATACATTTTTTTCCAGCTAATATTTTCAAGATGTACGTTCCATTCATTAATGCAATCTCCTCATACTAGGGGAAATTCAAGGCTGCTGTACCACTTGAGCCCTGAGGGACCGGGATTGGGAGCCTTACTGTCCTCTTAGTTTCTAACTAAAGGCCACAGAAGTGTCAGTGAGAAAAGTAAGGCCACCACATCTGTTCAGGTGTGGATTCAGAAACCCTAAATTACTGCACAGTGTGGAGGGACATCAGAAGTGATTGCAGTCTCTTGTTTGAAGTTACTACAAAGCAGATCCATGGTAGGACTGCATCTGTTTTAGGTGACTTGCCTATTGGCTGGGGAAGAATTCCACCCTAGTTTCACTTCATAAACTGTGTGTACAGTGTCTTGGGTGTGGAAGGCTGAATTTCACCTGATATATGTATATATTATATATTTATAATATATATTATATACATAAATTCATATGTGCAATTAATTGGACCTTGTTTTGCTGGAGTTCTGAGTTTGACAGGAAGCAAGAGCAACTTTAATGAGAGCTGGGTCAACAGGGAAGGATAAATCTTCATTATACTGTAAGAGATGCAGTATTATTATGTAAAATATCTGATTGTTATTTGTATAAACTCCTGCTGATTAGCAGTAACTCCTAGGCTAGCTACTGTGTAGCTTCACCTTTAGATCTGAAATAGGTCTTTAAGTCTAAGACTTCTACTGTTTGTGGCTTAAATGCCAAATACTCTTTACCTTATTTACAAGTAGTTCTTTTCAAAACAATAGTACTGCATTTGTGAATAAGGCTAACAATTTGCCAGGAAACTGCAAACCTTTTTGGGTAGCATCTTGATTCATCTGTTGCTGTTGTGAAGTGCTATGTACACCTGTGGTATGATATCAAATAATAGAAAATGAAAAATCAGTTCAGAGTTTTCTTTAAATTCTACTAACTCTATAGACATCCTGAATGATGTACAGTCTTACCAGCTTTTCATACTTTACACGTAAACTCCAGCTGAAGTGAAGGAGACTTGTGTGTGTGCTGTGAACGTTGTGAGTGATCTGCAGCTAGTAAAGTGTTTGGTGAATTTTGTATCGCTGTGGTTTGTCTATGAATTCTTCATCCCAAGTTGTCTGCAGAACTCTGTCACGTTTCAGTTCTTTGCTAGGAAATGATCCTGAATAGAGATGGTTTTTACTTACCAAAGAATTTTCCAGAAAATAATTTTCATCATACTTTCATTTGTACTCAAGACATTTAAGCACATTTTGAAACTTGAATAGATCTTGTGTACTTGGATTTTTATCACATGCTTTAGAGATCTCTTGAGTTTTGATGTTTTCTTGAGTTGGACCTCAGTGACTTTTTTATTCCATGATAGCGAACTGGGAGCTGCAAACTTGTAACAAAGGCTATTAAGGATTCTTAAAGGAATTCTTAAAAGCTCTGCTTTGCTGTGAAAGTTATACAAAAATGTTACAGAGTCTATATGTCACCCTGTCGATGGAAAATTGATTGCTTTCCCTTACTGGACAAAATTCTGGTCTTCTGCACCATTAAAAATCTGGAGTAATCTCATTTACATATGCACTGTAGCAAAAAATAGAGCTTATCCTAAAGAAAAGTTGTGTGTTGTGTTTTTCAGGTAAATAGTGTGCTGACTGATCTTGAAGGAATATGCTGCTTATTAATTGATATTTTTACTGTTCAATAATCTTTTATATTGCTATGTGTGATCATTAATTTTAACTTCCTGAAGATGGGTCTCCATAATGTAATTATGATAATATAATAATGTTACCAAAGTACTGTGGGTTCTTCCATATATACCAGTACTTATGATAAATGTAGCAATTTTAAATTAAAAGTTAAAATATAGTAACACTTTTATAGTGTAGATTTAAGGTAGTTTGTTTCCACAGATTATATTTCATTTTAAAACTGTATGGGCTGTTTTAGTGGCCACTTTGGGCTAACAATGGGAAAAAATGGATTATTTTCCAAAGCAATTCAGAAGTATTGGTGGTTTGGGGGATATAAACATTCTTCCGTGGGGGCTTGTTTCTGAGGTCTCTGGTTCTTTGATGTTCTTACCTTCTAAATTCTGCTCTTGAACCATCAGTAGGCTCTTTTGGACGTGTTGTACTCTAAAATATCCTTGCCAGGATAGGTGTATGAGATCAGGACAAATTTATTTCACATAAATTATTAATAAAATTCCAGAAGAGGATGATTGTAAGGTATCAAAAAGGGATAAAAGTATAGTTTTATTTCTTCATTTCTTAGGGCCTAAGTCTTATCTTAGAGGGTAGGACATGAAGTGTTAAGTAGCTCAGGACAGTTTATTACTGTCCTTGTTCATACAGATGCAGGAGCTGATGTGTGTAATATACAAAATCTCTGCTTTGACTCTAGACCCTTTTGACTGGTGGTGTAAATGTTCTTTTGAAAAGAGCCTGAAGTGTGTAAACCAGTAGTCAGAAAAAGAATGAGAAATCAGTTGTTCAAAACCTTCTCACAGATAGTAGCTCAAGATTTAACTTGTAAATCAGCAGATCACTTTCTGTCAAAAAATAACCAAACTAAAGCAAAAACAAGGTATTTACAGATATAAAAATCTTAGCATCTAAGATGCTTCTTGCTTGACATGTCATTCCAAATTCTGTGCATTTCTTCTGGTGTTATCTGGTGCACTGTAATCACTCTGCGGTACCTACACAAGCTATAGGCCATTTTCCAGTGATTGAAGCCACTGTTCTGGAAGGGGTGGATGCCAAGCTTCCGGAGGCAGAGTCCTACGTACACATCTTCAAGATGAAGAAGTCTGGTGTGAAGGGAGGTTTTGTAAATTAATTCTGCTACGTCAGCTGAAAAAATGTAGCCAGTGCCTGAACAGAAGGGTGGGTAATTGCTATCAGGATACAAATCTCTGGGCATGTACCATTTACTGCGAACATCTCTTATTGGTCCTCCATTTATAACATAACCAGTGAAGTACCTTCTCCTTGGCTTTGTGTTGGGTTTGAGCAGCTTGTAAATAAGATTATCCATGTTTACAAAAATATCACTATCTGTCTTCATAACATATTTTGCTTTTGAACAAAATGTTGCTACCCATCTCATCCCCATTAAAGTTTTCAAAGTGAGATTATGGTAAGAGTCAATAAAATCCTCCACGATAATGTCATGAAAAATTTGGCTTTCTTGCTCTACCATTTGATTTAGCACAGGATCTGCATTTTTTCCGAGAAGAAATAGTGTGGCAATTTTAATTCCTTTGAAGTTGTTCTCATCTCCCCACGTTTCTCGAATTGCTTGCCTTGCATCGAATTCTTTGTGAGTCGTGCTGATTAGAATGACCAAGAAAGGGACACTCTTCTCACATTTATCGGGTTCATTGATAAGAAAAGCAAATGAATGTGGATTAATAGGTCGAGTTCGTATATTGCCGAAGGAGACGTTTTTTCTGGCTATTGATATGCTATTGAACTGCCTGTGGCCAGTGTAGGAAGAAGTAGGACGAGTTATGCTTAGGTACCAGAGAGCACTTGCCCAGCAAATGACTGTCAGAACATACAAGCAGGAAACCTTTGACGCCATCGTTGCTGTGGCTCTCCTAGGCAGTGTGCAGGACAAGGAGCCTTCTTAGCAGCACTGAGCATGCAGCCCAGGGAGGCAGCATATTAGTGAGGAAACATGAAAGTTCGATACAGAAAAGTTGCTCTGTAATCATTCATGGATCTCAAATAAGCTTTATTAACCCTGGTGATACTCTGCTGTTCTTCTTTTACTAGGAGCAACTTCCATTTCTTGGAATTTTCTGTTACTTCTGAAAAATATGAACAAAAAATTTCCATTGCTAGACTGCAATTGGCCTTTCATAAGCTATATCTATTAATGCTTTTCCCAGATAGCTTTTATTTCTCACGAGGTACCGCATTACAAGATACTGTACCAGAGTACAGCATTGCTACTGAAGGAATGCTTCTGTGATTGATAAATTGTTGTGGCTAGTAAAAACTTAGTTATGCATAGTATGGTGGCTTCCTTAAAGTCCTCTATTAGTTTCTTACTGTTTTCTTGATTCTCAAGTCTTTTTTTTTTTTTTTTTTTTCTTTTTTTGACTTAGGGCAAACAGGAATTGTAATGTCCGTGGAGCTAACAGTAACATACTCCAGAAATAAAACATATTTGTACTGATTTTTAAATATAACTTCATTAGAGAAAATATTTGGTAAATATTGTCTTACCCATGCAAAGATCGGAATCCAAGTAGAATCCATAAATGTCTAGAAATAAATTGATACAATTTAATTATTGTTGCTGTCTTCCTTCCCCTCTTCCCCCAAACTAGGCTTTATTTTTCATGGAGAAATAAATAACGTCATCTGTGTCCCATGCAAGACAAGGTAATCTATTAATCACCTCACTGTCGTGACAGGTGTTTATGTACTGAAACAAGGTGCCAACAGCAGCCTTCTCTACCTGCTGTGTTTGGGTGCTGCCTGCTGCACCAGGCTGCTTTTTAGCTCCCTTTGCCCTGGGCTGTTGCAGCCCTGCAGCCTGTGTTACCTCCAGGGTAAAGCCTCCCTGCAAAGGCTCCTCTTTATCCTCGTTTCATAGAAACAAGATGGCCACATGAAACCTGCAGGGTCAGTGCTGACACCAGTAGCTTGAGAGTGCTTGTCTGTGGGGCTCCAAATCCATGGATTTTTCCTGTTTCATGGCTTCAGAGCTGAAGCATGGTAGAAGCGTGTAACAGAAAAGCTTTACAAAAGAGTCTTTGAAATATTTAATATTTATTTTGGCTAGTACAAAAACTATTGGTTTCAAATAAAAATTTAAAGCTTGGCTTAGAAATATCCTTTTTAAGATTGCACACCACTCTGGTGTGTTTGGATTAAGTCAAAGTGCTTTTTAAGGAGCTCATGTCTCCGTGGTGTTGCATTTGCATGGTCCCTTCTCCGTTTCTGTACTACGGATGAGAGGCCAGCTCTGGAGAAGCAGGCACAGAAGCCTCCAGCAAGGTGATGTGATGCGAAGTTTTGTCCAAATAGGGCCCCCCCCCCCCACTCCCCCCCAGCAAATTACCAAAGCTAAATGACTGTTAGCAAATGTCAGGATTTCACGCTGCAGTGAAACAATCTCACCTTTGCTAAATACAGGCAGGTGGTGTAACCTCCCATGAGACCACCCCGTCCCTGTGCCTAGCACTGTCGTGCTGGTCACCGCTCCTCCACTTTTAGCTACCTGACAATCAAGAGCCATATACTGCTCTCCCTCCCCCACCCTGCCCCCAAATCAGGAAAACTTGGGTTGTGGCCTGTTTCAGAAGTTATCAATTCCACTGGGTTTTGTGCTACAGTCTGGGGAAATTAATGCCATTTAAACTAATGGGGGTTTGTTTGTTGCTTGCTCTGAGGCTCAGGATAGGTGATCTTTTCTCACTTAATCAGTAATACTAAACATCTGGGACATTATTTTAAGTGCAACATTTTTTTGCCCCACAAGTCTTTAAAACACTGTTGAGTATGCATACATATAGCCTTATAAATTAATGTGGTCATGATTTTCTGAATTTATATATATTTATGATTTTTATGTTGTTATGAGGATTCTTATGATTTATGGATATTTATGGTTTCTTATATATATATGTAATATATATTCATATGTAATATTCATAAATTATTTATAGCATATTTATGAATGTTACTGTAATGTTTGGAGAGCCAGTACATTCTGTTGTAACGCTCATTTATATTCACTACAACACAGAATGCTGAAAAAGGCCAAACAAAAATCCTTGATCTGGTGAGGGTTGTTTTTTGCTGTTGTGTTTTTCTCCTGACTTCTTTGTGAAACTCTAATACTGGAAACCACACCAGGGGAAAAAAGAGAGTGTGAAATGCCATAGAGTAGCAAAAACATAATGCCTAGAAGGCTGTGGTAATGAAATTTCTCAGTCGTGTGTTAGAGTGTGAGCTGTGTAGATCAATGAATACTTGATGGACTGAAGTATTTGTAAAACCTTTATGCTACTAATATCCTCCATATAATAAACTAATGTAGGAAACTATATATTGCTTTCTCTAAATATGTCTATGTGTTTTTCCATCTTTTCTTTACTAGAGGTAGGTGCCTTAGTTACCATACATACTGTGCAGATGTGCAAGGGAAAGGAAAATTGTAACCAGTGCATCTTAACAGTGAATCTGCAAAATTTCATGGCTGTGTAATGTTACATCGTGCATCATGGCTGTGATGTGCGATGTTGTATGCTCTGAAAGGATTAGAAACAACACAGGCTTCCCTCCCTTTAGATAAGAGATTCCAAGTGACTGGAAGGGATTTTTTGGTCAGTTATTAAATCTACAGATGCTGTTTGTCCAGAATGAATAATTCTTATACTGGACCTCAAATTTTTGTGCCCTAAAGTAAGGGAAGTAAAGGTTTGGTCTGCTGTAAGGGTCCCATTCTGCTGTGATGTGGAAGATTAAAGTTCATGTTTCTTTTTCAAAAGATTTTTTTTTGTCTATAGACCAAAAACAGAGTTGGCAGAAAATAAAGCAAACAAAACTGCAAATGGTGCAACCATGGAAGAGAGCTTGCAGTGGCGGGGGGGAATCTTGCTCTGCCTCCTCAGCTCAAGGCCTACTGGCCCCTGCAGGACTGATGTCTCGCTCCTTACAGATTCAGAATGGGAGGGAATTGAGAAGAGTAGCTATGTCACTTTGTTTGGCCTTTCAACTTTGTTGATGCTGAAAAGCAAACATTTAGCATAATGCTGCCATGTTGTGCCTCAGAGTTGTGTGCCTCAGAGCTCTGTGCAGTGCATGCTGTGCGGGATGGACCAGTCATGCCGCAGGAAGGAGCCTGGCCAGGAGCTGACCTGCATGCGCTGGTGAGTGCTCGCAGCCGGCCCTTGAGGAGCTGGACCCAGGCAGGTCCTGCAGCTTATGAGCATGTTTGAGAATCCTGCTGACTCTTCATGGACAATTTTCAGGCAGGAATAAAATAAAGTTTATTAAGAGTTTTCTGTGTTCATTTCTTTCACTTTTAGGTGAACAAGATACTAAAACCTCTTCACCATTTATGAAGTCCTTAAATTACTCAAATAAAGTCTGTGATTATTGTCAAATCTTGTTAAGATAGTAGTTACTTGAAAATCAAGAACACATCCACAAAGAAGTCTGGGGAAACTGTTATGTTCTTGACTGGATCTTTTCATAGTAATTTCATGAAGAAATTCTGGACAAATGGCATAGGTGAATTAACAAGAGATGGCAAGCTCTTCTCCTGCAACCTCCTTTGAAGGTTTTTTAGACATCCCAGATATTTTTATTCTGCCTGAACCAAATAGAGCTTGGAACGTACCTAAAACCAAATTGATGCTGAAAAGCAAGACTTTTTTTTTTCTATAGGATATAAATAAAAAGGGATTATAGTAAATGTAGTAGCTGAAGTCTGTGGGGTGGGGGCAAGAAAGCATAAACATGCCTTTCAGTTCCAAGTATTTGAGAAAAGACAGCGTCTTCTGAAAATCAGATTGCATTGTAAGATATGGAATTTAAGATATGCAGATATGTGTAGAATCATTCTTATTCAAAGAAATATTGATGAATTTTGCCTAAGGCAGTAGCTGAATGTAAAAGCAAGTGTTTGCACAATAGCTGCTTTTTCTTATGCCTGGGCGTAAGGACTGCACTGGATATGACATGAGATTTCCTGTAACTCCGTTATCTTCCTAATAAAACCCGACTCCAAATAAAACTGAACTGCTCTGTGCTGGAGATGGAGGGCAAGAGGTCATGGTTGAAGATGCAATCTTGTGCAAAACTGGACACCTAAAGTAGGAGTTTGGGTGTTTCGTGCAAGTAAAGCATTCAAAGCTGGTTTGCTAGTAAGATTTCTTAGAATTTGGTATTGATAAGAAATTCAAGTGACTTTTAATTCTATATGACATGTCTCAATTTACAATTCTAGAAGCTCTGTTTTTGTTCATCATGATCGTTTGCTTTTTTTTCTTCCTTTTCTCTCTTGGTCATAATGATTCTTTGTTCAAATTGCCTAATCTGCAGAGTATCCAGCTGTGATATCATGCAGCTGACTTGGAGGTGAGAAACGAAAGAAGAGGCCAAATCCTGAGGACTGGCTGTACAATGGGTGAATTCTAAAGTTTTAATAAACTGACAGTGCTTGGGCAGATATTTTATGTGGAATGGCTAATAGCTAGATTTACTCATCTCAAACTAATAATTTGCAGTTCTGTTTGTTACAGTGCTGATTTCAAATGCTTTATCTGGAGCCAGGCAGTGCTGGTGCTGATGGGAGTTTTGCTGTTGACATTAGTAGCAGGCCTTTTAAGTAGATATTAGAGCATTAACTAAAGGGGAGAGAAAAGCAATGAAGAATACAGACTGAACAAGCAGAATCATTTTAAGCAGAAATCTTTTTTAAAAAAAAGGAAAAAGTTGCCTGAGAGATGTCAAGTGTCAATCTGTGCATCTTTTCCTCATGAATGCTTTTCCAAAACAATTTTAAAAAACACTTTGTGACTTCATGTTGTGATGGGTGGCATGTGATTACATCAATCATGGCCTGTTACAGCAGTAAAGTGCAAATTGCATCTTGCTATAGTTATAAACCGATGCAAGTAACGTATTTCCCTTTGGGTTACCATAGTCACAGACATTATATTTTTTAGGTATTGTGCTGTGCTCTATTGTGAAATCTCACAGTGAGGTTGCTTAATGCATGTCATCACCAAATTGCTTACAATATTTTGCATCTAATTGAAGTATAGGTTTAAAAGAAAGAACCTTTGAGTTTAAAAAAAAATGAAACTTTAAATAAACTGCTTTAAGACTGCTTATACAAAGCCTTTAGTACTCGTGAAACAACTTTACTTAATTTATTACAAGTCTCGATAGGTGAAATTAACTTCAAGTAATCGAATTTGAAATCAAATACAGTGCTGTTTTTGTCGTAATCATCCTAATTTTCACCATTCCATTTGCTTTGTATTCATAGAGAAGCCTGTGAGATGGCAGTCTGGGTCATGACACTAAGAATGGATGACAATGGCCTTCATTATGTAGATGCCCACCCTGGCGGGACTGCCAGCCGCAATTAATCTCTGTCATGAAAAGGAGGAGTAACAATTACATGAAGGCTGAAAAACCTGCAATCACACTTGCAGTGTCTGTGTGGAGATGATAACTCACTGAACTGGATAATGAACCTACTTCCCATAACTCACAGGCTATCAGGGGAAATTGGAGGAAAAGTACAAACAATTAAAACTTATGGATTTATTAGTAAAAGTTCTAAAACAGTTCACCACCTGCCCATTGAGGTATCTGCTGTGAGGTTTGGGGAACTTTGCTTCTAAACCTAATCAAAACTGGGTGCACCACAATCTGAAAACATTTTTTTTTTGCTATATATAAAAGTTTCAGAACATAGCTCTCACTGATAGACAGTGGTGGGTTTCTTCCATAATATTTGTATGTGTCCAGTAACTATATTTATGTAATTGTTAAGTGTTTTCCTGTTAGTGATGGTGTTAAGTTTACTCTATTCATGAACTTCTTAATACTAAAATGAGGTTATCCAAGAGAAGAGGGGAAAATCTTGTAATCCGAAGCTATTTCTGGACTGATTCATTAATTATGTTAGGAGTTACTTGAACTTTAGAGACTATGAACATGTTACATAACATGTTAATGTCTTGAAGACATTACAAGTCATTAACAGGAGAGGGAGCATGTTTCTTTCAGGTGATGTTTAAGGAGTTCTGCACTTCTACCTGGAGCAGAATTTTGGTGTGTGTATCCTGTCCTCACTGCAAAGCTTTAGTAACCACACTGTGCATGTGGAAGGCTCAAAAATCACTTGTTCTTCAAGGGAGAGATACCTTGTGACTACTCTATCATTTAAGGATCATTGCGGTCTGAGGGGTGGTTGCTTGCTTTCTGCAGAAGCGAGTGGTCAGTGGTAAGCCCCCAGAACATTGCCTTAGAAATAGGGAGTTTTTAAAAAGCTGAGGTGTTTTTATTTTCTGATTTTCTCCATAGCAATTAGACTAAAAACTTCCGTGACCACAAGGATTTTTTTTCTTTCCATGGAAATATTTTCCATATTGCAGAAGTCCCAGAGCTTTTCTCTTGTCAGGTTGCACTTTTTTCATGTTTGCATTACAATAATGAATGTGTGGTTGTATTGTAAAATACTTCTCACTATGAGTTATTTATAAGCGACTCTTGAAGTTTCCAACTCCCTTTTTTTAAGTATTTGTGATACATTAAATGTAAGCTGTTGCTTTCAAAATTGCCCTCTTTTTTTCCCAGAATTGTAACATTAAGAAGAAGAAATATAAACAACCAAACAACTTTGGGACACCTTTCAGCCAGAAGACCTGCCAGAAGTAGGTGAAGATTCACTCTTTCTTGGACATACTATTGGAACAGGCAGGTGAGATTGAGATTCTCCAGTTCCTATAAACTTTTCCAGGCAGATATATACATACATAGACATATATATATATATATACACCTTTTAATGGCATTCCTTAAATCTGACAGTGACAAATAACTACAGCTTAAGCATGACCATGTAGGGGCTGCCTAAAGGAGGCCGCACCCCTTGCCCACTGGCTGGTAGACATTCCAGACACTTTCCCTGCTCTTCTTGAAGTAACACTGCTGAAACACTGTAGTGCCTGCTATACTTTCAAAAATACAAAAGTTATTTTAAGGAGAAAGAACAGTCATCTTGGACTGACATTCTTTTGGCTGGGGCCATTTGCCTTACATAGATGGAGGGTGATTTCACACGAAGGAACTGATGTAGCCATCAACTGGTGTAAATCCTTACAGGTCCATTGACCACGGCATAGCCAAGTCTGTCTGTCAGGGCCACCACTTTGGGCTGTCAGGGTTCTGTAATTGCCTATACAAAGAAGACTGGAAGCATGCTTCATTTCACTTTGTCATAGCTAAATGGCAGGTGAGGTTTTGCTCAAACTTAAAAATAAATGAAAACCTTCATTGCTGGGGGTTGAACAAGAAAATCTCAACTTCAGAAGAGGGCATTTGTGAAACTGTGAACACTGAAGTGCAAGCTAGCCCTGGACTTTTCTGGCTAGCATAAATGGACTTAATGACCATGATCCTGGTCATTTTGCCATCACTTAGATTTCTGATGCTTACAGCTGAAAGGACTGTTGTAGATGCTGTAGATGCACGTTCAAGGAATATGTATTCCACACAAGAAGCCATATATATCTCTTGTGGCAGAGATTTTAAAGATGGACTCATAGTAATTGAAGACTTTTAATGAATTAAGTAACAGAATGCTTATATTTTGATTTGCATTTTTGTTTTTTAGCAGATAGGTAAATATATAACCATGTAAACCCAAAGAATTAAATTTGTGCTCACTCTTCCAAGATTTTTAAAAAATGCAGCAAATTTCCTCCTCAAATGAGAGAATGATTTGAAAATGTTGCTTGGAATCATATTGAGTCCATGCCTCCATAGCTAAACTGTGCCCCTGTCCTGGTAATCACCCGTGTCAGCGTTCTCCCTCTCTCACTGCAGAGAATGTTTCTTTAATCTTCTGTTTTTGTTTCCTTTACCAAATTAATGTCCTTTGTCGACTAGGTAACAACTTTTTTATTGTGATCAGATCAGAGTTCAACTGGAACACTGTGAGAGTTGTTGCAGGCAAAAACTGAGGAAGTGGTTCATGAGCTGCTATTGATGAATAGTTAGAATTTCTCATTAATAACTTTATCTCCCAGATGGACAGAATATGGCTGATAATCTTAGGCATCTAATCAGACTGCTGGAAGAACTACTTTCTGATAATGAGCAAGTCTGAATTCCTCTTCCAACTTACTTTTATTGCTTGTGTAATTAGAGATGTCCTTCATGTGTACTTTTAAAGTTTTCACTAGGGAGCATAAATTTAAAACACTGAAGAACAGTATGGGTAGTCAGGAATGCTAGCTCTGATTTTTTAGATGTTTTGTCTGTGAGTCTTCCCAATTAGGGGTGTTTGCAGTGACTGATAACTAGAAAAACAGTCAAGTTAACTTTTTCCTAGTGTTCGTGCATGTGCTGTCTGTCTTTCCCTGGAAGTAGCAGTGAAAAAATGGGCCCATTTCTGTGGGCTCACTAGGTTGCTGGCACATTTTGCTTTCTCCTTTCTTATGGTGGTTACAGAAGCGTAACCAATGCAATTGCTGCTCCTCAGAATAATTGGAGGCTCTCCAGTTGGCTTCTCCACCTGTAATTGTGTGGTCCCCAGGGGCCTGATGTAGGTTTGAACGTTAGATCCATTGTCTGTACTGAAGAATTTCTCAAAGCATATGCAAAATAGTGTTATATAAGGGTGGCCGAAGGCTTGCACAGGCTTGAAAAGCGGCCAAAGCAGCCTTCTTGGTCCCAGCTTGCTCTTTACCTGTACTACACTAAGCTCGGCGTGTGCGGTACCAGGCATGTAGCTTTCCTCAGGGCTGCCTCTCGTCCTGCTCGTGTGTGCAGCGTCAGTACTGATGATGACGCAGACCATGGCTGGCTTTGTTGACTTTGATGCAGTCTTGACAGACCAATTTCTCTTACCACCCACTTTGAGGTATGTTAGTTTCTGCTCAGATATGAAAATGATGCACAACTGATGGAAATTAACTCTGAAGCAATAAGCAGTATATATGTTCTATCACTGTGCCTGAGGAGAAGCATGATATGCCTTAGTTATATAGGAAGTCAAGGCCAACCTTACAAGGAGAGAAGTACACAGTGTAAAAATATGGATTGTTTCTGTATGCTCTCTATCTTCAGGTCTTCAAGAGCTTTGTAAACACAAGTCCCCTGAGCAGCTGCAGACTCTGAGGAGGCAGGTAATACAGTAATAAAATCTGTCAACCAATATGCATCAGAGTCCAAATCTTAATACAGACCTCTGGGAATAAACAGAATATTTTCCCAGAGAGACATTCTTCTGAGAAACTCGTTCTTACAGAGGCAACATAAGACCAAATCTTTTTTTGAGCATTTACTAAACATCAGGGGTTCTGAGTCTTTGAGTAGAATCAGAAGAGATTGCTGTATAAATAATATGAACTTGACCTTCTCTGATGTTTGGCCCACAGCATGGATGGAAACAGTGGGAGTTCTTCTGAGGATAGGGATCTTTGTGCAGATCTCCCTCAACATCCTAAAACCTATCTGTGTGGCCTCCTTTCAATATTATTTTAATCTGAGGGATTTCTGGAACAAAATGGATGTTAAAGCGCTCCGTAATCTATGGTTCTATTTATTTTCCATCTATTCTGATATCAAAGACAGCATGAAGCAAAAGTGATATGAACTGCAGGAGAGTGGCTATCGGGCAAGGTGGTGTGGGATCTCACTGGTTGTGGAGCAGTGAAACTTTGCTCTGTGACTCGTGCTTCATGTAGGGGGCCATTAGGTGCTTCAGTGCTTCCTTTGGTGCTTAGTGTCTACCAGGGAAGAAAATGCATTCTGAATTGTGAGGATGCAGAAATGTGAGGATTCGTGCAGACATCCAGGATGCTTTACCCTGCTGCTCAGGAGAAAAGGTTGCCTTCCTGCTTGCCTGCAGGGTAGGAGCTGTGGGAGGGGCATAGCCTTCAGCTCCCAGCACAAGGGCACATCCCACTAAACTGTGCTGGTCTGGAAACCCTATAGGGGTAGCACGGCCCTGGAAACTATCCCATACTCAGGGGCTCAGGGCAATGGGGAAGATAAGCAGCCTAAATAAGCAGAATTTTCCATTGTTCTCTAAAAGCTATGCTTGCTATAGGTGCAGTAAAGTATAATGCTCCAAAGAGACATAAGGGATTTCTTTCTTTTCTGATGATTCCTTTCAACTATGTAGTAAAAACATCATGAAGAACCGTCCCCTGCTTTATAAATAGGATTCCAAATTTTTGTTTTCCTTTCACTCTCCAAGAAAAACTTGTCTTTCTTTGTCCATTTGTTTCAACAAATGAATTTGTCAGTCTCTCTAGCTCGGTGTGCACATACTTTGTGAAAATGCTACCATCTGCCATTTAGTTTTCTTTCTAAGCTGTAATGTTGGGTGTATGCTTCAGGGAAAAGGAAGCCAAGGAAGAAGGTGGTTGAGTTTATTTTCTCTTTTTATGAATAGCAGTGGGAATAATTTCAAAGTCAGGCAGCAAGGCTCGCTGAAATGCCACTTGCAGATCACTTTTTCAGTGAGGCATTAATTCGTTCTGGGAAAAATATGCACAAGCTGGGGGAAAGATTTCCATTCCAGTTTTTCCCTCTGAACACTGCCTGTTCAATGCAACTCCAAAATGGGAAGTTCCTAAAACTATTTTTCACTCGTCCTAATCCATGTTCCTGGTCACCTTCCTTCCCTCTCTACCCCTTACCATATGCACATCCTGCAGAAAAGGGATTTTATTTGTTTAGTTGATTTTTCCTTTGAGGGAATATCCTGAGTTTTTGCTTCCTAAGATGACTGATGGTGAGAACCTCACACACCTTCTATTGTTTATTTATACATTATTGTTTATTTATAGATTGTAGTGTATTGACGTGAGGCAGACTTTATTCGCTGCATAGCTGCATTAACTTTATGTAGCAATTTTGATATTCAGCCTGTGTGCATTGCTTAGCCCATGAAATGAGTGCACTGAGCGAGGAGACGGGGCGTCCTGCTCTCGCAGGGCACCGGAGGCAGAAGCATGGATGCTTCCTCCCATTCCTGCGAGAGCCCAGTGAGCTCAAGCACTCTCTTTGTACGTGGTCTTCTGAAAGTAACTTCTTGCTCTTCCACCAGTTGCAAACAAATAATTGTTTGCCTTCTGCCTACTAAATATTTAGGTTTAATTTCCACTGGCTATAGGAATGTTTTGGAAATGATTCAAGTACTTCTGTGAATTTGAAAAGCGAGAATTAAAGAACTTGCCCATTTTCTCCTTTTTCATTTGTTTTCACAGCATTTGATTTCACAGAATTGTTATTCTTTGTATCCTTTGACTCCACTGAGATCACATTAGAGCATAAACTGGAGTCTTAATTGGATATTGACAGTAAACTTGTTCATGCATACAACCGTTTTCCAGGACGTACATAGTAAAGTGTTTGAGAATGTGCTGCTGTTCAAAAGATAGATGTGATTTTCTGATTTTGATGTCAAATGAGGGTACAGTGAGGGGCTGTATCATTGTCACAAGCCTCTGAATTAGCCAGAGCTCTTTTATAGAAACAAGAGACAGCTCTTGGCTCAGGTAAGCTTTTTCCCCCGTGTGCCTTTGCTAGGGCAGAATGTGCACATCAGGGTTTTATTGCTGTTGATTTTTTTTCTCCAGATGGTGTAACAAGGGATAGACTGCGTGAAGCTTGCCAAGGATTGTGTAATGTTTGAGCAAAATCTAATCCCAAGGTACAGTTTTGAAGGTAGCATATCAATCACTTAATCATCAAATCCCAGCACTTCTTGTATGTTGGGTCAAATTTCTGTCTTCAGGCCAGACCTATTAACAAGCTTCAGCCAAATGTTTTGAGGGGTGAATTTGGTATTTTTTCATTCTAAATGTTGGTTAAGGTGGCCGTCACTAGGATGGTAACAGCCAATGTTCAGGTGATACTTTTTTCTCTTGTACTGCAAAAATGAGTTTCTAAATTCCTCTAAGATTCTGTTAGCTCAGTTAAAAATAGAAATGTGTTGATTTCACCTGTGATTCTTCTCTCTCTAGTACATCCAAAGCAAACAGAAAAAATGAGAAAAGGTATTTCGGTGCTACAAATGACATACTTCCACTGTTGAGATTAAGTCATTTATCTGGCTATTGAAACCATATGCTTTGTGTTTGCAATTTCCTGGAAGTCTTTTAAAGTAACTTTTAGCATCTCTAATGAGATATACAAAAAGTTGTAATAAAAACAAGATGGAGTAGATCATCTTCCAGTTGAAGAAGGAGTATTTTTTCAACGGTTCAGTGAATTTTCGTGGTGATAAGACCACAGAAAACTCAATCTAAAGACATTCTTTAAGCTGTATTGGGACCACACCAAACTGATTTTCTGCCTCAAACAATACCAGATTATTATCGTCTCTGGCAGAAAACAAGCTGTAAATTAAAGCTTTGTCTGGCACATATGGAAGAAAATCCATCAGATGGTATCATATATGAGAAATGGTTTCTCAGTTGTCTTGGTCAAGTAACTGGAAGTCTAGACATATCATTTTTTAATCTGAGGAATGATGGGACCAACACTGACAAGAACAAAACTGCAAAGTTCTAAAAGCAGATATATCGAATTGGGAGCTCAGTCATTTGTCAGCCTCCCTGGCAGATAAAATAAAATGTAAGGAAGATAAAAAGGTTCCTTTAGGTTACATAGCCAGAGACTGCCACATACGCTTACTGGTTCTTAGAGGCATCGTCATAGAAAACCAGGCTACAAAAGACGTACCAAAGCAATGAGATTGTCTCTGTTAGCCTGTGCCCTGACTGCTGGGTAGAACTCTCAGGCACTTTCTGGCTGCAACTTGGAGCCACACAGGAGGGAAGGAGGCTGCCTCCTCTGCCCCCTTGCTTGCTTGTTAGGGCCCCCCGCCCCAGGGAAGTGAGGGCCAGACTGGGACACTCACAGTCCTCCTCACCTAATAAGCACTTTAAGTACTTCAGACTGGGTGAAATGAAGGGGCGGATGGATGATCAGAAATTTGGGTATTGATCTTTGAAACTCTGAAATCTTGTGCACAGAAGTCACCTAACTGTAACTTTGCCTGATACATGCAGAAAAGGAATGTGTCAGGGCATTTCAATTCTGCCTTTCTGCTCATGTTTGGTAGCTGATCTTGAGTGCCCACAGAGCCCATTAAGTTCATTTTGTTATAGCTTTTACTCTTGACATTTGAGATTAAATGCTGGGGAATGAAAGAAAAATCTGCAAGGCACCATGACTTTGTGTTTTGGTACAACTTTGTCAGGCTGTAAGGACATACTACAGTCTGTTATTTCAATCTTTGCTTTTTACTAAGGAAAAATACACTGACTACCACTACCACTATCCCTTTGTGATAAGGTTTCTTTTATAAAATTTGGCAATGCAAATACAATTGAACTTAATGGGAACTGTGAATGCTCAGCGCTGTCTTGATGCGCTGCTGTTCTCACATACCTACTCTCAGCCAATAAATTACACACCAGGATAGCAGCTTTCTGAAAGCCCTGGAGACTCTGGGCTCTACCACATGTGGTCTGGTTTGGCTCCGTAGTGCAGAGTCTTACAGAACTGAGAGGAGATAGAGTGTGTTAAGGATGATAGTGTGAAGTTAGTTGATCTTTAATCTCAACAGCTACTTAGTTTAAGATGTATTTCATCATCCTACACTAAAGGCTTGTGGATGTTTGTT
The DNA here is from genome assembly GCA_013389825.1 of Crypturellus undulatus. NCBI lineage: Eukaryota > Metazoa > Chordata > Aves > Tinamiformes > Tinamidae > Crypturellus > Crypturellus undulatus. The sequence goes on from VWPW01017979.1 coordinate 759,184, forward strand.
TGTGTGTTTACTTGTTTTTAATAAGTGATATTCTCACCCTCGCGCTCCCTGCTTGCACCTGAAAAGGCTGAGGCCAGGGGGCTGGCGTGCTGTAGAGCCCAGCCTGCTGGCACCTCCTTGGCTGCCCCTGGCACAGCGGGACTGCTGGCCAGGACGGGCCGCTGAGAGGAGAGGTCTGCTCCCAGGCCCCATCTGCTCCCGGTTGCTTTCCAGCATCTCTTGGTCTGGGGCAGCATCCCCTTCCCAACAGCTCTATGTCTAGGCCAGGGATCTAGTTCTGTGACTTTCTCCTAAAATCCAAGAGAGCCCATGAAAAACCTGTGCTGAGTTTGATAGCTTCTGGCAAACTAGAAATGTATCACATGGATAATTTTTCAATATTGTCAACTGGCAGAAATAAGTTTAAAACACAGTTAGCTCTGCTTTTAACTCCCTGCAGGTGGAAAATTAGAAAATAACCAAACCAAGATTTTGCAAAGCACCACCATATTGGTGCTTCAGAGTAAGTTAGACACTGTCTAATATAACATTATTGAAACTCTCCTCGATTTGTCCTTTATTACATAGAACTTTCTCTGAAATGATGATGCAAAAGGACAGAGCTAAAGAAATTTACTTTAGGGAAGACTTCAGAGTGACTTGCATGCTCAGTGTTATAAGTAGAGCTGATGAGAAATTTTTTGTCAAAATTATTCTGAAGAAGACAGGAATCTTCTAATTTTGTTTGTTAAATCTGTTGCCAATTGTCAGACATTTTTGCAAACTTGATCAAACAAAGAATTTGCAGAAAGCAGCTTCTTTCCATCATTTTTATTACTTATTACTTTATTATTAGTGGTTAGTGCTACCACTTTTTAAATTGGAGTTGGTTGCTCTTATTCCAGAATAAACTAAGTGTTTACTGTTACCTGCTGTGTGGTAGATCACTGCAGGTTGCATCTTGTTCACAGGCTATGTCAGACTGGAGATACTGGAGAATACGAGGCATGGCAGGACGCACCAATGAACTCAGCAACCCAAATGGCAGCATGAGTGAACCAAGTGTTGCTTGTAGCCAGTTTGTTGGAAAGCAGGAAGCAAGAGTATGAAGTAACAAGAACAGCCATAAAATTGACCCTTTAATGTTAGGATCAAATATTTTGAACATCTAATACTCAAAAACAAAATTAGAACTAGTACATGCTCCCTTAAATGTGTAGGCCATCAAATATTCAGCAGCTTTGTGGAGATGGTCGATCAAGTAATTTCAGTTGTACAACTGCAGTTGTCCCCTCTGCCCCTTTGCATCGTAACCTGTCCATTAGTGCTCACTGGTCACGTAAACCCCATTCTGTACTGATATCTCAAATGCTTTCCATTAAAGGATTGCACGCTTGACCTCATCTCAGAAGGAATGAAGTATTTAAATAATCATGGGAGCAGTTTTAGCACAATAATTATGCCAAGATTTCAGAAGTCATTAATGCTACATATTGAAGGTAGCACAAGTCACATCAGGTTTTGGCATGAAGTCCTTAAAATCAAGTTTTCTGGTTGCATGTCTCACTTCATGGTCTGGAGAAAAACTAGACTTCTAAGGGCAATGAATGGGAGAAGAGGTGCTCTGTGAGGTGTTTACATTAATTGTGCAAATCAATAATCAGGCACTTCTTGCTGTCTGGCTTGATGGAAGATTCTTCCTGGTGGTCACTGAAGTATTAAGCGATTTAATGACCTGATGAGCAGGGTGCTGGCAGAAAGTCCTGCTGGCTGGCTAAAAGAGAGCATGCACATACAGCTCCTCTTGCCAGTCTGCCTAAATGGGATATCTAAGTATGTGCATCATGTTTGTAAGGAGTTCTTCAGTTTATGGTGGGTGCCTGATAATAACACCTGAAGTGTTCTTACTCCATCCCTTACAGATGCTTCTTTTCATACTGAGCTTTATGGCAAAGGATTTGTCAGAGCTTTTGTTTGCCCGCTATGGTTGTTTGCATCCCAGTGCATAGGAATAAGTTTCAGGAAGCAGCTAGGGAGCTCTGCCAGTCCTTGCCGCAAGTGGAGGGCTCTTCCCTGTGCTCTCCCAGCCAGTGGGGGCAGCAGCAGGGGCTCACCCCCAGCCTGTCCTGTAGTCTCAAGGCCTCATGGTGCTGCAACAGGCAGAGCTGCCTGCAAGCTGGGACGTGCTCTGCAGGAATATTGTAGGTGCCTGGATGATTTTCCTGCTTTAGTTGTGCAGAAAATGCCTCATGTACTAGTTGGTTGCAAGGGCCTGTGCAGTAGAGGCTAGGGAGCTGCACTGGAACCTGGCATGTACCAGCAGGATCAAATCAACCCTCCTACAGCCAAGTTTTCCACAGGCTCCGCAGGCTGCTGGCCCTTGGGGCTGCGGCAGCGGGCGGGGGTGGGGTGGTTATTTCCCCAGTACAAATGAGTCTGCGCCTCAGCATTCAGCACCTAAAGAGAGCCTGCACCGAGCTGCTGGGGAGGAGCGGTGGCCCCAGCCCTCCAAACCCGAGAGCTGAGCGTGAAGCTCAGCTGAAGGTATGGACTGGGGTGGTAACAGACAGGCTGCTCTTGGGGGTGTTAGTGCATTCACTTATTTTCTTCAAAATATATTGTGGTATAAATTGAGAAACTTTTGAGAGGCTTTCAGGAATGAATGGACTGCTCATGGAGGGAAAGGGGGAAACTGCAGACGTTAATGCAGTAAGAATTTGGAAGGAATACAAGGTGTTGAGACTGGGAGGGAAATGTGCTGCTATTCTGGGAGCCTTCGCACTTAGCAAGTGTTTATGTATATTAGGGAACTTAAGGAAAAAATTCTTGACAGTGAGGGTGACAGAGTACTGGAACAGATTGCCAAGAGAGGTTGTGGAATCTCCTCAGGAGATCTTCAAAACCCACTTGGACGCAATCCTGTGTAACATGCTCTAGGTGACCTTGCATGTGCAGGGGAGTTGGACTAGATGATCTCTAGAGGTCCCTTCCAACCTTAATCATTCTATGAAATTCAGGGAATTAAACTAGACCAGGCTCCTAAAGCTTGCTAGAGGGGTCCAAGCTTGCGTGCAACTTGGAGAGTGCAGGACTTAATCAGTGTGGGCTAAAGAAAGCATTTATGACCAAGATTGTGGCTGTCTTTCATACTGGTAGTGAATGCTCTTGCTTTTGTGAGGATTACTGCAGTCATTCTGGGTCTCCCAGTGCAAAAGCATTTGCAAAAACCATGTGGTCAGAAGTTACTTGGGGAGCGATTGCTCCTTCCTACTGCCAGTGTTCTCCCTCTGCTCTAAGATATTCTATGGATACAGTTTGCAATTAAAGATTGGACATTTGAGTCTGAAGCTTCTCCTGGTCATGCTGGCACTTCTGCTGCTTTCCTCCGCGGACGGGAGCATAAGTGATCTCGTGCCAAGGACGAAGAGCAGCCCCTCCTCAGCAGCAGCTGCAAGGTCATAGGCTCCGAGCGTGAGAAATCTGGTATGGCTTCTGTAGAAAGATTAGTTTCATGAAATCATTTGAAGGTCCTGCTGATGCTTGGTTTCCAGTCTTCCATGCTTGTAATTGGCCTGAACAGTGCATGCCTGCTTATATCTCACAACATGCAATGCTTTATTTCCTTGCTACAGGTTATTCTGTTTAATGATTAATTGTCTAAGCCTGACAGACTATATTTAGCTAGCAGCAGCTCACAGATTTTGAGAAAATGCAGCACACATTGATTTTGTAAATGCAACATCTGGCTCTTCCCATTTTAACATATGATCCATTTTCAGGGATGGTCAAGCTTCTGGGATTTCAAATACTGGCATATTGTATCACATATAGTGCATGTTGAAGAAAGCAGTGGCCAAGTTGAAGAGGACCAGTACTTTTCTGATAACAAATGACTGTGTGTTCTTTTTTGTTGCTGCTTTTAAAATTCTTGTCATCACCTTTTGCCCTTCACTACCATAAGCTTAGATATCAGTATGGCTCATTATCATTCCTGTAATATAGGAGGTTTTTCTTGGGCTTTTTTGGTGTCATATATTAGGAGCCAAACTTCACAACATGTGGTGGTAAAGATCAGGGCTGTGCACAGCTCAAGATTTTATTCTTGAGCATTTAATGCAAACAGCATTCTTATCAAAATAAATAAGGCCTTGAGGACATATGACAAAAAAACAGGCCATAAGCACACAAGCAAACAAAATAGTTTTTAAAATTGTGGTGACAGCCTTGTGGTGTTCCGCTGTACCAGTCCATTCTGTGCAGCATGTTGTAGTCTCTTGTGCTTACATGCAGCACAGAAATGGCTCTAGAACAGTCAGGGCAAAGTCACTCTTGGATTCTCCTCAGCGACACCTGAGCTCCTAGAGCAGCTGCTGCAACAGGAGAGCCCTCTCTCTATCTACTGCTCCATGCAATCTGCAGAGGGAGGAGAAATAACAGATTTGTGATGAGAGGATTCTTAAGATGCAGATAATGCTTGTGGAGGGGCAGCTGACATTTATGTAAAATTCAGCATTTCCATTTAACGCAGCCTCTTACTAGATCCCTGTAATAGCTGTTAGCCAATGCAGCTTTCATATTTTCAGCCTGTAGCTGAAGATCTGCCTCTCCTTTAATGAAGATGTTCTTTAATATGATGGGAAAATTAATGATCCAAATCTAGATATTAACAGAACCCCAAAGGCCATATTAGTGTAGAAATGAATGAGTCCTAGAGGCCATGTAATTTTGGCAATATAGAAACTGGAAAAGTGAAAGCAATGCTTGCTTCCACAGTCAGTCACTGCTACCTGTGCATTTAAGGGAAAACTGTAACTCCCAAACTGAAAATGTTGAGCTTTAAAAATCAGCATACACATTAAAGAAACCTCAGAGTACATCATCAGAGCTCCCTTAAAGATTTTGATTTAGAAACACAGGTATAATGAAGTTTTTCTTTTAAACAATAACAGAACCAACACTACAAAAATGGTGAAGCTGAAAAATAGATACTTGTAAACTGTGAAAGTTAGTGTAGTAATCGATAGAAAAAAAGGAGTTTATAAGAAAGCATGTTACAGAAAATGGAAATACTGATAAATAATCAGCAGGTGCAAAAAAACTACAGAGCGATAGAAGTATAAGATAGGATCCATTTTTTTTTTTTAAGAATTCACATGCTTTTTTTTGTTGTGTCTGTAATTTTGCCAGCAACATTTTTGGATATAGATGGTTCTCTTTTTTTTCTTATCTTAGAAAATGAAATCATTTTTAATCTAATACAAAAATACTCTTCTCTCTCTCTCTCAAAAAAGGCATTCTTTAATTTTAAAATGAAATATTTTTAAAGCTTTGAAATACTTACTTAAAGAGATCTTATTTTTCATTTCTTACCATGATTAGAAATGTAAGCACTGAATTGCTGGAGTGAGAGTGCCTCTTTATTTGATATTTACAGCTTGCTGTTGCAGAATCAGAAATTCAGATGCTGATCTGGACTCCGAAATGCTTAAATAGGTCCTTTTGTCTTCTAATATGTAAGGAACTTTCTTTGAAAATATAAGATCACAAAAGCTGCATAATAGGCACTTAAGTGTCTGTATAAAGAACAGTAATCTAGGAGAACTATCTGAGAGTAATCCCTGTTCATTGTGATAAATCTTCTGCAGAGCCACCAAGTTATTATGGTATGATAGAGTTAAGCAATTAAAATAAAAATGAAACTGATACTATCTGAGATTTCAAATTGTGTTTTTGATGGACAGTATGGCAATAGGCAAAATGAAAACAAGAATAGTGAAAGAGGAATTTTATTCTCCTCCTGTTTCAATGACCTTCACCTTTACTTCTCAGCATTCTGCACAAATATCGGAAGATCTAACATAATAAAGGATGACAGGTAGCATGTCTGACAAAACTGGCTCTTAAGTCTTTTGCAATGAAATGCTTCTTAGCACAAGCAATTTAGCATTAAAAGCGAAATGTCTTTAAAGTCAACCTAAACACTTTTCAGGCAACAGACAGCTCCAGATTTTAAAACTAAGGTTTGAGATAAAACAGAAGATATCAAAGGAAATGAGTGCAGCGGTTGTCTGATGGCCGCTCTCATGACAGTGCTGTTTGTCTGTCACAAAATCACCTGCATGAGTGATCTAAACACGGATAACAATGGCTTGCATTAGGTGCAGTAGAAGAACTTATCATATTGTCAGTCACACAGCCAGGCTTCTTGCTCTTCTGCCTTATACAAAAAGTCACCTTTCTGCTTTCCCTGGAGTCACTGGAGGGACCTGTTTGTCTGGGCCTTGAAGTAAAAGTGGTTTCCAGTCAGTTAATAAAGAACAGCAAAATGGCCTGTAACAGCTGTATTGTTTGTTTATTTCCAGCCATAACCATGTTAATTATCCCAAATATTGAAAATTTTAATTGAACTATGCTAGCTAAAGCTATTAATCTTGCATAGCTAAAACCATGGCCAAATTCAGGGCAAGCTGTGGTTGGCTTTCATTGGGGAACTAGTGCGGTGTCTTCGTAGTGCTGTGTGTGTACATAGGATGCAAAGTCTCCTGAGTGGCTTTAGCAGCATTTTCTAGCTTCCCAAAAGTCACAGCTCCAGGGAACATCCTCAGATGTCATCAGAGGAGCCTTATTGCGTTCTTTACATGTACAAAATCCTTTATTTGTGCTTCACATAATATGTTAGATTTCTTCAGATTCCTATTCAATTTTTTCCAAATTGTATGGAGGAATACAGTGATTTTTATGTTATATCCACTTAAAATACATGGCTATTTTAAGAGCTTTTTGTCATTATTAGTTGCTCAGGTGGCATTCTCAGACAAGGGGAATCAAGGACACTGAAATGACAGTGTAGGTCTCCTCATCGCTTTATTTGCTTTAGATTTCTATTGAAAAAGGAGCCTTTCAGGGACATTTTTCCTCTGTTTTTCAAAAAATGGTATCAGTTAAGCTTAGAAGCTTGAATGTAGCTTTCAAAGAAAGGTCTATGTTTAAAAATGCTAGATTGAGTTCAGTCATCTCATCAGGCAACCCTCATCAAAAGGATCTGCTGTTTGGCTTATTGATAGAAAAGGTTCAGGATAAATTAATCAGAAATTGTTTAAGTTCATAAGTATGGATTTAGATTTAAAATGATTTTAAGGTTTTTAAAGAAAAAAAAAAAAAAAACTAATTTTGCTCTTAAAAGCTCCAGTGACAGGTAGTTATCCAAAAATTGGACTGCTTCTTGCTCAGAGACATTTCTGGTCTCACTATCCTTTGGCAAATGCAACTCCCAATGGTATCATCCCAATGGGATGCTGCTTCTATGGCTCGTATGAGTGTGAATGAGACACTGCAATTTCCAGCAGTCTGTTTGTTAAACGTTACACTTTGCTCTATCTTCCCTCCTGCTCTTTTAATGTGGCAAACTTCCTGCCCAGTTTTCTTTTGTTCCAGAAATCTATTGATCCTTTTTTAAGAGAACAAAAACAGAAAGGGGAAAATAGTTCTGTCTCAAGGGAAATGAATATTTGTATCTCAGGAAAAAATTCCTTGAAAAAGGTCCTAGAAAAACTGCAGTAAAATAAAACCTGAGGTGTATTTTGCATGGAGTGTGCTGTATAAATAATATGACCAAACATGTTTTAAGGAAGACTATTAATGAGAATGTAATTTATGAACAGTAGGCAAGTTAACTAGATGCTGGATATATTTAAATTATAATTTATCCTGGCAGAAAGTCACCGTGAAATAATTTTTCCAGAGATGCTTCTTCCTGCCTTTTAACAACCTGCTGTTTCTTGCCACTGTCATCATCATAAACTTCCTACAGACAAAAATATACCAAGTAAACCAGACATGAGCCAAGACACAGGTGCAAGGCCCTAAATAAATGCTTCCTGCTGCGGAGAATCCTTGGCACATAGACATACGCAACAGACTTTGTTCAGTGCACCAGACATCCCTGAGAAAACTCAATAGCTAAAATGAAACAACTGCTACGCACAGAGTACATTTCTTCAAATATGTGAGACAAGGCAAAAATCTTTAGTTCGGAGCATACAACTCCATCTCTAACCTATGCCCTCATCCATAATTGGAAGATAAGCCTGGGAAACAAAATCCTTAACTGCTTCTGGATACAAATTGTATATCCAGTAAGGATTGTTCTTTTATGGCACATTCTACTTTTCTCCATTGGAAATACTCAGTGTCCAAGGACAGTAATTACCTGCTGTATCTGCCTAGCTCATCCCACAGGAGCTAATCAGCTCCCTCCTTGCTAAGGTTCTTTTATTCTCTAAAGGTGATTCTCCTTTCAAACTTTATTACTGAGTAGCATAATTAATTTAAACATGGAGATTTATTTCCAAGCTATCCTTAGCCTAAAGTCTGTAATATTGTATGCCTAAAACCACGTCTGATCTTTTGTCTGCTCTATAATTTTGTCTTACCGTAAATATTATCTCTCTCTACAAATTGAGACTTACTTAGAAAAAACTTTAATGAATTCCCATTATCCTTCCTACCTTACATATTTCTCTCTCTACTTCTAGTTTTATGCATTTGGATTACTTTGCTTTGTCTTTATTATACTCTGGGCTCTTAAGTTAAGGGGATGTAAGCTGATGTGATCTCATTTGACAAGATACTGGCAACTAGTGCAGGATAAAAATAGTGGAAATAAATGCCTATTAATGCAAATATATCTGCAGCAGGTACTTAGAATATTTTATTTCAAGCTTTGGATTTTGAGCTAGAATTTTTGTTTATATTAGACCTTTGCTCTTTCAGCCTGTGAATTTAAGCATTGAGAGTTTTGTTGCTGTCAAAAGGTCAAGGAGAGATGAACCACCAGCTAAAGGCCAAGCTGCTTGCTTTTAGTTACTACTGGTTGCCAATTTGCTGAACCTAGGACTAAAGTAATAGGATGTGCATTTAAGCTTCCACATGTCCTTGACTTGTCTGAACAAAGTCCTGATATTTCTGTTCTCAGTATAGTTTGGAACCTCAAACTTGTAGTAGTTTGAAACAAACCATTACGAGCACCTTCTGAGGCGCTTAAAGAGAAGAAGGGTTTACGCTTCATGAGAGCATTAATGACAGACCAGTCATCTTCCAAAGAAGAAATAAGATTAAGCACCTTGAAAACTAGGCTATTTCAATAAAAGCAGAATTGAGCTCTTCAGACTATCCATTCACTTCATATAGTGAGCAAATCACTCTTCCGAGGTGAGGATTTTATAATGGGAAATGTTTTGGAAGTGCTCTTGCCAACTTAGTGCCATCTTCAAACGCAAAGCACCAGATGCTTGTTACTCCAGAAATTACTCCATTAGAGCCAGCTGTACAAATGATAAATCTGTATATAGATTGCTGGATAAAGTAATACAGATGCTATGCAGTAGCTCTATTTTTTAAACCTTCTAATTTCATGAAATACACTTCCCTAATGATGCTCATGTTATTACTCCAGTAGCAGGTTACATGCCAACACTTTAAGGACTTAAAAACTAGTCTGGAGAAATGTCAGAAAATATAATTTGATCTTGCATTTACAGTCAGCAGTAGTGAGTGAGGCATCACAGGCATTTGCCACTTCTGCATTCTTTTGGATCCTTTTTTTCCATTTGGTCCTGAGAGAGCTAAGAAAGGTGACACGCCATTCTGCAGCCTTCCTGCAGTCTTGGAGCTGCTTCCCTCTTCAGGAGCAGGCAGTTTTGCAGGATGGTGAGAAATGAGGATATGTCTGGCTTGTCAACTGTTTCTACTTCTTAACCTCTGACGTGTTGTTGCTTTTCAGAATACAAAGCTAGGAGTGCCATTACGCTTGCTTCCTGCAGAAGGCTGCAAAGCTCAGAACTGTGGAAGGTGGAAGCATCCACAGTGGAAGTTTCTCATATGGACCCGGACTTTCTCTATTCTTCATGGCCTATCAAAACCATCACAGAGGTTGGCAGGGAAAGCTTGTGTCTGCCAGCCAAATGATATTTTGTCTTAGCCAGCTGAGGCTGTGTCTGCCAGGTGACTTACCCTTACCGTGACCTGCTTTACTGATTATATCTGAGGAAAATGGTCTAAATTCTGCATGTATTATCTAAAGCACTTTCAATGCTTGTTTCACATTAATATTGGAGCCTTACTTATCAGCTGTTTATAATCCTCTGCAAACATAGTTTAATAGAAAACATAGAGAAGAGAATAAAGTAATCTAAATCTCCATGTGGATTTGCATCAGTTATGTGGTATAGGCAAAGGACAAATCCCCGAAAGCCATGGATCTGCCATCCCCGGGCTTGCCCTGCATGTGCAGGAGCAGCACTAGCCGCTGAGCCTGTCCCTATCCTCTGTAACCTCGATGGTGCCTCACAGAACAGAAATCCCCACTGCTTGGAGCCTCTGCTAAATTTACCGAAGGGCTAAATTTACCAAAGAGCCCACAGTTCAATGGGCTGCACTGCTCTTTCCTGGCTCTGCCCTGCCCAATGGCTGCGGCTCCTGGTGTGGAGCAGCAGTTACCGGACGCCAGTGTGGGAGGGAGAGGGGTGAGAGGGAGGCTGTCTGCAAGTGGCCTTTTCAGATTCCCTGTCACTGAAGTCTGACAGAAACTTCATTATTTATAATTACGGTAATTTTGTGTTGCCAGTTTGAAATGCAAAATGCTTATGCAGATATTTTTATATGTATTGTCTGGTAGTTGGAGACTTTATAAAGCTAGACTGTGTTGATTTTAGGAAACTATCGCATCAGGAGTGTTTGATGCAGTTTATATCTGTGTGCTGGTAGGGTAGCGTTGTGCATCTCCCAGTGAAGGACCGATGGGTGGCCGTTCCGCTGTGATAGCTGATTGTATGGGAAAGTGAAACGACTGCAGATCTGGCCATGCTCTTCAAAACATGGTGGGAATTCCCTTACAGAATCTGTATGATGGCTTCACCTGTCCCTTAGAGGAGGTATTTGCTCCTGTGCTTGTAAAGAGCGAGAAGAGGTGGCCCTCACCAGAGCTTTCAAGCCCGCCCAGGGTCTAGGAGCTGTCACGCTGCTGCTCTGGATGGGTAATGTGCTGCTGCGTGTGCCTGAGGAGTGGGCTGAAAACCCAAGCCCTGCAGCCTGCTCAGCTCAGGAAAGTTTGATGCCCTCTTCTGAGATCAACAGAGACCCGCTGTCACTTGACAGCTGTGAGATTTGTGGAGAGCCTCTGTTTCAGCCTCTGTGTGACACGTAGCTCTTGACTGGTTGCTCCTTTGATCTGAAATGATGCTTTGTTTTGCCTACCACCTTATTGCAGAAACTCTAAAATATTTTAGTAGAGTAGGATATAAAGAAAATATAAAAGGAAGAAAATTTTCTTTCTGATGGGATTGAAAGTGAACGCAGTCGATGGGTCTGTGACCTGATACAGAAGGCAACTTGGTGCCAGAGAAGCTTCTTGTGTTGGCACAGGCTGGAGCTGAGGAGCCCTTTGTGCCTGGGTGAAACAATTTTGACTGAACTTTATTTTCAACTGTAAACAGACGTGGTGTGTAACTGTCTTTGAATAGGTACGATGTATACACTTCCTATACCAAACAAATCTGATAGTCTCAGGTGCTGGGGTTTCATGATGCAACAGAGCAGAGGTGCTGCAGAAGTCAGGGAAAAGGGGAACATGTTCCAAAAATTCAACCTCTAAAGATTCCCTGCATAGTCTGAAGCCTTTTTATCCTTCACTGGAGATAGAGCAAGCCTGAATTTTACCAAGTATTTAGTATTTTAAAATGGGTGTGACATTTGCTTTGAGATGCTGCTTTATTAGTTAATTATACAGGATACCTTTATATATTCTGTCTACATATAACGTGCTTCCAAAAAAGGTCATTAGATTTCTTTTATACAATTTTAATTGAACAAGAGAAACATAACATGCATCCTTCAACCTAAAGCACAACAATGGTAGATTAATTTTTATTAACTTGCTAGTTTGAGTACCAATTTGCAGTGCTTACGAATGAAGTGCAGTATAGCAGAACTGTTACACACAATGTCTTTTTCCTGCCTCTTTAAGCAAATTTATCTTTATGCTCTAAGGTATTTGGGTCAGCCTCAACCTTTCACTTCAAAATGTTGCCATCATATCATAAGTAATGAATACAGTGTTCTGTACACACACTGTAATTGCAGTTAGACTTGACTTGGTCTCCGCATGCCTTATTTCACTGAAGTCAATGAGGTTATATGGTTAAGTGTAAGCAAACTGTACTCGTTCCATTTAGACTAAAATGGGAAATTACAGTTCTGAGTGCTGCTGGAAACATATTGAAAGTGACAGTAACATTAAATGATAATTTATGCATTGACCTGAAATAGAAAACTTGGTCAGAAGTTTTACAAAAAAATGCAGCTATTAGTGCTCAAATTTTAGGCTTGCTCCTTCATTGCATCCTCCTCACTTTATTACAACAGGATGCAGTATTCATGATCAGATGCTTCTTATGTAGAAGGAGTGGACTTTTCATCAAATGACCAGAGTATGTTTGACTAAGTAATAGCTGAAGCATTTGCATCTTAAACTATGACTGAAATTTAATTTAGAGGGATAAATGTGTGGCAGTGGAGGTGAGGCATTTATGATAAAATGAAGAACCTAGCCTCTAAGAAGCGGCAGTGCTTGGCTGTGTGGCAGAGCTGGCCAGCCACCAAGGGAAAAGTAGCTCTCCTAGGGCCTGTGTGCAGTGCAGCAAGAGAGTCAAATGGGGAGACCAGGATTTTGTGCAGGCCAGGTCTTAGAAACCCAAAGAGTTTGGCCTAAGATGTAACTAAAGGTGAAAGCAAATTAAGATGAATAGATGTTGTGATGAAAGTCCCTGGCAAGAATGTTAGTTCTGAATAGAAAAGCATAATTATCTCTTCCTGAATTCAGGATTCTGCATGGATCTAGGATTATGAAGTTAAATGGTTTTAAATATGAGTATAGGATTTCCGCAAAATTAACATTATACACAGAAACATACTGATGAGATTGGCTACACTGAGCCTCGTGCAGAGCAGCTGCTACTAAGATCACTCTGTGAGACATCTCCATGAGTGGGCAGATGCAGAGCAGTGTCTGAAATTTTGCAAAAGAAGAGGAACATGATCCTTCCTGCTCTGACCACCTTCTTCCATGCTCTCACAGGCTGCCTGTGCCTCTCTGAATAGCTTTTAGAGCAAGACGGTTTTATACTGGCAACTTATTTTGTTTTATAGACTCTCAAGAACAAATAAATGCCCCAGCTACTTCTCTGTTTTTCCCTCCACACAGAGCAGACATAGGTTGGTTAAATGGATCAAAGTAAAAATATAGCTTGGCCAGGAGAACAAAAAAACATTCCATAATAGATTGGGCCAGAGGGAGCTTGGGAACACCTGCATGGATGGAAACAAAATGTCATTCACAGCAGAGGCGGGAAATCTGATCTAACACTGCTACAACAACTTCAGGGTCAAGAGTTGTAAATTAAAATTAAGGTTGGAGGCAGGTGAGAATAGCTCAAACAGTGCAAGGCCAGAGCAGGGGCCACTTTCATTCCCTGCTGGGTGGATAGGACAGACCACTTTCATTTGTCTGTGAATAGCAGCTCTCAGACCCTGCTTGATGCAACCAAATTCTGTGTTTCTCCTCCTTGCAACACACAGAGCAGTCTGCCTGACTTGCTAACAGATCACTTTCCAGCAGCCTGCACTGACTGGGATCTGGACTAGGCTTGTGGAATGATCCTTTGGCCATGCTCTGTTGAAATGCAAGCGAGTATTCAAGGGTATTCATGTGAAATAACAGTAATGAGACCAGCCACCACATCCTGCTAACATGAGAAGTGTTATTAGAAATCATGGACTAAAGACAATATTTTGAGAAAATGCTCTTACATTCCATCACTTCAATCTTCAAAGGTGCCTGAACAATATATTCATTATGCAATAAGAGCAAACCAGAGTACTCATGATATAAGGAAAAATCTAAACCCAGTTATTATGTCTGCAGTGCCAACTATGGCTTTTATGTCTCTCCCTCTACACTAACATTTGCATCTTTTTTTATGAAAGTGCTCAGGCTCAGGTCCCTGCTGGGACTTCTCTAACAGGCACAGAATGGATGAAGCTGGTCCTTGCCGTCCTAGTGAACAAGTTGTGTTGGTCACTGCTCTCAGGTGCATGATGTGGCTGGTGCCCTGGCAGTGAGACTTCCTGCTTTGAACCTCTTGGGAGGGTCACAGCCACCTGGAGCAAATTAGAGCAAACTGCTGGGATGTATCCAAGAGATGGGGCAGAAAAGCAGGAGTGTTGCCAAGGGTCCAGCTCCAGGGAACCCCCTGGAGGTGTCATCTCCTTCTGAGATGTTATCTAGGAAGTGGCTTACTTTACACAGCAATAAATGACGCAGGACGTGAAAAGCGCGCATGTGACTTCAGCTTGGAGAACACACAAGCATGAAGGAGGCTAATGCATTAGTCCAGGTACATTAATCTAATGAATGTGTATGTAGAAGGCTGATAAGGGCTCACTAAACCTATGGCTCGTTATGTATAAAACGTGTATAATGTGTATGATGCATAAGCTTTCTCTTTATATATGTGATGTATACATATATTTGTGTGGGAATGTGTGTATGTAATATAGACAGCCGTGGGTGAATGTTACATTCTATTTTGGGAGTTTTTAGTGTAATTTTTTTCCTAACTAGGATTTTAATGGGCCCACAGTGAATGCTGACTTCTAGGGAGGCCTGTAGTTAGCAGAACAATTATCCCTGCACCTGAAAATCCGATCTTGACCTCATTTTCCAACTTTGGACAAAATGAAACTGAAACAGTTGACAGCTGCATATTAAATGACAGCTTTGCATGATAATTTATTACTTATTTTTACCTACTTGCCTATGACTATCCTTGTACTGGAGGGTAGTTCTTTTTTTTGGTAAGTGCACTTACCATTTATTTGTCTTAAGGATGCTAGTGTTTTGTACATTGCGCTAGTGATATGAAATTTATAATTTATTTTTGTGAACCTGTTAATTCTTTTTCTGGGCAGGTTTTTAGGAGGCCTACAGGAAGGAATGATTCTGTTTTGATTTATTTTGCAGGAATATTCTGGAGGGCTACATTCAGTAGTACACTCCCTTTGTCTTAAGCACAGCAATAGCTCATGCCAAAGCCCTACAATCAGTTTTTTGAGAGGTGGAGAGAAGCTGCGTAGCCGAACGTGCATGGAGCAGCTCAGCACAGCGCAGGCTGTTTTTTAAACTTGCCCAGTCTCTAAATGATCATAAGTTTTTGTTTGTTTTAATAGGATGCTGTCAAGTATGTAAGGCTCTAACTACAGACCCAGCAGATAGAAAAAGGAGGAGGGTGTTTATAGGACTAAGTCTGGAATCTAAAGGTAGGTTGATTAGGAGTTAATGTCTCTCCTCATCAGCCTGGAAATAGCTCCATAACTAGAGTGTGCAGGTAACTAGTGGCGCTTCAGTGCTGTGCTCCTCTGCTGACTACCTGCAGATTGTAAATGGCAGTGGTGCCCAAAGGGAATGCGGGACAAGGTGAGGAGCGGGCTGCAAGGGCAGCACGCGGCAGCAGCAGAAGGGAAAGAAAAGTCCAAGCTGGAGCTTGCTCTGCTGCCTGCTCGTGGGAGGGCAGCACCGGGGTTCCACCAGCCGACTAGCCAATCAGAGTCTTCTCCCTGGAGCTGGACGCAAGCTGATTGGCCGGGGGAGGAAGGCAAGCTCTGATTGGTGCTGGCTGTCACGGCCACCATCTCGCCGTCTGGTGGAGCTACAAGGCCTGGCGCTCTGGGTGCCGTGTTGGGTGGCCTTGTGTCTCATGCGCACCTGGACCCTGTCTTGAGGGTTCAGTCGAACTGCAGTGGTGTGGGGAGTTACTCATGGGCAAAACTGTTTACACATTTGTGACTCAAGGTTAGGAATGAAAATGAGACCTGGACTGCTTTGAATTACTCTGCAGTTTCCTTAGCCAGAGAAATTGGTGTCCTCTGAGACAAACTGGTCTTAAATTTCATGATTATTTGTAATAATCATGAAAAGTAAATATAGAAAGCATTACAGATAATATTATGCAAAGCATAGTGAATGAATGAAAGTGTTTCTGATTTGCAGTACAACAAGGAATATGTTAAAGGATCTGATTTCGTTTTACCTCCGAGGAACAAAATCTTAATGTTCAATATTTGTGGTGTTTGTAATGTAAACATTAACATTACAACATTAACATTTAAAAGGATTTGTTTGAGTAGAATAAAGATACATTCTGTTTATTGGAGGTTTTCACCATGTTCAGTGATAACAAAGTTCAAAAATAACTTGGGTACACTTTTTTTAAAGTCTGTGTTTCAAGATGTATTTACGTGGGCTTTAGATAACACCTCTGGTGGTAGAAGGTAAAAGAGAAACTTAAAAACGACAAAGAATTAGATGATAGTGGGGGTCTCTGGGAAGACGCTAGAAATAATCCTGTAGATTCTGTAGAATTAATGGGGTCTGACTTGTGCAAATAAATAGATATTTTCGCCTGTGAAGACAAGCTGTGCTGTTACTGTGAAGGTAGGAAGATTGGTGTTTTCAAAGTGCATTCCTGTTCCCAGAAGTCTTCTCTGAACAGAGCCCTGTGATCCCCTATTGCAGGCACAGGAGAGTGGAGGCTCAGAGCCCCCTGTTCTGGGTCACGGGTTCACACAGATGCAGGATGCATCACGCTGCTCCCTGCCCACACCCCCTTGCAGCTCTCTGCCACTGGGCACAGGGTCCACACAGGGCCCAAAGGTGAGAAGCAGATGAGAAGATCACAGACCACAGCGCTATCTTAATGCATGACCCTGCTTTATCACGGAAAACTTGAGTTGTTTGGTGTGACATTCTCAATGAATTCAGTGCCAGAATATGTAATTCCTTCTTTCCACCCCCCTTCTGAGCTCCTCAGCCAAGACATGGGGAACCTGTGGCCAGATGAGTCAGGTGGGCAGCACATGAGCTGTGCCATGGCATGCATGGCTGCGTGCCAGTAAATGTGTGTTGTATGTGCAGTAAATCTTAAGGTCGTTAGTTGTCCTATATGCGTACTAATGGTGCGTTGAACTTGCTACAGATGTGCAGATATGCAAGTGTATGCCCTTTCCAAGGCCTTCGAAAACCTCCGGTAACTTTTCAACTTGTTCCCGAGTTAACATTGCAATGGTGGGTTGTTTGAAATCCGTCTCTATCACTGTCTTCAATTTCTACTGTGTATTGGCTTGAGATGTATATGAAGAGACTTAAATGAATGCTTAAATTCAAAAGTACAAAAGACTGTACACAACTCATTTATGTACAGTCTGACATTCACTGCTGTGAGAGAATGCAGCAAATGCGTCTGCATCATTCGGATGAATAGGGCCAATGCTATATAAAAGTTGACATGTAGTAATGGATTGTTTGCTTAATCATTAGTGGTTTTGTTCCCCATTCCCTTAAAAATCTCTGGATGATAACTGCTAGGAAATTCTCATTAATTGGTAGTGACAACTGTGCTAATGCTGTTGTAAAAGCCAGGAGTTGTAGCATTAAATGCAATTAATATGTAAATAACGGCAATTGACAGAGCTTCCCTAAAAAGTGGCTAAATGGGAATTCATCAGTATATATCGTACCAGTTGTGCCTACAGCTTGGGAAATGAGTAATTTATTCAATTAATGTAGTCTTTTTCTGTTTGTGCAATATCAATAATTAGATCATAATTTCTTAGCAGTGTTCACATGCCTTTGACAGGAAAATGTCTTTTGAAGTTTTTATTTTAAAGAAGGACTGTGAATATTCAAAAAGTAACCTATGCCTGGTCAGATAGTACAAGGCCAAGTAGTACAGTTTGATTTTATTGAGTAAGTTTACAAGTGTTTTTAGAACTAGTTCGTATGAATGTAGAATTGCAATTCTAGTTCTATGAATGCTCATACATTCTGTTTTGAAATTTGTTTCCTTTTTGTGCTGACAAAATTCAAGTACCTGAATGTTCTGAGGAAATGGAAAAGAATCTAGAGAAAGGAAGATGACGATGATGATGATGAAGATGAAAGATGAGAAGATGAAAATCTAAAGAACTGCTACTTCTTTGTGGCATTAACAAGAAAAAGGACAATAAATACAATATTGGAGGCTGAGCATTTCTTCAGTCATTTCCTAATTAGTATTAAAAATGAAGAAATGTTGAAGATAAAAAATGTTGATTGAAAAAAAAAAAAAAAAAGTGCTTTATCGGAACAGATTAAAAATGTTCCACTGAGTTACAAGGCTAATTCTGTTGGTATTTCTCCCTTATCACAATGGTCTTTCATTTTAGGAAATACTGTCTTTGTACTCTTTTTTTCCTTGTGTATTTTAATGTGTAAGTAACTGACGCTCTGACAAAACCTTGATGAACTTGAACAACTTCATATGTCAATAAGGTGAAAATAATAATAAATAGCTGCAGAAGTCGAATAGATTTTTCCATAAGAATCCTAAACTGATGATTGAAAGAAACAAAAGGCTTTTTATCTGTGTTCTTGTAACCTAACCTTGCTCTGTCTGTAATTTCAGATAATGCTTTTGCATGGAGTTCCACGTTACAGGCAATTTTGCAGTAGGGCTGTGCAGCAGCTTGAAAATGGGTCTACTGCAACAGCTTTCATGAGGAACGGCACTGAAATTGCTGGTGTGTGCTGGCGTAGCACAAACCGTGAATGTATGCAAAGTGACTCTGCTCTGCCTCTGCCGTGGAAATATATGCAAGTGCCTCTGTTCGTGCCATTTTTACCCTGTGTTTTTAGACCAAACCTTTCCTACCAATTTCCATAATTTATGAAGCTTCTTGCGGAAACAAGTATATTAGTGAATAAATATGTGAAATTAAAAACAAAGACAATTTAAAGGGGTTTTATTTTCATTATCCACTCAGGTGTAATACAGGCCTGTGATTCTGCACGTGGAGATGTGAAGCACAGAGATCATTGATCCTCTATGTGTTCTCTGAATCTCATGTAAAGGACACAGTGGTGAAAAAGACAGTTCACAGTCATGATTCCCTTAATTTCTTCAGCACTCCCTGCATGGAACAATCTTAAGGATCAGGTGAGCTTGATTGACTGTTATAATATGGGAGAGATGTATCACAATTAGAAGCTCAGAAGAAAATACAACTGTTTCCTGGTAAATGAAGCATAAGATTAAAGCCTGATGTCCAAATGTGAGATTCCAATTAGCAATTGGATTTATGTCTGTGGTATAACAGTAAAATACTGCTATTTATATTATATATTCTAGCACAGTGTAGTTCCCATCCATGTAAATTAAAGAAGAATTTATTATAAGTAATTAAAAAAGTATCTGGAATAACAATATACGGTGTTATAAACAAATAGCATATAAGAAATACAGTATAAAAGTGCTGCTTATTCTTCCATTTCATGTTTTATTTCTGCACTGAACAATATACAGTAAAGCTTGCTGGAGCATAAGATCTTACGAATACCATGGTTTCATAAATTCTGATAGTTCTGGGAGTAAGCTTAGTGTTTTATTTAGTTACACAATAAAAAAGGCACAGAGTAAAAAAGTAAATATAAATAGGAGCAGCCTGTTCTTGAGCAGATGTTTGCAGTATCTGCTGTATTTTGCAGTGGCAACCAATTCACCACAACACGGGGCAACAGTGCTTTGCTTGGGAGTTTCCAGTGGCCCCTTTACTAGAATTAGAGCAGCTAATGGCCATATTATACTCTTTCTGTGTTGTATTCCTCAAGGAGGAAACCTGCACAGCTTAAAGGGTGTTGTATAAGAGGACCAGGGTCCTACAAAAGACAAGAGATTTTAGTGGGGAAAGACTTGAAGGTTATGGAATAATTTTGTTGGAAGTTTATTTCACAGGTCATTTATTTGGATGATTGGGATTTTGCAAAGGAGTCTGAGGAAATGTATTAATTTACTTAAAATGACGTAATGTGCATAGTTTTATGAACATTCTCACTTTATGGGATAGTGCACCTTTCTGATTTCCTCTCAATGACTCCCCAGAAAGTATTTATAACTCATCAGAATCATGTCTAAGCTATGTAGGTCAGAGTCTGAGCATGTGTGCCCATTGCCTGCACATGCAGGATAATGAAAGAAGAAGACTGGGCTCTTGTTTATGGGAGCTAGAAACTCTTTCATTGAATAACCATGAAGAAACAGGTCTGGTGGAGGACAGGAATAGATTCATCCATCCATCCATCTTACTGCAAGCATGGGACATGTATTGATACATGTGTGTGTAAAAAGCAGAAAAAAATCAGGACATATCTTGGTATTTCAGAAAGTGCAATTCATGTGTTTTTGTACACATAAGTCTAAAAAGCTGCTTCTCCTGCCCCCAAGAAAAAAAAAAAAAGCAGTTGTGACCCAGAGCTTCTGTAAGCTAGTTTTAATACTTGTTTTTATTACTTTCACCAAAACAAGCCTTGCAGAGCTCTTAAATCCAAACTGGTTCAGGATAGTGTGAGCTGAGGACTATCTGAAATGGGCAAATCAGCACATCTTCTTGTATTGTCTAAGCCTGGCGTAGTGATTCTTTTTATCCTCACTGGCTTCTTCTTACAATCGTGTAATTAAAATTTCCTAATTACCAAAACAGGTAATTCTCGTAAGAGAAAGGGCTTTGAATAGAACTGCTGAGAAATTTGGCTGACAGAATAGCATAGTTCTATGGTGTAATTGTTGTTTGTTCTCAGTAATGCTTGCTTAATCCTCACAGGCTGCCACTGTGTGTGGTTGCTCTCCTTCATTGCAAAATGCTTTCCTCATCTGCTCACAGTCTGTGTCGTGGATTTCACTGTGATGTCATTGCTGCAGATGCTGCAAAAGGCTATTCTGGGAAAAACTGTTTTTTTCTTTTTCCTTTTTTTTTTTCTTCTTTTAATCCAAGTCAGGAGGTACAAACATGAAAGTGAGAATTAGTGATCAGAGCTTTTTCTTTTGAGCTGTATTTTGCCAGACTCCCTGTTCTGCAGCATGAAACAAAACCTCATTAGAGAACATGTGGTTACTGTGACCTCTCCTGCCACTGCTGCTTGCTGTTTCCAGCTTTGCTGCAGAATTTTACAGTGAATGAGAAAGTCCTGAAGATACTCATGGAGGCAGTGCTAGTCTCCACATACTGCTCATTCCATAAGCCTGGTGGGCACCATACTCTGTTCCTGCTCTCTTATGGTTCCACTTATCTCATGGTTGGTGCTTTAACTCTTCCTGTCGTTTTTCAGCAAAATACACTCCTCAAGGGAAGAGATGGAAAATGTTCTGAATTTAAAGGATTCAGAATAAGGATTTCACATGGGAAGTGAATACCACAACTTGGGCAGTCCTGACCTTTAGAATTATAGATGATTACTTTTCTGTTGCGGGTTCTGCTTGTACTGTTCACAATAGATTATGCACAAAGCATAACACAGAAAATGATCTGGTTCTTCTCCTTTAGCTCTACCTTTCTTCTTTAGGCCTGGTTCTTCATGCTTTTAAAACCCTCCTGGTTAAACTTCAACTTGAGCTTTTAAAACTGCTGGTAATTTGTTTCATTAAGTACAGCGTCATTTAGTGTCTTTGAATATGAGGTACATGGATACCTGTCTATGCAGAAAATGTTAGGAACTCTTTTTCAAGAGGAAGCCAAAAGATACTGAGAGGGAGCATAAAACTGTAGGAACACATAGGGCTTTATGTCTTGATTTAAATCCTCCAGATATAACCCCTCCCTCCCCAAGTCTTTGCAGTAATTTTTTTTTTCAGAAATTCGGTTTGGTATTCCAAAATACCTACTGTTGTAATATCTATATCAAAGTCCATTTTCTTAATTTCCTAAGATCTTTGCCATTTCTTGAGACAGGGAAAATTGATGCATTTGTAAATGTACATTTTATCTTTTTATTGAATAAATCTTCATGACAGCCGAGGAAGTAGCTGTCTCCCTGGTACAAAGATACACACCATCTTTGTACTGAACCTTGTGCGTCTTATCATAATGAACTTTCTTACTACTGAGACATGGGATGAAGCTTTCAGCAAAGGTATTTTCTAAAAGTACTGGGTTTTGAAGTCTAAAGTGAGTGTTAAAGCTTTTACACTGGGTGGTGATAACAACTAGATATATAGTATTTGATATTACTTATGATGGGCAGGAAAAACAAGAGCTGAAGAAGTAGCTTATAGAAAGCTGGAAATATTTTTCCAGAAGACTTATCTTTATCAGGATTGCTTATAGCAACTAATTTTTTTAAATAATATTGTAAACCAGTATCAATATGTAAAATATAAGTTATAAAGTTTCATTTATTTCCAGCTCCATTGTAAATTTAGAGTCAGAGTTCGAGGTCTGGAGAAATTGCACAGCACCCTTCCAGCAGACCAGACCAGACCGCTTTGAAAAGTTCTTAACATCAAAGCAGCTTCTATAAATAGCAGTGCAAGTACTTCAAATTGATAGTAAATGTCTGCTATTTCCTGGAAGTTCAGAGTAATTTCTTTCATTTATTGAGATGTTTTACCATTTCTCTATTCCTTATCCAGGAAAAGCTTGCTCTCTATTCTTTCTACTTGACATCTCAAGGATGAGATACAGAAAAGTTATAAATGAACCTTTGGCTTATGGGGAGACATTAGGCGGACAGAGAAGGTCAGTCCCATTGAACAATCTGCTACATGAAAACAGAGCTGAATAAATGTAGACCTGAGTAGTTGGACTGTCACATCATCATTTACGAAACTTAAAATACAAACATTTCATTTTATGGGGCTTTTCCATGTGGAAGTGCACAGCATACCAGGAACTGACAGTATAGCATAGCAGGAACAAGCATCCAATGGAGGTGTGAGGCATCCATCATTTGTATAACAGAAGTTTTATTAAAATCAACAGGCATTTTATCCCTAATATCAACTACACTTAAAAGTACAAATACAAACAGAGAGCACTTCTGAAATCTTGCTCTAAATATTACAGTTCTGTGAGCTTGTTGGGGTATATAGTTTCTACAAAATTGTAGTCATTTGTGGTAAAACAAAACGTCCTACTTGTCCAGTAAATATGCAAAGATGTACAGAACATGCATAGCATGTAGTCAGCAGCTGGACTGTTAGGAGATTATATAGGCTTACATGGACTAATACGAAAGTAAGCTCTTTTGCATCTGTCCAGAAAGTAACATTATTTTAAACTGGCACTTCACTGCAGCTGTTTGCTTTATGTTCTTTGCCTAAGGAAACATTGATAGCACTGCTTTTTCTACTGATGCAGGCATTTGTAATTTAGGTGTTTATAATATTTATAATTTAGATGACTGAAGCTGCCAAATACTAGAAAATATGAAGAGTCAGAAAACAGGTGAGCAAATTAAATGACAGTGCTCAGCTGAAAAGTAAAACAACAAAAGTTAGAATAGAAGTGTTTTTCTGAGGTGATACAGCTATATTTATGGTCAAATTGGTATCTGGCCAAGTTGGTCTCACCAGCACTCTGCACTAATGATAAAATGAGGACTCGACAACCTGGGTTTCCTATCAGAAATAAGGTTCACTTAAATTATTTGGAATAGTGGAGGTAGCTACTGCCTTTATAAGTAGTGTCCTCTGTGAAATGTTTCCCACAAGTTAAAACAGAGTATCTGTTAGGAGGTACGAATAGTACGAGATACCAATAGTGCGATAGGACTTCCAGCTGTTTCAGTTTGCAACCTTATCAGTTAAGCAAAACAGAGGTAATCCCAGGTACAGGTACAGTGATGCTATGGCATTAATACTTCTCAGATGCTCTGCTGGGAAATTCACTAGTAGAGCATGTCTTGCATATGTTATTGTACAAGTTGTCAAAATATAGGAAGTAGCATTCTTTAAAAAGATTATTCCTATTAAAATAAGGATTTAATCTATCCTGTGACAGGAACACTGATTTCATAATGATGAAAACTGAATCAAGGGCTATAGAATAGATAAAAAACATAATTTCTGGGTTATTATCATTTTTTCTCTGGATTGTTTTTCCTCGTAGTTTCTGGATGGTCTTTTTACTTTGCCAGTCTCCAAGAACAGCAAGTAACTATACTAGGCTGTTGGACATGTGTTACTAAAACTGATTGGCCATGGCAGTGTTCAGGCAATTTATATGTTCCTTTAAGCTTAATTTGAGAAGGTCTTTCTGTTCCTCCTCTATCCTGAACATCAGTAAACAAGCAATACTGAGAGATTTTGATTTACTGTTTTAAGTGATGATTTTAAATGTACTGGGTGTTCCACAGAAGATGAAAAATATACTCTGGTGTTATGTTTTTTCAACCCTTCCTGGGATTTCAGGTGCATAAGGCAGATTGTTCTTTTGCTGTTCAAAGACTTCTCTGATATTTCCAATGACATTTAGACATGGATTAATGTTTAGTTGATTATTTTTAGGCTAAGTATTACTAAATACAAAATCTGCATATGTGGTCAATCTCTTAACAAGAATACATAATACTGTGAACATCTGTGAAAAGATCTGTCATCTAGTGATTTCATTAAACTCAAATAATCAACAGTTATATACTTGAGTAGCAGTATAAAACTAAGAATATATGAATATTAGGGCTTCTTTAGTAATATTTTGAGCATCTTGTCCATCAGTTGCTATTGAAAGCAAAAGCGGTAATGAATTTGGGGTAGTACCAGTTCAATTAGATTAAATTATATACTTATTTACCTTCATATGCATGGACACATTAAAGCAAAAATCATCAATTCCAAAGCATTTGCTCTAGGAAGATTTTAAACTAAGCTTACAGATATTTGGCTTCAGTAACAACAGACGTAAATGAGTATATGTTAATAAAAGTCAACATACAAAACTACATTTTCTTCCTTTGATTGAGGAAGGTGATGTTATATGTAGCTACCACCAATTTAAACTCTCACATCTCACTAAAATATCATAAATAGCATTTGGAAATATTTAGAAATGATTGGGAGATGAATATTTCATTCAAAAGTTCTAGTTTATTTATGCAGGAAATGCACAGTTGTCTTAAAATGTTTTGGAACTGACTTACAGTTCTTTACATATGAGATTCTGTTGTCTAAGTTCAAAATTAGAGTGATTTTGTAGAAAAAGAACTTTTTGACGATTTTAAAATTCAGTCATCACTGAGTGAATCAATCAATTATTGATTGATTCAATCATCATCAATAGACTCAAAAGAATAGGCCTTCCAAATATTTGTAATAAGTTGCATTTTGC
This sequence comes from Crypturellus undulatus, assembly GCA_013389825.1. NCBI lineage: Eukaryota > Metazoa > Chordata > Aves > Tinamiformes > Tinamidae > Crypturellus > Crypturellus undulatus. Next base: position 784,408 of record VWPW01017979.1, read on the forward strand.
CTTTTTTTTTAAGTAGAAATATTCTAGGTTGACTTTTATTTGGGACAGTACTTTCAGTTCTCAAAACCAAGCAGTAGTTTCTGGCCAGTCTGGGTGAGGATTCCATTTAACACAGGCCTTAGTAAATGTAGACTTCTGGAAATTCAAGTCTTGGTGATTAGAGTGAGAATTTGAAAGCACAAGTTACTGTCTTCAACTGAGTGGATGGTGCACTAAATCTGTAAAAATGAGGCTTTTAGCTTTGTATTTCATCATGCAGTGAGTTTTTTGGTTGCCCTGAGATGGGGTTGTCGCTGAGGACATCTTTGCCTGGCTCGGTGCTCCCAACAGAGGTCCTTTAGCTCCACTTTTCCTACTGCTTGAACTAAAAGGCACATTTATTTTCGTAAACTTCTTATGGCTTATGTTGAAGCACATTATGACTGTGCCTCTGCTCTAAGTTCACTTTACACATGGTTAATTTAAGTTAGAAAAGACACCCTGTGTCATTTGGTCTGCCCTACTACATATGCATTATTATATCATATGGAAGACAAATTCCTTTTTAGCAATGTAGTGATTGTTTTGAATTACTGCCATAGGACTGGTTGTGAGATTTGAGGTGTTCTAGGATGTACTTCTCTGTGGGGAGAAAAAAATGTATTCCCACACCTTTTATCAGAGTTGTCACATCTTCGGCAAGATTAGATGATTATTAGCTTTTGGTGCTGTGGCTACAGACAGCTAGGTTTGTATTTACCTAAACCATCAGACAACCGTTAACCTGGAACTAATCCAATCTCTAACAGAGCTTTCTGCTTATCAGAAGCAATTCTTAGGCACTCTTGGTCTTCTGAAAACTTGGACAGTTTAATTACATAATGGTGATATCCAGAAATTATAGTGTTTACCAATATCAGAATGGATATTTATGTAAACATCCAAGATTCTCTTATCTTGACATGTGTTATTGTTCATTGTACACTCTTCAGACTAGTGATAGAAATTGTTGTAAATAGGAAAACATGTTCCTAAAGAAACTGTTTCATTCTTTGCCATCTTTTAAAGACTTACTAAATATTTTATTCTCTGAAAATTGAAGTTTGTACGTATTTGTAAGGATCTGAGAAATTATTAGTTATAAACTGAGGGCAGGAGAGAAGATGAGGTTTCTGCTTTATAAATTCCAAGTAAATAAACACTTGGATTTCTAATGATAGTAATTATAACATTGCACTAGCTTGAGTGCTGTCATAGAGAACATTTTAATGCTTTTATTACCCATTTGAGTGTGGCTTTAATTAAGTAAAAAATGAAAAGAACAATAAAGGCAAGTAAATATCTTACAGTGGACTGTAAAATGCTATGTAATTCTAGAAAGCATAAGACCCTGAAACTCACTGAAGTCAGCAGGGCCTGTGCAGACCAGGAAGAGAAGGCCAGAAGAGGAAGCTGGGACATTGGGATTTAAAAGAAATGGCTCTTTGGTGTTCAGGAGCCTCTCACTGCTGCCTTGAGAAAGCAGCACGTATCTTTGAATATCTGAGTATATAATTTTGGAATCCACACACCAAGGAAAGAAAGTGCTAGGATGCTTTCCTAACCCTTGATGTACCCCCAGGATGTCTTAATACACATTTTACTCTGTTTATATGGTGAAGGTCTTGGCTAGGCAGTGTTAACAATTGCCCATAGCCATTTTCTCCTTCACTTCTCATTTCTGCATTTTGCACAGGATAGGCTACTTATCCCTCTTGATAGTCTCAATGTCTAGTTGAACTATAGTGACCAAAAGGGTATATGGGGGAGAGGAGGGAGTCTGGGCCTGGGTGTCCTCCTTGTTTAAGGAGGTTAGAACAGACCTCTGCTTTGCAGGGGGATCCGTCTTGCCGGATGGAGGCAGGGAGACTGACTTGCAGCCTCGCTGTGCCTTTGCCCTGTTGCTAAGTTAACTAGAAAAGCCTTTTTGAAATACTTTTTGTATTCTTCAATAGCAAAGCAAATGTTCAGGTGACATATTAAGGTACAGATTTTAGGGTACTGAATTTCTAATCTGTGTGCAGTTTGACAATCTTGAGGATATTTAAGGGCAGACAGTACTATAAAAGAGCATCCAGTAAGCTAAACATCCAGTCGCTTGCATGTGAGTACCTCTTTCCTGATTATTTTCATCTTTTGAACACTATGATTTTCCTGAAATGCCCACAGAACCTTGAAATTATATGTGACTTGCGTTTTAACACCTTGATTGAAACACCTTGATTGAAAATGCTCCTGGTGTGGAATGGGTAAAGTTGAATGGTGGAAGACATTTATCTAATTTACCTGTGCACTAATATGTAGATAACAGTACCAGATTTTTTCTATGTGATTATAATGTGACAAGGAGCCCCAGGTGACTCTTCTAAACATGGAATGAAAAGAAATACTTTTTCTGAAATATTGTTTATTAAGGCTTTCATGGATTTTTGATTACTTTAAATTGCATATATGTCCAGTTAAATGGAAACATAATGTTGGCATAGCTCAGAAATAAACAAAAAGATAATTATTGTCACCCAAATTATTCATTACTGTGTGCTTAAGTAAATTGTGGATTGCACTGCTCAAGTATCTGGTTGTTTTGTGTTCCTTAGAATGATTTTATTCCCCTAATCTCATTTTATAGTCTGTGTATAAAATACAAACATATCTAAATATAAAAGTAATTTTTATGAACATTACCAGGCATATGCCAAGAAGTCACCCAACAGGACTAGTAAATTATGATTAACCACAATGTTACCAAGCTATTTTTAATAACTATTTCTATTGAGTCACTTTTCCGTCAATAGTATCCCAAACTTCTGGGTCAGGGAGCCTGTGAACATTTTAAAGTTTCTGAATAATTAGTAGTATGTTTAAACAGCAGTGTTAGCTGTGCAGAGAGATGCAGTAGTATTGCAAGTTTAAAATTACTAGAAAAACGAAAGAAAATACTACGAAGAGTTAAGTATATGGGCATATAAATGAAGACATCTCAGACAGTACTTTTGAAGGTAGAGCATGAAGATTTTTCTTTTTTTTTTTTTTTCTTACATTCCTGTTGCACTCATCTGCTCTTGTTTTTTCTGTATGAAAGCCCATGCTCTGCAAGGTTTACAGCCATACTGCCAAATGGGAAGGAATTACAGCAGGACACTGGAAAGTCTCCCTCTCTCTGAACAGCTACATGTACCTGACACTCTCTTTGCAGCTGCTGGCTCTGGCTGGAGAAGGAAGATGAGAGATGGGCAGTGTTCCTTCCCTGACATCTCTCCTCGCAAAGGTCAGCGTCTCAGGGGAACCCTCAGTGTCTTTAACCAATGAAGTGGGAAATGTTTCCCTTCCTTGCCTGTCATGTCCTGATGCAATTTTAATTCTGCAGTTGTAAGCTGTTCCTTTAAAGCTGCTGTGTCCAATTCTGTTTTCCTCTCCAGTAATATTCAGAGCCAAATTGTGAGCTTATATCATTTCCATAGTTTGGTAAGAGAGGCCCATATGGTCCTACTTATTGCTGGTAGCTTCAGTGCTTTGAATAGTGATTGAAACAGCACAATATTTCTTGTAGCAAGCTGTGAGCAGACTAAGTGTGCATCTCGAGTGTTACATAAGCTTAACTTCCATATTGACCAGAGATAATTCGCATTGAGGGTCTAAGTGGGGAGCAGGAGCTGCCGTTCTTGGCACTGTGCCGCAAGAGGTTGCCTGGGTGGGAGGCTGAAGCCTGAGCCTGCTCGGGCAGTGCAGCTAGCTGGCTGTTGTTCTGCCCTTTGGCTCTTTCATCCAGAGATGCTCTATATGGGTCGTACAGTGAGACCTAAAGCAGGTGCACACAACCAGAAAAAATGGCTAAACACCATTTTTTTCCCTCCCTTATCAGCCACTTTTATTTTCCCAGAGTGTTTGGTATTTGGGAGGATGGTTGTGCATGTATTGTGCAATTGGGAAAGTATTGAACCAAGTTCAATTTATTTTTGTAGTTAAGGGTTACTGTCTTGCTCTGTCCACAGTACTTAGACTCTTTATTTCATGGTGTTTGCTCTGTCCCAATTCCCTTTCATATGGAAACTCTATTGTGGCTTGTACAAAACAAGCCTGTGGTTTTACTCTGCTCCTAATAAGACTGCCTAGCATAGTAAGTGTAAAAAATGACTTTACTTCATGCTTTTGATGGTCTTTTTGTCAAGATTAAAGAGATAAGAAGGGCAAATCCTCAGGCAACAAAAAGTGCAGTTTTTTAACTTGCCTGTGAGAGATGAAGTGGATAAACTGGATTCTCGTGATGTGGTGCTTGGTTGGGGAGCAAATGAGAAACTTGCACAAGATGTTTGGACAGTTTCCCCAGTAGCTGTTTTTGTATATGAAAACTCCCAGAACTTGAATATATTTTGTAGCTTGGCAACCATAAGATGCGCAGATACTGAAGAAATGCTGATCCTGCTTTTCATTAGGATGTATGTCTTCTTTAATGTAAAGGACATTGTTACGTTCTCTGAATTTTTTTTTTTGGGTAATATTTTGAGTGCCTATTTTTACCAATTGAGAGGAGGAAAAACACCAGAAGATTCAGCAGGATATGAACATTTCTGTGGTAGTATCTGAAACAATAAAATCTGCCATATGATTTCTGCTTTCCAGCAGTGGTAATTCCAACAAAGACATCACAGTGCTGTCGATCAGCTTATGATGAATAGAAGGGAATAATAACTGGTTGACATGTTACTAAGATTTTTTGTTCATCTGCTTCGTCAATTTGGTCTAAACATTGAACTTTTTAAAGCCTTACATAAGCAGTGTATGCACTAATCTTATTATTCATAAATAGGATTAATGAGTGTACCTTCTGTGGAAGCTTTGAAAACGTTCCCTTTAGGTCTCAAACTTGCCAACCTTTTTGTTAATTGATTGTTAAGATAATCCACATATATTTAAAAATATTCTAACATATAAGCCACGTATGGGCCTGAATTTTACCCATTTCTTATCTTCAGTAAGCACTACAGTTTTAGTTTACAGTTTTAAAGTTTAGTTTCTAGACCTAGGGGCATTCTAGCAAAACAGTGAAAATGAGTAATATATTTTGATGCTGCTTTTAATGGTTATCATTTCTATTCAAACAAGTTGTCTTGGATTAGAGAACCAGAATTACCTTTTAAAAAATTCTAAAGTTGTTCATCAATTTCAAAAGCAAGTAGACAAATTTTTATAGTACAAAACACAAAATAGATATTATTTGAAATAGAAGTGACTGTGTATTGTAAAAGCTGAAAACAAGTTTTTCAACTCTTGATGTCCTGCCTGCAATTTTTTTTTTTATAAAAGCAAGTTTTTCTCTGTCCAAACTGAGAAATTCTTCTAGATATTATGACATGGTTGTCTATTAACAGAACTCAAGAGATAGCAATTAAAAAGAAAAAAAAAGAGACTTCCTAATATTAGCTTATACGTTATTTTTGTTATGAAGTAGAAGTCCACTTTGTTATCTTTGGAAGCAAGGAGCTCATGTCTCCAATTCTGTGCCTGAGAGCAGTTTGAAAGCTGGGACGTAGCTTACATGGAGGTGGTGATGGTGAGGTGAATCTTATTTGCATACAATATATCCCTATCAGATTATGTCATGGCATATCCCTATGCTGAGATCAACAAGCAAAGAGTGGGATTGTAAATGAAGCTCTTGCAGTGACAACATTGAAGTATCTGCTTGCCCATCTATTGAACTGTCATCCTTAATTTGGTATGACTGAACCAATTCCTAAATTGCTTTCAGGAAAGAAAAGAAAACCCAAAATTCTGAAGAGGAAGAACTAAATATGACTCAAGCCTCATGAAATAACTTTGTCTCATTCTTAATTTGAAAAAAAAAAATATTGATTTTCGTCTTTGTAAAAGCAATTAGATAAGCAGAGGTTCTGATAAATACCTGCCGGAGAAAGAATCCTTCAGTTAATTTCCATCTGTTTTCTACTATGCTAGAGGAAAGTTTTTTGTTTTTTGTTTTTTATTTTTTTTTTTTTTTAATTTGAGGGGGATAATATATGGGTCTTATAATTTTCATTTTTGTAAACAGGTATTTTTTTACTACATAGCTTATGAACAAATTCACCTGTATGCTAATATTAGAATGGAGTTCAAGGTAACAATGCAAATTGCGACTACCTGTATATTTCTTTCTGAAATTCCTTTCAGGCTTTGCCACCCTTGGTACGAAAATGTAGTCTCCTTTATACTGCTTAAACTTGGTGCTGCTGCAGATTTTTCTGATCTGGAGCACAGACCGATAAGCTCTTTTTTTGGGAAAGCTCATGTTATTCCTTGGGCTCTGAGTGTTCAAATGTGCCCTGCTTAGTCTTGTGCCTTTGTCTGGATGAGTGTTAGAAATGGGGCTAAATCTCCCGTACAGCAAAATACTCTTGTGTTTTCTAACTGTCATGAGTATATCTCTAAGCCCTGCTTGCTATTTCTGAAACTAAGTAAAAGCCACTCATGTAATTGATGCCTTCAATAGAGTTATATGAACAGAGCAGGTAGATACCCTTGAAGATATGAGATGAGATTCAGGGTAATACGTGTTGGTCACAGCCTCTGGAATCTGCGCGTAAATGTGATTAAGGGCGAGATTCCAAAAGATCCCGTTATATTTCTGGGCGACATGTGCGCTGCTGTCTGAGTCATGTCTTGCAGCACCCTTCATCACTTATCCAGGTACAAGTCAGAAGTACTTCGTAGAGAAGTCTCTGACTAAAAACCTGAAGTTTTCTAGTGGAGATCTAAAGTCTGGAAGTTTACCATCTTTTGTCTTGCTAAGAGGAATATATTAATTAGATTAAAGACTAGTCCCATTAAAAAGAATGGCATTGTTCGTTCTGTTTACTGTGATATTCAGCACAATATGGAAATGCAATGTCCAATTGTCAGATGCTGCTTTTTGAAATATTGGTGAAAAAGAAGAGTTATGCCTATGTAAGTACATATTCTCAACCCTTTAGATAAGGGTTATCCAATGGCTGAAAAACAGTAGAATTCACTCTTACTGCTGATTGATAAATAAGAATATAACAAGGTGACTGAAGTTACGCAGACAGATTTGGGAAGATTTATGGGCATATAAATGAAGTTAAGACACATTTGTTAAGACAAATGGACAGGCTACAACAGTGTCAAGGTATGTAGTAGCAGCAGAAAACCCGTGGTGCTGAGATAAACATTGTTGAATCCCTGGCATTACCTGAAGAATATTTGTGTTTGTCCTGATGTTTATGAATTTTCCAGGTCATGCCATGTGATTAGGGGAAGTGTACAGCCATGCCTCATCATCTCGTTGCTACATTATTAAATGTGCCTATTACAGGGATCCCCTTGTGTCTTCAGTGCAGAAGGAGAGCTGGATGCCTGTGAAATGAGCAAGGGCTTTTGTGTCTCTCAGGCCAGGCCCCCCAGCGCTTTCTGGAACTAGCTTCGAGGAGACTGAGCAAGTCATTTCGGCCCCAATGATCTCTGAGCGGGATATCCACGGAGCTCTTAAAACAGCCAGGCAGCTTGATCATCAACTAGAAAAAGTTATATACAGGCCATGTGCTTGTTTTAACCTGTACATGGATTCATTCTCTCCATTGTTGTTGGAGGAGGAACACATTTTTTCATTGATAAATGGAATTAATCTTGGAGAGCCATAAGACTAGGTTAAAATCAGCATTTTTTTTTGCCATGCTAGTAGAATCAGAATTTAGCTATTCTTCTTGATTACATTTTTTTCCTGACCTAGTGTTGCGTATGTTAGCTGCTCTACCTTTGAAGTAGTGTGAGCTTTAGCTACATGTATGTAATATTGTTTCACATGGAGCATAGGGGCGATTTTTTTTGTTACTGGCTTCTGACAGTCTTCAAAGGTCGAAATTCCTTTTGTGAAATATTTTTTACTCTTACAGGAACAGTAAGCTATGTAACTGTGAAGCATTTTCTGCCTCTATCTCAATCTCTCGCATGTATTTTAATCACTCAGTAAACAATTACTTCTAAAAAATCCAATAGTAAAAATGCCTTTTATTTTGATAACAATAATAAATTATTGAACTTTACTTGCACATAGTTCTTTATGTTTCAGCAAAATCTAAGATTGTATGTTATGCACTTCTAATAGAAAACATTTCTCAAGCTATCTGAAGTATTTTTTATTAACTAAAGCTCTAGCTATTAGTAGCCAAATAAATTGAAGAACAGAATATATTTATTTTTGTGGATATTTTTCTGATGTTATGGAACAGTCTTTTAAACAGCAAATTAATGTGACCTTTAAAATAAAATGAGGGAATCAGTAAGCATTTTACAAAGTATTCTATTTCAGATAGATGCATACTTTCAAAGGTAAGACAGGACAAAACCTATAGCTTCATGTGGAACTTGGTGAGAGTTTTGACCAACAGGCTTACTGAATTTTAACCCTTGTATCTCCACATCTAACTACACGATGTAGCTCGCTCTTGGATTTGGGTCTGCTCTGCTTATGAAAAAAATTTAGAGGGCTTTTATTGTGTATGTGAATGGAAACCAATGTTGTTTGCTCAGTGTGGTAGCTTGGTTTGTATCTCAGACAAGGTTTAAAGTAAGGGTCAGCTGCTCCACCTTGCAGTGTTTCCTCAGCATCTGTGCCAGGGTGCCTGCCGTGCGAGGGAAGTGTGCTGCTGCTGCCGGCTTGCTCGTGTCCCACAGGGGAGAGCGCAGGGAGCAGAACGAGCTGCTGATGCTTGTGACTTTCTGCAAATGCTTTGGCACAGTAGCGCCAGCCATGGGCCTGCCGCCGGCATGGTGTGTTTGTTTTCCAGGGATCCTCCTGGACGTGGCAACTGGCCGTTATTGACGATGGATGGGATCTATGCCTGGTTCTTTGGTTGTTGTCCTGAAGTGTATTGCAACGCTGGCCTCCGTGTTGCTTCAGTATGCATGTAGGTCAGTGTCCTCTAAACTTGTGTAAATAAAACAAGCAGATGCTATTTCTTGTTATGAAATGTAATAGTTGGGGGAAGTTTCACTCTTCTGCTTTGCTGTGTAAATCTTCCATTAGGGAGAGCTGAAGGACAGTGCAATTAGCTCTTGTGTGCACGTCAAGCTCAAGAGCTGTTCTGTGCCAAGCATGGGGTTCTCCACAGAGGGCTCAACCCCAGACACTCGTGCATATTTAGTACTTAGGCTGCTATCACGGGTGCTCTGTTATCACAACGGTCTTTCATCCTCTGTTACCACAACTGGGTTCATTCTCATGAACCATGTTTCAAGTTTGAAATTTATGGAAATTCCAGTGCACTACATTTAAAACATGCTTTGGTGTACATCTCAAGTTAGAGCCTACCACTAAATGAGCACAAGGTCTAGCTGAGCAACCTTTGACACATTCATGGTGTCTGGGCTCCTGACTTGAGATGGCAAAAGATGTTCTGGATCAGGTTGAACTTCAGGATACAGGATGGAAGAGGGGAGGGAAGAAAGAGGCATATCCCTCCAACAGAGTGGTAAATCCTATTTCATCTTTACAATTTATTTCCTTTTGTTTTTCAAACTAGATGAATTAATTGTCTATCTCTCTCTATATATATGTTTTTTAATTAATGCAGATGGCCTTTCTGTTTTCATCTGCCTTAAGGATTCTTTCCCTTCTTGCTTGCCAGGTTCCTCTAGTCATAGTTTCCTCAACTTGCTTCCTGCTCCCTTCTTGTCTCCAAGACCACATTCAGTTTGAGTTTGTACAGGGAATTTTGCTTTGGGAGAAAGCAAGTTCAAGATTATCTGTTTTTTTTTGCCTTTTTGCCACTCTTCCCCTCCAAAGTTTGATGTTTTTCAAGTCATTCTTCTAGAAGGACATGAAGCACCACAGGCAATCATAACTTGGTGTTAATCAAGTCATTTTTCTGGGAATTAAAGTTCAGAGGTAGAAGATTTCAGTTAATTAAATATGAAAAATTATGAAAATACAACAGCCCCTGAAATTCACTTACTTGATGCTGTATTTTCAGCTTGCAGTGCTACACAGGGTTTTTTCTTTAACAGCTCAGGATTGAATTCTAGTCAGTTACTCATAGACAGCTAAAATCTAGAATTTAGCTGTCTATAAAGCAAAAGGCGTGACTGGATGTTCAGGTTTCAGTGTGGTAGTGTAAATTAGCTGGAAATGAAATGCTTGCTGCTCTGACTGCTCAAAGGCATTTCCCTGGCATCTCATTGATGGGGCTCTGAACGATGGTACTCTGCTCAGCTCACCAGTTTAGACTTGGAGGATTCATTTTGTCCTCCCTCTAGGCTAAATTAAAATGTTGTTGCACTCTGAACTTGGAAGGTAGGACTAAGAATGTGTAATTTATTTGTGTAAATGCTGTCTGGTCTAATGTCCATGTGTGAAGGCAGAGCCCTGGCTGAAGCAAGACTAGAGTGGTGCCTGCTACCGGAGTGTACCCTAGTAGTACCTGTGTGGCAAGGGAGAAGCACACAGCAAACAGAGAGCATGTGCATGGAGCTGTAGTTCCAAGCCAAAAATGTGCTTTTTCATGCTCTTGGATGTGTCCTGTTGCTTTGTTTATTTTCTTGACAGGAAATGAACATGCCATTACTGAGATGATCAGAATAGCATCTTCACTAGCACATGGTGAAAGGGTAGCACCTAACAGCAGCAACTAGGTGGCAAACTGGTACATGGAAGTTCAGATCTCCTGATGTTTTATGTAGAGAGATGGTTAAGTTAGGGGAAAGTGAAAGATTTCTTCTCCTGTGTGGATACTGTGAAGCAATATGGCAGGTTGTCATTCTGCGCTCTGAGTGGGAAAGGTTTTCTGACCGCTAGGTGGTTGCGTGGAGCTAAAACCATGAGTTGTGGCTCAGGGCTATCCACTGGGGAATCAGCATGTTTGGAGTCACACAGATAGACTTCCTGAGAAATGCTGCCTTTTGAAGGATAATCTTTTCTTCCTTCTTAATCTCCCTCCTCTTAGTGCAGATATCTGAAAATAAAGGCCAAGATTGTGCTTAATTCTGCACAATCCATCATGAAATTCTTTACCTCAGCTGAGCTCTGCAATTCCAGCCAGGCACTGCCTCTGCAGCATTCCAGAGAATAGGAGTTTCCACCTCCTGTTTCCATTCCACTCTGAGGGGCCAACCCTGCTTTGTTGTCTGGAGAACGTCAGCTTTGGGGACAGAAATATATTCTTGAACCAGACTTGTTTCTGAATTGCATTTATAAACAAAGAGTAGAACACATTTTTTTTTTTTTTAATAAAAACTCAGGCCAAAGCAGTGATTCCTGAGGAGCGATGGCTTGTGTTTCTTCAGCCTCCCGAAGCCAAGGGCTTTAGATCATTAGGTAAGAAGGCAGAGTAGTGAAATTGCTGCCCCCTATCCTGGTGGAGGATGCGACGCCGTGTTGCCGGGAAGCTGCCTGCTTTCTGTACACCTCTGCTGCCGTTCCCAGCTCGCAGGGAAACTGGGGAGGCCAGAAAAGCTTGTGAGGAGAAGGAAGGAAGGGTGCACAGCCCCCAGGGCTGCCTTCAGTTACCTTCCTGGGAGTTTGACCATTGACTATGAAAGAGGGAAGACTAGATAGAGCCGGAATGGATCTCTATTTAAATGTGTTTAATGGCTGCATATCTGTATGATACAGATTTACTTGTCCTATTTTGACCATCTTTAACAAAGACAGTATCTTATTTTCTAGAGCGTTATCTTGGGTTTAGACTGTTCATAATTAGTTTCTATTCATAGAGTAGATCAAAAAAGTAGCTTGCAGATGTCAAAAAGATGCATGTTTTCTCACTACAAGTGTTTCCTTGCTTAAACTTCATGCTAATAGTTTATTATTAATGCTTTTTAAAGACCATAAGAGGTATAGCCTTAATTTTTTTATTTATGATTAATTCCAGCTATTCTCTATTTGCTTTTATTTGTAAGCAAGCTCTTGCCATGTGAAGGAAATAGGGCATAAATGTATTTAAATGTATACATATTAAAAGAATTGCAGTCCTCCTTTTCTTCAGGCACCTACCTCATTAAAATTGATCTCTAAGAGGAAAATTCTATTTTCACTAGGTTATTCTTAGCACTTGTTTTCATTTTTCATTGTGGGAAAACATTTCCAACATTTCCAAATTAAGTTCTCACTGCATGTTTTTAAATGTTCTTATTATATAAGGGCTTCTCATATGTTTCAAGAGTTTAGGTAATTCATTGCTTTCGAGTTGCTAAAATTCTTGCAGGAAGTATGCTGCTGAAATTACAGTAATGTCACGTGTGGGATTAAAAAAGGAAAAGTGATGATTTGGAGTTAATACTACCATGACCATAAAACTGTGTGCTTTTTTTGCCTTCTTCTGGCTGTGTTCTGTGTGCCAGTTTTCTACTATTAATGCAATGCTAAATGCATAAAACAAAGTATGTAAGAGGTGCTTGTCTTTTTAATTAAAAAAAGATGTTCTTGACCTCCAAGTAACCTGTCTTGCCACACCACCTTCTTGTTGAGTTAAAAGTGGAAATGTCTTTCGTTGTGGTATCTCATAGACTAAATATTTTTATTACTGAATTTTGTATTGGAGTCATATTATGCTCAAAACTCCAAAAAGAACTAATTTCAAGGTCTGTGTCCTATCTTCCATTTGGGGTTGGAAGGGGCAGCAGTGTTTTCTTTTAAGCACTTATGCTTAGTGTAAAGAGTAAAATCAAAATCTTTAATTATCATCAAGGTGAAGAACTATTAAATATAATCAAAAAATAAACATTCACCATAATTTAATAAAAGCTATACTATCCAAATAAATCATATAATATTATCAATTTTTACTATTTTAGTAACTATAAAAACCTGATAAGCAGTTTGCACTATCATATAGATATATAGGTACTTACGATTTAAAAAGTAGCCTCAAGTGGAGTCTGTGCAAATTCCCCAATCTGGAATCAGTATCGAATTAAAGAGATGATCCTTCGTGGTTTTGTTTGAAGTGCTCAGTCTGAAATTAGAGGAAATTTACTGATAGTTTACTGATATGAGGTGGAAAGAAGGATTGATTTGATATGCTAACAACAAAATCGATGTTTCTTGCCTTCCACAGACTACAAGGACAGTGATTTATTTTCCAAATGTCTTGGAGCCAAATAGCTAGGTAACTTACACTGTGCAATGCTCAGAGGTTAGGCTATGTTTCTTGAAACAGGATTCCAGTACGCTGAGTGAAGGAAACAGATGGAGTAAGGGGGGAAGGGCAGATGGGTACCAAAACATTGCAGCCACCATTTTCAATACCTGGGCACTAACTGCCAAGAACCAATTTATTTTCATGTATTGAAACACAGAAAAGTCATAGATTATGAAGCTGAAGCATACAGGGCGCAAGAACGCTCACTTCTGAAGAACAGTGTATCTCTGTAGTGGCTAATGACTGTTGCAGGTAGGCTGCATTTTAGAGTAAAATTTCTGCAGGTGAGATCCTCACTCCCCCCGGTGCAGCAGTTGGGCAGAGCTGGAGAGAGCGACGTGTCGCTGTGGTGCGCTGAGCATGGCCAGCTGCTCGTGCCCCAGCGTGCGGCAGCGCAGCATTCCCGGCCACAGCACCTGTGAGGCCCTGAGAAAGAGCAGGAGTCCAGGAGGTCCCTCTCTTTCTTGGAGCGACCTCGAATCACAAGACTACAACAGTGGATTTAATAGAAAATCAAGAGACATCTACTATATATATATATATATACACACCAGCATTCCTTATCTGCTGTGTGGCACAGCTGCTCTGCTCACATGTTTGACCCTGACTTAATTTGATCATCTCTGTGGTTCACTAGGAAGTTCAGCTGCGAGCCAAATCATTTCTAGACACCCCTTCTCCTGGTGGTTGCCAGCTTGTTGCCAATATTGTTGAATTTTTATCTGAACACCTGTCCATTAGAAATTGGATGGTGCTCATCCAGGCAATTTCCATTTATTATAGAATATTTTGCAATTATGGGACTTTTATAGAATATAAATAAAAATTTCCCTTGTATTTAAAACACTTGAGAAAATGAGATACATAGATCAGAATATAGGGCTATTCCCATGATTGCTGAGTTTATATCAGGAAGTTTTCTTGCATGGAGGCCTTGCATGAATAGCTGGTGTTTTTTGGAGCAACATAGGCAAAAGTCTGATAAGTCAGTAACTCACATATCTTAGAATTGCCTTTCTAACAGATTTTATGCCACTTTCCTTCAAATTTCCCTATGAATAGTTTCAATGAAGAGTTATCTTATTAATCTTTTAAAATAATTTTCTAATTTTACATAAATAATAATTCTGGAGGCTAACCTCACAGTTGTTGTAAAAAAAACATAAATTTTATGGAGAGTCTTGTTCTCATATTAAAAAAAAAGTTTAGACTTTGTCCCTCTGTTAAATGTAATTTACAGCTTAGTGTGGCAAGAACTGGATTTTTTGACTTGTCAGCTAGTCATACATTACCTTCCCTTTGCAGTACAGTGTTATCTCGTATAAGATGTGCATTGCTTCCTGGTTGGAAGTGGAATTACAGTCTTGAGCCATAAACAAATCGCTTTCAAAGCTCATCATCTTTTCTCCCACCTTTAAACAAATCTCTGCTGTTTTAGGACATAGTCTAAGAATGAGGCAGAGTAGTTCAGAGGTTACACAGTGGGATAAATGCGAAGGAAAATGATCTGGCTTGGTTTCATAGCTGAAGTGGAGGAGAAATCATTGTTCACTGTTGTCTTCAATCAGAAAACATTACTATCTAAAATTGGTTTCAGAACTGCTCTATTTATGCAGATGCAACTATTAATGCTCATAGTGCTTGTCATTTTCTTCAATAAAATTTGTGAGTTGCAATAACTTGGACACAGTTGACATTTTTCCTCCACTGGGGCTTCTTACAGGATTACATATCACCATAATAGATCATTTTTCTTCCCTTTTCTCCCTGCAGTATGCTTAGTACTTTTTGTATCTGAGTCTTTATCTGAAATAAAAAAGAGGTGAAATAATGTTACTTTTAAGGAGATAGGAAATAAACTATCTAGTTTTCTTAAGCCTGTATCTGAAGGAGACAGTTTAAAATCCTAACCAGTGAGGAAATTTTCCAGCTTCTGTAGTTTAAAGATGGAAAGGAATCATAACTTAATGCTTTTGAAAACATAGAATTATCTTGGCACTGATTTGCTATTTACTATTGCAGTTATAGATAACCCTTCAGCTCTTTGAAAACTGGAAGATTATAATGGCAGGAGCATCTTGTTACTAATACAGATGAGTAGTGTCATCATTTTGATCTATATAGGCTGAACTTGAAGAGAAGATGGATCAAGACAAGGGAAAAGGCTGTGCTGCACTCAATACTTAACCAACAGTAAGTTTAAGTGATGTGCAGTTTGGTTTATATATTTGATTTATATTCAGCCCAAACTGAGATTGCCCTTTCTCAGATCACTTGGTTACCTTTAATTCCCCAGAGGAATGCTTTTAGAAAAGACAGCAATCTTGGACTAAGCCCTTGATGAAATTTGAGACTTCTTGCCCTGATATGGAGAGAGAAAAAATGTGTATGTGGTGCAGAGAAGAAAGCTTTTTGTTAAAACTCTCCTGAGAGTCCTCAGCTATTGCGAAGTAAAGATTGTTAGCCCAAGCACTAAGGCTAATTGAAGCTGCAGCAAAGACAAAATCTCTCTAAAGTGGTCAAAACTCAAGTGCTTAATCTTGTTTCTGTCCAATACGGATGAGGGCATGCTTGTCTAAGTGCTTCCTTGAGCTACACTCCCTGTGTTTTTGGCTTCCCTATTCTATTCTAGCTTACTGAAGTAATGTAAGATGAATGTGAATTAGCTGTGGGACACACATGTCAAAAGAAAGGTCACAGTCTTCTGTACAAGTACAAATAGGGATAAATGCCCAGTATGTTCTTTGTTTTTGAGCATTTATGAAGAGCTGAACATCCAAGAAGATTCCCATGTAGAAAATGGCTCTTGCCAAGAGATTGTTTCTTCCTGTTCTTTTTTTTCTTTCTCTTTTTTTTTTTTTTTTGGTCAGGCAGACACTGAACTGCAAATGAACTGACCTTCATCATCTAAGGTGTAAGCTGAAGCAAGTATCGTCTCTCCATGTGTTCAAGATGTATGGATTAGTCCAGTTAATTATTTCAGTTATTGAAAACACCAGCTTCCATTCTGTACATGAAATGAGAAATCTAAAGTTTAAACTGTAGGCATTATTGTTTTGTACAATGAAAAACCATTTGAAATAATTCATCCTCAGGTTTTACTTAAAAAATATAAATTAGAATAGATTATGAAGGCAATACTGTAATCTGTACAGTCAATAAAAGATTACAGGAGGAGGTGCCTGGGCATGCCTGTGAGCTCAGAGTCTGCATCTCAGCTGGTGTGTCCCGAGGGAGGAGCGGTGGCAATGCGGTGCACGCCGGCTGCACGGCACACACTGTCCATGTTTCGGCCTCCTCCGTACTAGTATCGTGCTCACTGGCAAGCAGAATACTGCTATACTTTGCGAATAGAAAGTAAGTGCAGAATTTTAGATAGTACAAAAAAGGTGTTAATTCTTCTTCTTCCCACCGCAGAGAAATTGTGTTTTCACCACAGAAAATAGTATTTTCTTTTCACTTTATGTGTGTGTTCTTGCCTCAGAATGCTGCTGTGAAGCTGTGAATGCCTTTGCCTAGCTTCAGAGCTCAACTGGTGGTTAATAAGAACCTTCAGCTCTGCTTTGCTAATTCATTGTCAAGTGGTTTATTAAAGAAGAAACATAAAACTCAGTTTAACTGGTGGTTTTAAAATCTTTTATGCCAGTGTCTTTTAGACATCTACTGATTCTAATCTCCTACTTATTCCCAAATCCTTCAGAAATAAAATAAAAGTGCCCAGGGCAAACACTCTTTCTCCTGACACTAATGGTTCTTTGTGTAATTGCATCATCTTTTGGGGGTGAAGAAGGAAGCATAAAGGCCTGTGGCAGGTTTTAGCATTTCCAAACCATGACTAATAACAGCTTAGATCTGTTTGTAAGGCTGAGTAATTGCAGGGGCAACCTGCAGGAGGTGACAAGGGTCATGTAATGAAAAAGAAACCGCCAGTAGTAGAAGAAATATAGCAAGGGATATGATAAAGAAAAGAGTGAATGAATGTGTGAAGAATCTTAGAGATTAGAGAAACAATATCAGTGAGAAAAATAAGTGGAAGAGAGTGAAAAACAGAGGAATAAGCAGAATACATAACAGGAAAACAAAGAAGTAGGCAAATAAAAGGGATGAGACTAAGGAAGAAAAAATAAGAACTGCATCTGTCAGTCAAACTTCTTTCATATTCCTGCTAGAGCTGAGCCGTGTAGATTGACCTAGGGATTGATGCCTATCTTCTGTGTGCCCCAAATAGCAAACAGGATGGAATAGGATGGTGAGTCTGGAGAGATTCTTCAGAGTGTATTCCTGAAACAAATGGGTATTAATAATTTCCAGCAATAGAGACAAAGCACAGTGTTTTCTGTAAGTCTAGGATCACCTGTAAATGATATCAGTTTGAAAACACTCAATTCTGAATTTTTGGTAATAACATATTCAGTCTAATGACACCCTTTTTGCAAGTATAATGGGTTCGATTCTTTTTTTTTCTTGGATACTTTTTGCATCTGTACATATAAAACTTTTTCAGTCTGGTGCAAAGTACTGTGCATGTATAAATAAGAAGGTGCTAAATGGCAGAGATTGTGTAAGGGAACCTGATTTGGTGATGATGAGTGATCTGTGAAATGACTGTCAAGATATATTCTCCTAGTTTGTACTGGGAGTAAGGAGAGGGGGATGTGTAGCTAAATAACTCATTAAAATGCTAAAGATCATGTTTAAGGCACATTCTTTTTCCTCAGCCCTCTTTGCTTTCCCACAAGGCATTCTGCTTGCTCAAGAATCATTCCAGAGTCTGCTTTTCTACACAATTCTAGTATTTGACTTGTTTTATATCATCTTTCACAGGCATTTGGGCTGTCCATTGACTCCCTCCAAAAGAAAGGGTGTAGGAACACATGTGTCCTTGCCAGTGTCCTTGGGAATAGGCAGTCCAGTGCTCAAAAATACATATAATCAAGCTGGAGTAATTCACTAAGATAACAATATTTTCAGACAACATGATCATATTTGCTGTACCTGAGGTTGAGGGCTGCCAAGTTGTTGATTAAGAGCTAGAAACCTTAAAACTTTGATTTGTCAGAGTGAAATCTGTTTTGTGGTTCCTATTATTTTCAATAACTGTTTTTGTAAAACTAGAATCTGAAGCATTAATTGTTCTGATGGTGTTGCCATTTGGAAATGTCACTATTTCAGGAGGAATTTTATTTAAAGATCTTTAATTTCATCCCTGTTACGCAAGTATATATTCCTGTAATGCTGAATGGAATTTACCTGTTTATAAAGCTTAAACTGTTTGAAAAATGCCTCTAGTATGAGAAGAGGGCTTCAGATTTCAGAAGAACATATATATCAGACTAATGTTTCTTTTGAGTGTTGTGTGCATCTGTGTGTGCATGAGAGAGTATAAGGATTACTGGACTATGCACGTTCAGTGCTTTTGTAGTAACCACAATGTATAGTGATGCAGTGCTTGCTCTTTAGTTAGTAGAAATGGCAGACCTTCACCTCTTCAGTAAGTAACTTTGTCGAAGAGTTCACATCACACTTATTAAACTGAAGTTCTACTGTGTTTAAATTAAGCTGTGCCCAAGGTCCAATGATGCTGTCCACAATTACTTGAGTCTGTCTTGGAAGACAAGTAAGTCTTGTCTGGTGCGATCAGCAGAACTCCTCCCAGCTGCAGGTCCTGGAGCAGCTGCCTGGCCTTGGTCGAGTACCTGACTCCTTTCCAGCCTCACTTCTAGCATAGTCCTCTGTATCCCACTGAGTTTCATCTGCTTTATACTGCAGTGGCAAAGGCCGAATATATTTTAAATAGAGGTTCATAATATTTTAGTCTCATTAAAACTTTCAGGCTTGTCTAGCCTACACTTCCTTCTTTTTTTAATGTATTCCCATATTCTCTGTATTGCATATACATTTAGAGGAGACTTCACAATGCGTCTACCTTGGTTACAGTCATTTTACACTTATTTTATCATTATTGCATGAGATCTGTACTGAGCATATAATTTTGCTCACTGCCTGCTCTCTATTCAACTAAAACATGAATTCACTGCCATAGTACCTTTCATTAAAAGAAAAACAAAACGACTTCAACGTAGGAAAAAGACAGGTAAAAATAATTCCTTATTCTTTAGAAAAATGCATTATTTTTCTTCCTAGTGGAAATATTTCCTGTTAGAAATATTCTTGAGTTATCTTTTTTTCCCCAGAAAATTCCTAGTCTCTCATGCATCCAATCTTTAAAATAATTTTGTTGCTTTGTGAAACTGAACCAAGGACTTTTCAAAATCATTTAGAGTTGTGAACAGCATTCATCTTTCTATCAAATATTTGTTATTAAACCATTACTATTTTGTAATGCTGGAAATAAAAGTAAACTCTGCTGTATGCTATGAAAAAGTTCTCAAGTCTGTATTAAAAACATCTAGGAAAGTAATTAATATCCTTTTGCAAGTTTTTGAAAAGTTAGAGTTTGCAGCTTGATATGTCTCATATGGAAAGAAATCACTGTTGCTGTTTCTGCAGTTTCAGCATCAGAAATGTAATTCAGAAGATTTGATTGAGACTTAATATTTTATTAAAGGAGGAAACAGTATTTTTATCTATAGTGAACTGAGAAGGTACCTCAACTTCAGAGTACTGTTGCAGTGAGTTATATTCTAGGAAGAAAACGTACACATACTGTACAGTCTGTACGTAATGTATGGCCTGTCCTTGTTCCAGTCTTATTCTCATTTTAGAGAAAACCAAAGTAAACAGGAAAGTTTTTTGGGTTTTTTTTTGAGTGGACTTCCACTCAGGAGAAACTTCTACTTTCATCAGACCTCCTCTTCAGATACACCTATGCCTGGTTTGACTTCAGTCCTTACTAGTTTTGCAGTCTTATTCCTAAAGCCCATTTACTTATCACTAATTCCTGTTTGAGCTCTCGGTTGTCAGTTGCCCGTCTAAGCCTCTTTAGCAAAATGCTTCATATTTCTTCAGAAGAATTTATTGCCTGATTGTTGCAATGAGCGGGGGATAAAGGACTTCCCTCTTCCCAGTAGTTTTAACTCATTCTAATTTTCTGAATTTCCATCCACATTCATATTTCAGGTCTCTCCTTGAGCTTTCTAAAATCCATTTAATTTTTATGTAACAAGGCACTATACATATCTGTGTAATTCTATAAATAAAAAACAATAAGCTGATATCTTTCACCTATATCAAATGCATTTCATACCTTCTTCTGTTACACTTGCTATTATACTTCTGTCTCCTTGTTTCTGTCACCTGTCTGCAGCTGGCAGCAGCCAGTGAGGCATCATGAGGGGTCACTCACTAGCGCTTCAATCCCTCGCTCACTTTGCTGATGTGCTTGTGGTGGCTCGGGCTTTGTAGGCAGCTGCTTTTTCTACCCTGGTATATAAAACAGTCTGCAGCCAAGTAAGTTTGCTCTCACACATAAAATACCTCTTATTTGAAGCAGTATGCCTAGGTACCTAGAGAGATGTGGACCTCAGATTAAAATCTGTCTGAAGTTAAAAAGCAATGCTGAGAAATGGAAAGTGACAACAGGCCAGTTGTGAGATTGCTCGCAGCTTGCAGAGATCTGCTCAGGCTGTGCTTTTCACACTTGCTAGAGGAGCATCTGACAAATGCTAAGTGTTCAGTTATCCTTATGCATATAGACTGTCATATGTATATAAAATTTATTGGACATTTGTGTTAAAATCTTTCCTGAAGGTTCAAACTAAATCCAGCCACCTGGCCACATTGTTCTAGCAGGACTGAAGACTGAAGACTCTTAGCCTGGCCATATGGTACGGAAGGGGCCACTGATCTGCTCCTAGGATGTCTTGTTCAGCCCCAGTTGCTCGTGTTCAGCCCTGAGTGCTCCTTTCACTCAGCACAGTCCCCTCAGGTCTCCAGCCCTTGACCTGCTCTTGGGTGCCGGTTGTGCTTCTCAAAGTCTTGCTTGCCATTCTTTCTCCAGTTTTGAATTAGGATCTTTTCACTAGATCTTGACATCCATGAAACAATGTGGGAAGCTGAGCAGACTTCAGGGGCAGTTGCAGTATAAGCAAGACTTGCCACTGGTCTCCATCTCCTGTTGCAAAGTGGTCACTTGGAAGCAGTCCTGTCAGTCTCCACTGTCACTCCTTGCTAATGTCTGTTCTTGCATTTTTTTTTCCTACTTTTGAGCCTTTGGGTCTTTTATATAATCTTTAAGCCCTGTAAAGCCTAAAAGCACAATTCTTATTTACAACCAGCGGAGATTAAGACTTCCTTGTAAACACTTCTGATTGAAGGAGCTGGGATTTTGAGACAGGCAGCAAAGATAGTCAGATTTTTAACAGAATCATAAGTGTTGGCATCAGTCCAGTCTGTTACATGAAAGCAGCCCCTGGATTTATAAATCCTACTAAAGAGCTATGAAGAAGTAAGGAGAAGTGACTGCGTTCCTTGGGTGTCAGCAGAAATAGCTCATACATTTTGATTTCAATTTTATTCATATTTGGCAAGATAGAGGTAAAGGTAATGCAGTTTCTTGATTTTTTAAAAATGTAAATATGTTAACATAAAAAAGAGATGGTATTGTATTGAGAGGATGATGACAATATTAAATAAATTCTCATTAGTGAAGAGAAAACAACTTACCTCTAAGTAATAAGAATCAGATTGGTAGGGGAACTGGATCATTTCTTGAATAGTCATCCTTGAGTTCTTTATTTTTTTTAATTTTTTTTATTTTCAGGATATTAACTAAAATCCTGTGGAATTTTATCTCAGCTATACCACTGACATATTTTACAGCTCTGATCAGTTCAAAGTAGCACTACAATGTAGTGAGGCTTGTAACAGAGCTCGGTGCTCACTTCTTTTCAGGTTGTAACCCAGCAGATGTGGCGGGACACAATTAAACACAATATTCTGTGACAATTCCAACGCACAGCAGTGTAATCCTGTCAGCTAAGGCAGCTGTACATGAGCTAAGTCAAGATTTTCATACTGCTGAGCTGTGCTGTGATTGTAGCAGTAGTGCTGCTTGTGAAGAAGTTTGCATCTCGTTGTTTGACCCCAGAGCTGCATTTCCATTTTTCATTCAGTCTTCCCACCTTTTAGCAGTATGTGAATTTTTCACATTGTCCCATAATGCAGCAGTACCCTCCAGTCCCGTTAAAAACTTGCACTCCGTGCAGAAAGCATTCCTTCAGTCCAGAAGGGCGCTTTTTCCTACTTGTGTGTATTTGTCACTTAGCTTTCTATATTTGTTTTGGAAACTACACCAGGTCTAGCAGCTGGTGCTTTTAAAACTAGCAAGTGTTTATAGAAGGGCACTTGTCAAGGAGTTTATTTTGTGCAGCATTGTTGTTTATAACACATTTTACTGAGTTTCAAAATACTACCACTAGTAGTCTACCATTACTGACATTGTTATTTACGGAGCTGATGCCATAGCTTTTGCTCGAATTAGTTTCCAGTGATTTTTGCAAGACAACAGAGTTCAACCTTCACTTGTTATGTATGTTTTCAAAAAAAATGAGTCTTAGGTGATGATGTTGTCTGTGTCTCCTTTATATTTAATTACTTATTTTAAAAATACTTAATCATGAGTATTTTATGATAAATTAAGTGAAATTTGAAAGAGCAATGGATTTCCTTGAGATCTCACACATGCTTTGTGAAAATCAGCAGCATGAGGAAGAAGCTCAAAATTGCCTTCCCTGCTGGGGTGAGTGGCAGCCGCGGGGCAGGCCCCATTGGTGCTAAGCAGCGCGGCGGTGCATGGGGCGACTCTCATGCGGGTGCAGGGGGCAGCCACCCTTCTGGCCTTTCCGCATGTTTCTGGGGTGGTCCTACAGGATGCAGGTTGGGGGTATCTCACTGGGAATGCTGGCCTGGCCTTTAGTCATCCCTGTGCACTGTCTGAATGGCTCACACATAGTATTTGTGGTTTAAGGTATAATTATTACTTCACCTAAGAGAGTATCTCTTAAAAGTATTTAGGGAACTTAACCTAGAATACAATTTTAAATGAGAAGAGCTCCGGCAGGCTCACCTATGCGTTATTCACATGTACTTATTTTTTTTCACTCTGTGTGAACAAAGCAAAGCGTGTTTGGAGGCACTGAAGAGAAGGAGTATATATAGGTTATTGTGAAGGTCAAGAATAACATGACTGCAGTATTGCTTTCAGTTGTGAGCGCCTGTCAGTGTGTCTGATACCAGCTGTGTCTGTGGCAGTCATCAGTTCAACCAGTGGTGCCAGTGGCAGAGCAAAGCAGCATGTGGGACAGTGAGTAGCAGTACACAGCCCATAGCTTCAGTACAGGTGCAGTGCTCAGACTTGTCCTGAGAAATTCAGATCCAAAGGTTCTGATTATCCAGATTTCCCTGTGATACCAGGATTGTGTGGGCACTGTATGTACAAGCTGGTCTTCTATAGGACTGAAAGGGAAGACCAGAATCTAAACAAAGAGAAAACACCAAACACCCCTAGAGAAGTGAGGAGAGACCTTAGTTTAGCAGCTTTCTTGCTGTAGGGCTTTGATTAGGTGATCAGTCTTTTCCTTATGTGATGTCACATTTACTGTATGCCTGCGTGGTGTGACAGCATGCTCCATTGCTCATTGTTATTCATATTAGGCTTTTCACTTCATATTTTTTGGAAGCTGTTTGAATGCCAAGTAGTAGCAGTCATCTGCTGGATAACAGGTAGGAATTGGGAATTATAATTAAATGCAGCTATTGTACATGTACTTAAATACTGATTAAATGGCACTGACTCTTGTGATCACAGAGCAATCTTTACTGGATTCAGTTCATGAATAGATTCTATCCAAGATTTTGTCACATTTCTGATTCTTTTCTTGCATAAAAATATCTAAGAAACTCCTTTCAAAGGGAGTTTCTGTTTTAAAGCTCTTACAACATAAAAAAAAGCTTTTTGAAGGATTTAATCTTGCAGTCTTGCAACATTATTCCATATTATTCTTGTGTAGGTTTGCCAAGTGTTTCATTAGTTTCTTCGAGACTTTGCTAATGAGACATGCTACATGTGACACAGGAAACAAGGCAATATTTAAAGTTCCCAGAACTTCTCATTATAAGAGTTTGCATTCAGTTGCTAAGAGCTTAGCCAAACTTTTGAAGTATTTGGGCTGAAATGTGGGTTTGCATTATGATACAACCTTTAATTATGTGAGAGCACACTCTTCTATACAACTCATTCCCTGCCTGCCCCATTCATGTCATAAGATGGACAGTGCTCATTTAATTGGTACTTATCCAATAGGTCATTTGAAAATGGGATTCATTCAGTTGTGGCCCCTTGCTTGCCTTAATACAACGCCATTGAGTTCAGAAACATAGTGTCTCTATTTTATAATACTCCTGTGAAATAACCAGGTAGTATTATCTCCATTTTACAATAATGTAACAAGGCAAGCAATATATCCACAAAAGTATAGACTAGTGTGGATTTCTGATGTGAAATGACCATATCCTTATTTCTCCATTTGTCTGGGGTTTTTAAAAGTAGCAAGTCTGCAGACTTGGAGCTGTGAATTGTTAATGCTTCAGCAAAGCTAATCCTCGGTGCCCCAGCCCGTGTGCCCTGCTTACCCATGTTGGGAAAGTCTTCCCTGCAGCAGTTTGCCTCGGACCTTTCAGGAATGAGGACAGAGCTCAGAACTCTGTTCAGTTCTGCACTCTGCTTCCTTAAGGATAAGACCTTCGCCTTGTTTCAGTTCCTGCATCAGAGGAAAATGGCTTTGCAAACAACAGGGTTGTTCTCTACACAGCTGTTTTTCACCTTCTGAACATTGTCCTTCATGTGTACTCAAGTGACTGAGGCTTAATATTTCAGAGAGGAGTAGGAGTTAGTAAGGTGCAGAATTTCATTTCCTTTCTCATCCTCATGAAAGAAACTGCCTTATTTAAACATCATTTGGAACTCTCCCACAATATTTATTCTAGACCTTAGTTCCTCCGTTGGCATGTTTACATCTCTCACTTGCGGAATGCACCTGCCTGGGTTTTGCCTTGACATTCCTAGGTCAGCTCCAGGCTTTTGCTTAGTTGGAAATTATCTCAATACTGCAAGTCCACAGGGAGATACGTTGGGTCAGTGTCATGATACATTTTTGAATTATTCTTGCACAATGACAGTTCTTCTCAGCCTGCAATCTTCAGGAAACATATCTGCAGTGAGAAAGTGCTTTGAGTGGAAGCTGGGAATTCCTGAGTAAATTGATGTTTTTGTGCCATTCTTTTAAGGCCAGATTCTCAAATTATTTTCTTTAATGTCATTATAATGGAAGTGATTTTTCAAGATGACTATCTACATAAATTGCTGGGGAAGAAGATAGGGATTGGGAATACATCTGCTAAAAAATAATATGAGAAACCCACCCTTTCTTTTGGAAATGCAGAGACAGGAGCTTCTCAAAACTGAAGCCTTGGTAGGGCGGATAAGGCTGTTCTGGGGAGTCAAGTCTGGACACACTGGCTTAGTTCATGAAGCAGGCTTAACTGCTCCTGACCCTGTGGGCTGCCCTCAGCTGGTAAAAGATAACCCTCCAAGTCCAGTGATTCAACTGTCAATATGTCCTGGGATCCATAATTTTGTGAACTGGTGAAAACAGTCTTTTTGAGAGAGGTATTTCCAAGCCAGGTCAATTCACTGGCGTGATGTAGAGCAGAAGAGCACAAGTGCTTAGGGTAATGGATAGGAAAGTTAGGAACTCTTTAAACTGACTCTCCACAGAAGGCCTTTGATTGGGGACTTACAAGTCCAGGATTGTAGTGTGACGCCAGTTAACATCCTGAATCTTGTCTGCCTGTGTGGTTAGTAATAATTGTTGTCAGTTCAGGTCAGGATTAACGTGTTTTCAAATCCATATCCATTAGCCACGAGCTGCGTTTATGGCAGCACTGCTCAGCCATTTTGCTGTGCTTTACGCCTAGTGTAGGAAATGATGGAGATCCAGCACTGAATAAATTCACAAGCAGAATGGTCTTTTTTTTCCAACCAAACCACATATTAGATGAAGGGCGTGTACATCTAAGGACATGAAACTAGATATACGCAAGACATTAATTCAGTCTAAAGTAAGCTCTAGGAGAATGTGTGTCAAGATCTGAATGAAGACTTGTTTATGCGCTGTCACTGGGACCATGGGGAAATGTGGTCACTTGTGACCAAGCTGAAGAGAAATCTGACCCATGAGATAAAAATGAGTTTATTTTTGTTGTGTTTGTTTTGTTTTTGTCTTTTAGAAATCTATATAATGCATATATAATTCATCTCAAAAAGTGTCTCATAAATCAGACATTAGGCTGTATGTGATGACTACTTCATTATAAACCACAGTACCCTGGGAAGAATGAACCGTGATCATAAGGAGGATGCTGTATCCTCTGAGGGTACATCCTTCTGACCCATATTGCCTTAAAACCTAACATTTCATGAAGAGTAAGTGGACACAGTGGATGGATAGAAGGACTTCAGAAACCACTTTTTTCTTTTAATGTCACTCCTTGATGAGTATCTGAGTGGCTCATTTGCTTTCTTTATCTGTATCTCATATGGCTTTTGGCAGTCTTCGGGGCTGATTCATTCACCTCCACGTGACCAGGTGAAGGAAATGCATTAAATAAGTACAAAGCCTTCTCTAAACATCAAATATCAGTAAAAGGGAGGACTGGAAAAGCCTAAAGGTTGGGACAGAATGAACTTTTTTTTTTCCCTTTAGATGGTAGAATTATAATTTGTAGCATATTACAGCTATACAGAAACAGGGCGTAGGAAATAGATAAGAAAATCGTATCTCAAACTGCATCCTCATGAAAGTATCTTACTAAACTTGTATTCCAGCCCATCATTCATAATCCTTCTATGCAGTTCCTCAGTTTTACAAAACTTTCTCCTTTGTATTCATCCTTTCGGACAAATCAAAACATATGCTTAATAAAAAAAATATAGAAATATGTATATAAAAATAAAATAGGGACCTTCTTGCACATTTAGATCTAGATTTAGATCTAGATTTAGACCATGTGTGAAGTTGAATAGGAAACTAATGAGTCTTTCCTCATAAGACCACCTAAGGACCGCAATCACATGAAGAGGTTTAGTCTTACTGAGCAGCTGTCCATAAGAAGTTCTAAACTAATATTAAATGCCTATGGTAAATGTTTTCTAAATGTGAATGAGATATTTTATTTTCTAAATGATATTTTAATAGTAAATATTTGTCTAGAAATAATCCTTCATCACCAATGTCTGTTTAGAATTATTTAGTAGCTTGCTGAAAGGAAATGATTTAGACAATATAATGCTGCAGGGTGACACACACTTAGAAACCTGCAGCAGTGTCAGCTGCTGCAGATGTTATTACATTTTGCTAAGTTCAAGGAAGCTTGCTTTAATGCTTTAGAAAGAAAATGCAAAATTTAAAACTTAAAACTATTTGAAAACGTTTTCTCTATTTTGGTAATCAAAGAGAAAATTGCTTTCTGCTCTGCAAGATTAAAATCTCAAATGGTCTTTGAGACTTTTAATAAATGAGCTATATTACCCCAGTTCCAGTGAAGCATAGCCGAGCTTTTCTTTGTCAGCAATTAGAGGGAAGCTCAGGGGGAGTCACTCTCTACCACCAAGGCTGCTCATCTGCTTTTGTCTTCAAGGTGCTATTACAAGTTTACGAAAGTTTGCGAGAAGGCTACTGGCAGATTCAGAGAGACCCAGTGAACCTCTTTTGGCCATACAGAAACCCCACACCTCAAGGAGATTCAGCTCACTGGACATGTAGGATTTATTTAGAGATAGCAGTGTCCATTTTCACAGCTAATTCCTGTTCTTCTATGGGGACTGTAAATGTGAGCAAAGGGAAGAAAGGAGGTGTTTAATTAAAACATCTCCACTGCTTGTGACACAAAGAGGCCAGCAAATGTACCTGGAGAAGTGTAAGCCAGTAGGCCAGCAGGACACAAGTAGTGCACTTTATTTGGGAAAGAAATTCTGGCATCCTGTGGCTGAACAACCTTTATTTTTCTTGTGCTAGCAATCTGTTTCTGTAAGATTTTGTTTTCTTTTAGTAGGACACTGCATTGGAGCACTTAGATAAAACTTTCTTGAACTCATGCAGGCCCTCTTTAACAAAACAAAAGTGAAAATCTCTGCTCGAAACCTGGAAGGAGAAATGTCCACTCTTCTCTACATGTAATACATCTCTAATGAGGTAACCTTAAAAATAACCCATGAATAGATTTCTAGTTGGAAAAAAAGCATTATCCTTAGGTGATTTTTGAGGTGTGGTGTACTAGAATAATGTTGATGTTATTGGGGGCAATAAATTGCAGAGAAATTATAGCTAAAGAATGCAGAATTTGTAAATAGTTTACAGTATTTGATAACATTTAAGTATTAGGGTTTAGCTAAAAGTTCTGAGTAGGACAGAAATATTTCATTAGTAAGTAAAAAAGTAAGTAAAAAAAAATAATTCACTACCAAATGAATTGGTAGTGAATTATTAATAATTTTCACAAATTTGCTGTTGACTGATCATGTAGTGACTTCAAAATGACTCAAATTAAGTATGTGATTTCTTCGCACTGGTTTTGTGTTGTTTGGACATAGCAGGCTCCAAGTTCAAAACACCGGCACGACTCGGCACATGTGAATCATAAACCAAGTGCCCACTGCGCTACTAAAGGTGCCGTATACATAAAGCCAGCAGCTCACTTGGAAGCAGTGCTAGACATTTGATAGTTGGAGACTGCACAGTGGGCAAGCCAGCCTGCAGTGTTACAGGGGAAATAAATGGCTTTAGGCACCCAACACTTCTGTTCAGGTATCTGTAAGTGCAGTGAACTACACAACTGTGCTCTAATGATTTCTCATGGTTTATGAAGTCTTTATGAGAAATTACTGTGGAAATGAGGATGATGCTTATTAATATTTATTATTGAAAATGCACAACTGTGAAAGAATTGCATTGTTTGAGTTGTGTTGTGTTCCTCAAGGTTGGCTCATTGAGACACAAATCTCATGTCTAATTCTCCTGGTCCTTTCCAAAGTGTCCCAATTAGGGTCCCTTATCCTAAATGGGTCTCTGAAAACCATAGCACACGCACACACAGGTACACATATTTTTTCCACTACACTATTTATCAAAGGAAATTATTTCCAAAATGGTTTGTTAGCAGCAAATTATCTAAGAAGTGGAGCTTTACAAAAATGAATAAATAGTAGAATAACACTCTTTTGACAACTTGCAGAGCATTTGGTTCATGCAGGAGTCAGTCAGTTTGTGCTTATCAACAACTGGCAGATTTTTGGGGGTTTCTTGCAGTTTTACATCCAATAAAGTGAAAATACACTTGAAGGTGTACTCCTTCCCACATATCACAGGAACATATGGTGTTTTTACAAATGACTGTATTGCTTTCAGATCCCAGTTGGTACACTGTTGAGAACAAAATGTGAGCATTATTAGCCAGACATCTCTATCACACATTTAGAGAGAGTGATAAATGACACTTTATCAGATATCCTTGAGAGCTATTTTTCCTCAACTTGCAGAAGCATTTATTCCCTTGCAGGCCCCTGAAGTCTCTTTTGAAAAGTTTCTTTGCTTAAGTTTTTTATTTTTATATCTTTCTGCTTCTAACCGACAAATACTTTCAGATTCCTAAATGAATGTGCTGTGTGCTTTGGGTTTTGTGTCTCTGTGCTGTTTAAGAGAGAAACTGCAGTGAGATTTGAGACCATACGGTGTATCTTCCTGCTGTTTTGCCAGGGAATGTTGGCCTGGGCTTGGCTGAATTTACTGTTTAATAAGAAGAACACATGTTATTAGCAAATTAAGATTCAGAAAAGAAATCTCAGTTCTTTTTCATCTGTCACACTAGGTTTCAAATCAAAATTCTTATCTGCTGCTGGAAATGCTCATGCATGAAAAGGTAGCATATGCAAAATTCATTACAGGACCAGGTCCTGTAGTATGTAGAGAATGTACGAACATGGAACTGTAAAATTTTGCTTGTAAATGTATATGGCAAGGAAAAGTAGAGCTTTACTGTATTTTGAAGCAAATCCTGCAGCTGCTGCAGTGTTGGTGAACAAGAGAAGCAACCAGCTCTTTTTGCCACAGCACAGAATGATATAAAAATTATGCAGCTCTGGGTAGTAGAAAACAGTGTCTGGATAACATGACAAGTTTTTGCTTATCTGATTATTTCCCAAATGCTGAGCTTTTCTTTCCCCTGGGGAACTGTAATATTCCAATGTGAACGGAGAGGAGGTGTTTGCACTTTGCGCCTTTTCCTCCTCAGTGCTCTGGAAGTACATTAGATGCAAAGTTAAATATACATCTGTTGGGAGATTACCAGAAAATCTAGAGATAACATTTTCAGTTTGTGGTCCCGCGCCTGGCGGTTTGGGAGCTGTCTCCACAGCTGTGATGAGGCAGCTGCAGTGTCCTCACTGCTCAGCCAAGTGAACCTTTACCCATGTTGATGGATGACAGTGTTACTTGGGGCCAGGAGTTATAGGCTTCAAGTAAGAAAGATCACAATTGCAGATGATAAGAAGGTTTAAGAATACAGATAAACTAAATAGTCACCTCATTCTGGATGTGGTAAATACCTGTTTTTCCACAGAATCCATTACTCTATTTATAGAAATACATAAGTTCTGGCTATCTAAGCAGCAGTTGGTTGCCAAGTGAAATGGTGAGGTCACAGTATTATTACTGACATTTAACCGGTACACACTGGTAGCTGCCAGGATTTACAGGAATTTTAGTTTGAGGCAAGGGCTTCTAGGGGCCTAGCTCAGTTACATCTGAGAAATGATTAGGGCTTTCTCAAGTCCTGCATCCCACTGCTCCTCAGCTCTGCAGGGCTACATCTGCAGAAGTGCACGGTTTCACCAATGCACGTGTGACAAGGGTCTGAGTATTTCCAGGTTGTTATTTTCTGCCTGAGAAATATAAAATCTCCAGCTGGTTAAGGTTGAATGAATGGGATACAGAGATGTAACTCATTTTTGAGGTTACATTGCTAAGAAAATGCTGTGATTTCATTTCATAGGCTATGCTATGTAATGTTGCAGCTACATCTTTACATAGTTCATCTCCTAATTTAGTGCCATATCTCCTGGAAGTCTTTGTACAGTTTTTATTTGAACATAGTTAATCTGTATGTGCATGTGTGCAACTGCTCTGTACTGCTGCAGTTCAGACTGTGACAACAGGCAGGGTGCCCCAGGGCTGTCTTGGCACCTGGTAGCCTTTAACCCCTCCTGAGGCAGGAGGCTGGCGGTTTATTTATCCTCTGTGAGTAGTTTTGCAGTGCAGGATCCCAAAAGGTCAGAGCAAGATCTTGGTGTTGCATCCATCTGCTTTAATTTACAGCAATTCCACTCGCAATACAGCAATCTGCATTTTCCTCTTGATACTTACTTTATTTCCTCTGTGATTCAAACGTTCTAATATGTCATTTTGTTCACCTCCTAAAAAAACTTAAGTGATGCTTTTCCTCTCCTATTAAAGATTCTTTCTCTAGGATTTACTTTTAGTCTTGTATAAGTTGGCATGCTTTTGGTGAACTTCATGAAAGTTTCATTGCTTCTTTTTAAATTAAAATCTTCTTAAGGTTTAAGTGCAAGACTGACTAGTCACAGTTCTTGTGCTGAAAGAATCATCAATGCCACAACAATATTCACTGCCAACCTTTAGGTGTCTTTGGTAGTACTCATCTTGAGAATGAGATACATGAGAAATATAACAGTTGCAGTAAAATAATACTGTAGTAGCAGTAATACTGATGCACATATCTCTTCTGTATAGGAAACAGGCTACAGAATTTAACTTTCAAATCTCTAAGCAAAACATAATATTGTGAGTGATTTTAATATTGCTATACAGCAGTTAAAATTATCTGATTGACCTAAAGCTGTTGTTTTGAGTACTGTACTTTCTTAGACAGAGCTGCATGCACTCGCCAAGCTTGTGGTTGCCTTTGCGGTTGGTACACTGAAGTTGCTGAGGGTTACAAAATATATCCATGAGTTGGTTTACGATACTTTTTTGTCTTATTTTACTCTAAACCCCTAATTTGTATTCTTCACAGAGCATCAGCTCACCATTTTGCTGGTTCAAATCACAACAAAAATCTCCAGTTGATAAGGAGTCACTCACAGAAGTGCATTTCTGTAGGTAACTGCATTGCTGAGTCCTGGATGCTCCTGTCTCTTCATCTTATCAATGCCCCTTCTTGCTTTTTAAGAGCTGCATGGTGGTCAGACCACACAGGTGTTAAGCTGGTGATGAGCAGATTAGAAGGTGCTGCTGTGGTTCACGGAACTGGTATTGGTTTTGTTTTGTTACCCTGATGCTCTTTGATAGACTGCAAGAGAAGAACGTGTTTACTTCTGTGGCCACCGCTCACTTTTCGCATCAGAGTGCGTTTCCTCTCCCGTTAGCAGTATGTCTGATGCGTGCTTTGGCCCAAGCACTGCTCTGCCTCCCTGGGCTGGATGCTTGGTGTCTGAGGTGGCATCCGGACGGTGGCATCTGAACAGCGGCATCTGATCCTCAGGCATCTGGTGTCTGAGGTGGCATCTAAGTAACAGTTGATAACTGCTTATTGTAAGGCAATGCAAATACCTCTTTATCACAAAGAGAGCCAAGGTGGGACTCCCTGGCCTGGGGATGCAGTGGGGGGCAGCCCATTTCACCTCCTCCCATGGCTGCAGTCGGGACCCCAGGGCCACAGAGACAGACCTTCTTGCTCCTTGATGAAGGATGAGCATAATGAGCAACATAGATTTGCTTTTCCGTCTCAACAAATATCCCTCCATCAAAAGTGGATGGTAAATTAATATTGTAAAAATAATTCATGCCAATTCCTTGTGGCCTACCTTTCCATCTCCTGTTTTTTTTTGTTTCCTCCACAGCCATCCCTTCCTTGTTACTGGTTAAATAATTATACCTGCCTAAAGCAAATACTACATTTCTGCAAACTACCGCATGTCACAGTGATGGATTGGCAAACAGATTTTTTCAATCAGGTTGTAATAATTTTAAAAAATACAAATGGGCATTAAATGAATAGCTAGCAAAGTTGAAGGATTGTACAGTCAAAGGTCAGAATAATTGTAGTGCTGTGAGTATTTCTGGAAAGGTTAACTCGTCCATTTTAACTTCAGCGGCATTTTGTGGCCTTTTATAGAAGCAAGCACGTCTCTACTGGTGCAGCATTAGAATACACTCGCTTTGGATTTTAGACTATTTTGGTAAAAGATGAAGGACTTTATATATTTATATATCCATTTAATTTATCAGCAGTTTCTCTACATTTTTTTTCTGAAATTTGGCGGACTTTCTAGACAAGGCTTTTGTAGAAAAAGGAGAAATTGCACTTCTTATGATTGCCACTTGAGGTTTATTTTCCAATCAAACTCAGGCTTTGGGAATAGGTT
The DNA here is from genome assembly GCA_013389825.1 of Crypturellus undulatus. Lineage (NCBI taxonomy): Eukaryota > Metazoa > Chordata > Aves > Tinamiformes > Tinamidae > Crypturellus > Crypturellus undulatus. The sequence continues at coordinate 818,035 of VWPW01017979.1, forward strand.
TTGGTCCAGCAGACATTAAATCCTTTAAAACTATGAAAAATCATTAATCAGTTGCTCAGCTGGAAGTTCACAGTCCTTAAGGTAACTACTCAAATTTATGTTTTTTTAAATAAAACCAAATGAGTAATTATCAGTCATTTCAAGATGGATCATTATAATGATCAGAGATGCTTTAGCTTTAGCTCTTCAGAAGAAAAGCATCGATTAAATTCTAAGCCAAGAATCATTCAGCACAATGTATCGATCCAAATAGTTCTTAAAATTGTGTATATACACACACACGTATATATATACACACACGTACATATATATCCATTTATAAAGAGCAAATTAAGCTGCAAAATCAAAAAAGTCTAGAAGTCAGTATGTTCTTTAAAACCATGTATGTGCTCCTTTCCAGTAAAAGAACTGAGTCATGCAAATCCCGGCCTGGACTGTACACCGGAATAAAGCATCCTTTATTGTAAAGGTTTGATCTTTAGCAGGTCTGTTGTTACATATTAGCTCAGTTTTGACATTTTATCCAAGGCAATAGATACTGTACCCAGCTGCAGAGCTCCCAGTTAGGCTTGAAGGGAAATGAGATAGGAAAGTTGTCCTGGCAGTTGTCTGAGGTCACAGCATCTCTCCTAACCTCATTTTTGCCTTAAGTGATAGTTCAAGGACGTCTCTCAATCTTGTTCTGAGCTGTCTCCACTATTTGTGTAATTCAAGTTTTACATTTTGCTGGCATTGCAAGACTGGGGATGGATTAGCACCGATTACACATCAAATCCAGAGTGCTCGCCTTCAATGGCAAATAATTTTCAGTGCCTGGGTCCCTTTTTAATTAGGATTTGGTGTATCATTAAGGGTGCCTTTGTTCTTGCACTTTTCCTGCCTGTTCTCTATTACCTGTGAGCCTCACTTGCCAGTTGTACCGCCTGCAGCTGAATCTGCGCGGAGCTGTGCAGAGCCCCGCTCGGCTCTAGAAGTGCTCCCCTTTGCCTCCCGGGACTGACATGGCACCTGTTACAGAGTTGCAGAATTGCTGACAGCTGCTCTGCCGCAGTTCCCCACCCATCCATGGCTCAGCACGCAGCTCTTTCCTCCATGCCCTCCCATCATCGCGCATCTGCTCTGCCCTAAAGCAAACTTCGTTCTCCCTTGTTAATGCTTCTCCACCAGTTCTTGTTCCAAGGTCTGCCGAAGGCTCTGTGATTCTTTTCTCTTACCTGCCCTGAAAGGCAAATTTACCCAAGTTTTTAACATTTTTTCCTATTGAAACTTCTTCTTGTCCTCATGTCCACTCTGACTTCTTGAAGACCAAGCCCTTTTTTAGCTTCCTCCTCTCCCCATGTTGTGCTTGACTTTACAACATAAACAGTCACAGTTGTCTTATTTTTCTTCTGACACCCATGTCATCACTTGTCAAATTCCTCTCCCTATGCTTCTCTCCTATCCTCCTTTCATTTTCCTATTTTCCTTCACTGTAGTGTCTTCACTAATGCTGCCTTTTATATCTGTTCAGAATTAAAATTCCTACTAACTACATGCACTCATCCCCTGCATCCTTTTTTTTTCTATTCTTCTCTTACATGTATAAAATAAATAAATATATAAATATATAAAAGGACTTTTTAAAAAAGTTATTCGTCTGTATCCTTCCCAGTATTGGTATTTTCTTCTCTTTCCATGTCATCAAATTAAGAGTTACACTCTGTAAGGCATGTTAGTCACCAGCAGGTTATGCAAACACCTTTTGCTATTATAGGTAAAAAAGTGCTGTGTAGCAGTCACTATCAACACAGAAATGTGATGTCCTAGTAAGATCTGTCATGTATCTAGCTACTTTTCAGAAAATTTGGAAAGGATAAAAAAAGCCATCTAATCCTGCAGATTATTCCCACTTAATAAAGTGCTCCAATAATGTCTATACCTTAGGTTGGATGGGCCTAAGAAGGAGGGAGAAGAGGGGAAAGGAAATACCTTAATAGAGCGTGCAGGGTCATGGTTGCGCTGCCACAGCACTTCAGGATGAGTTTGCCTCTTTCTGCAGCTGCACCGTGCTATATAAGCACACCTGCACTGCACATCACTCAGTGTAATTGAGTACTTGAAATACAAAATAGACCTTCAGCTTAAGGTAGTGGCCAGCTGTGACAACATCTGTTTAATATCTTGTTGAGGGCCAGGGGTTATCATATTGTAACATAATTTCACTTCACAGGGCAGATGACTCTCCATGATAGTAGCAGTAACATCCTTGCCCTTCCTCACATGCCAGCTGCGAACATTTTCCATGTCATTCGACTAACAAGTCTCTTCTTACTTGAGCAGTCGCAGCTACCTAACAGTGCTGCTTTTCTATTCAAACTTTTTTTTTATTTTTCATTTTGAAAGGACAATGTGATTCCTGACACTCTCTGAAGGGAGGATGGAAATGCTGATTTTTGCTGTCTCTGAAGATATGCCTAAGCATTAGCCTCTTCAACTGTAAAAGATTTGGAGTTTGTTGTGGAATACTCAGATATGATGCTCTGGCAATTGATTTATTGAAGAGTCATCTCTAAAGAAACCAATTTGAAGCAAAGAACAAGTCTGGATCTTTACCCAATAAACTTAGGCAGGATCTGCGAAGAAGGAAAAATGGCCACACCATTTTCTACTGCAACCTAAAAACATGCAGTGAAAAATCTGAAAACCTTCAGGTGCCTGTGAAAATCTGATTTTTTTTTTTTTTTGTTTCAGCTGCAAGTAGCTATCTGAGGGAGAGAACAGCTTGGCTTAGATTAAATGTTTTTATTCACAACAAAATATAAAGTCCAAACTTTCGGTTCAATTGGGTATTTACTGGAAAAGTAAAGACATGACCTCATGATGTTCGGTGAAGGCAAATGCAGCTCCTTCACCTAGAGAGGAATAACCCCATGCCCCAGTACAAACTCAGTGCTGCCCTGCTGGGAATGCAGCTCTGCACAGAAGGACTTGGGTGTCCTGGTGGACAACAAGCTGACCATGAGGCAGCGAGGTGCCCTGCAGGCCAAGAAGGCCCCTTCATGAGGAAGGACCCTGCCAGCAGGTTGAAGGTGCTGGTCCTCCCTCTCTACTCAGCCCTGGGGAGGCCACATGTGGAGGGCTGTGTCCAGTGCTGAGCTGGAGAGCACAGGAGAGTCATGGTGCTACTGGAACAAGTCAAGCTACTAAGATGATTAAGGGACTGGAGCATCATTTGCAAGAGTCTCAACTGAGAGTGTTGGGACTGCTCAGCCTGTAGAAGAGAAGCCTGAGGAAGGATCTTACCTATGTGAATAAGTGCCTGAGAGAAGGGAAGGTGTCAAAAGGATGGAGCCAGGCTCTTTTCAGTGGTGCCCAGTGACAGGACAAGAGACAGCAGGCACAAACTGAAACACAGGGAGCACCATCTGAACATGAGGAAAAGCTTTTTCCCTGTGAGGGTGTCAGCACACTGGAATGGGTTGTCCAGAGAGGTTGTGGGGTCTCTTTCCTTGGAGTTGCTCAAAAGCCATCTGGACACAGTCCTGGGCAACGTGCTCTACATGTCCCTGCTTGAGCAGAGGGTTGGACTTGATGAACTCCAGAGGTCCCTTCCAACCCCAACCATTCCACAGTTCTGTGACAGACTAGATTGATTAAGTAAATGGCTAGATTTTGAAAGGGAAGGAGCAGGAGAGATGATCTTAATGCCTCAGTTTACTATTTCACTTGATTTGTAATGCTCACGTAGTTGCAGAGAGAAGAGCCTGGGCATGACTGGAAACTGGGAGCTGCGGTGGGGCAGGGAATTACCCTGCACAGGCAGCAAGCAAAGAGGCACCACTCTGAAATGGTGAGGAGGAAAGAGCTGAAGTAAGAGTTACAGAAAGAGCTGAATATTTATTTCTCGTATTTGGGGTGACTTATCTAACTAGAGAGCTGTCCTGTTCAAAGGCAACCAGGTGTGTGGGGGGAGGTGTCGAGGCGGGGGCATCATGGGCATCCTGAGGCTGACGCAGTCCGAGTGCTTTCCTTGCAAACTCAGTGAGATGCTTTGAGTTTGAGTTTAAGCTGCTGTTAGGGTAACTAGAAGTACATTTCTAATTTGTCTGAAACATTTAAGCCATCTTTACTGAGAATTACTGAATGGTTTCATATTTTATCAGTATAGCACCTTCCAAAATGCTTCTTCCTCACCTTGATCTGATTTTTGGCATTTCTAATTATTAGCTTCTCCATCAGATAAATTCAGTGTGTTTCCTTTTGAATTCCCCCATATATAATAATACGTTTCGGCCTCGTCTGCCTGGCTAGATCAGTTTGTTGAAAGAACGCAGGCACTAGATCTTATTAGGGCATAATATTAAACTGGAGATTAGTGAAGTTAGATGGTAATTCAATGCGTTAAATCTTTTCAGAAATCCTTTCTTGTTGCATGTAACTGCATGTGATGTGCTCCTCATGAATTACAGAGTCACAGAACCAATACTATGGCTGTCACTGAGAAAGGACTTCTTGTTAAAAGATTATCTCCTTTTAGACACTCAAAACCTTCTGTAAATGGTTACTCTGAAATTTTTAATTTTCCATGTTTCAGCTCACAAGTAGGGCTTTCCTGTTTGTTTTGGGGTGGTTTAAGGCTTCTTAGCTCTATCTCCTCTCCTCAGATAACACAGGAATAGCCAAATCCATTTCTCCTCATTCCTTCCACTACATACTCTCCTAGATATTTTTATTGGCTTTCAGATAAAACAGATTTTATGGCTGAATAAGTATTTTTCTATGTCTAAAGAAATATATTTTAGAATAAAAGCTGGAAAAGTCAGCATGACGCTCAAAGGCCGATTATCCAGTGCGCAGCCATACAGAAATGACAGGCTGGACTTGGGGAGAACAGGTGGCTCTCTGTTAAATTGGATGTGTGCAGTACAACTGTTCGCAGCTGTACCTGCTGCAGGCTGATGGGGATGAGCTCCATGCCAGATTCCAGCAAATGGAGATGGTCTGTAGAGATCAATTGGGCTCTGGCTCCCACTTCCTACCCATGCTATTAGAGAGGCCAAGATAACATTGTGATTGCAACCTGAAGAAGTTTATCCCTAAGGCTTTCTGCAGAGCCAGCCTCCTTTCCTCTCGAGGGACTTTAATGCAAGGAAATTCTGAGGTCTCATTGAAGCTGCTGGAGCACATAAATAAGGCCAGAATACCTTTAATACTCATCTATCTCTGACGCTTGCATAGCTACTCTGCTTCCATAGGGCTGTTGCTGTCTTGTGGAGTTAGCAGGCTTTTCCATCACACTGGGTAGCTGGACTGTATTTATTAGCTGTATTTTTGCAAGGGCAAAAAACACTTTTCTAAGGTACAGAAAAGCTTTATGATGTCCTTCCAGCTTCCAGTCCTGAAGTGGTCTGCGTTTCCTGCCTCCATTCTTACCACAAACAGCCAAGCGGTCGCCTCCCCAGTGCTGCCCTTCCTCTCCCCGCTGGCCATAGGGAGCTCCCGCGCAGGTGAGCACCGCGGGTACTGCCCGTGTGCAAGGGGCCTGCCGTGACGCAGCCGGCGCTGCGAGCGCCTCGGGGCTCCACAGGCTCGGTGCCCCTGCATTGGCGGCTGTTGCAGCAGGAGGGCTTGACTGCTGGAAGGGCCCTGATTCCCCTGCAGCGGTGGCAGCAGTTTCGGAGGTTAATTGTGTTTAATTGAATCTGACTCGGCATTTTCAGATAAACCATGTAATGTGTTCATTTGAATTTGCTGTCAGACTTCTACTTCTTGGTCTTAAGAAGAGAGAGAAATTGCATGAAAGTCAGTCCTGTACTGTAATTACAACTGGTGTTTTAATAGAATAAGGAAATTCAAATGTATTTTTTTTTTTAAACAGCAACTTGGCCATAATTTAACTTATGGCTGAAATAGAAGAGCTTTAAGACAGTATTACTGCTGTGGTTTTAGACATAATAGCTTATGGGAAACATCATAAAATGATATTAAAGTATATCCTAGAAGAATATGCATGTAAAATTAGACAAAGGACAGATATTTTTTTAAAGAACCCTGACTTTGAAAAAAAGGAACATACTGAACTGTAATATATGCATGCATAGGCATAAGCATTCAGGCAGTCATACATATGAATTACTTCTACCTTCCACAGTAAACACATTTTTATGAACTGCTCCCAAGGAAGCTAGTGGCAAAATTCCCATCAATTTTAATGGTGAAGGGATCGGATCTTAGCTGTACACTGTCATAAATATTTTCTACCTTAATGCAGGCGGTAGGTTCCCAGTGAACCATTTCTGCACTGTCATGGCCTCGGAGCATAAATCTTGGAGGAGGTGGGAGACGATACCACTGTTAGCTCGTGGGCAGCATGCAGGCTGTGTCCTCAAAGGAGGTGGCAGTGTGAGCACCGCCTGCCGCCGCACACCCAGGCCTGCGTGCGCCAAAACTCGTGTCCTCCTGCAGTCGTGCCGCTCCTGGGCAAAGCCCGGAGAAGATGGAATACATTTAGTTAAGCCACTTGATACAGCTGGTAAAATAAATGTGCTTTGGGGAATGGAAGATTTTCTACTCCTGCAGACTTTTTTTCCAGCTGTGTCAGTTGGTCTAATAAAAAAAATTCTCTCTGCCTATAGACTCTGCCTCAATTGCAACAATTATGTCACTCACAACGCAGTGCCTGATAAGGGAGAGTCTCAACGGTGTATTTTATCTTATAGCAAAGGACAGTTTTTGACTCTCTGAGTATGTCCTATGTTATTAGATTGATAATAATAGGGAGTTATTAAAAGGCATTGTGCTACATATCAGGAGGAAAGTTTTCTAGGAATTAGAATTGACATAGACTTTACAAGAAGCAGAATCACATCTGTAATGTCCATTAATGTAAATCAACTGCAGTGAGGAAAAAAGGGACTTCAAATTATTTATCAATACTTAGGTTTTAGTGCACAGAAGAGCAACATAAGGTTAGTCAGAGTATTTACAATTCTTTTCCATATTAAGATCCAAAATTATATTTCAAGCTTTGCAGACCAGGACAGTATTTTTCCAGTGGGTTTGTGCAGCACTTGGCTGCAGCACAGATTACAATAAATGTTTCATTTGCATGTTGATGCCTACGAGATTGAATTCCTTTGTTTATCCACAGGCGATCATCATCCCCTTCAGAAGTTGCACTCTAGATGATTACATGTGAAAGAATTTTTATTACTATCTCGCAGTCCTACTGATGGTTTTAGCAGTTCATCCACACTGTGCTTATGCTCTCTTTCAGATTAAACAATCTGTTGCATTCATTTCCATGCAGAACAGGACAAATGATAGATTTTATTTTCCGCTTTCATAAACGATTCTAGAGTGAGAGTGTAGTGTATTTATGATCACAGTGGAAGAATATGTTTTTAAGGAAAGCAAGATACAAATATGTTGAGCCTAGTGAGGTCTGTTGCAGTTCGGGAATGTAATTACTGAACCGGCTTTGGACATCTAGAAACCAAGATAGAAATCATAGCTATAACTGCAAAACATGAAAATCCTAGGGAAAATTCCCATAGGCTTGTATAGAGATAGAATGAAATCTTGAATTCTCATCTCAGCTGAACAACTGAATGCTCAAAAATCAAGATAGTTTTCTACCCTTATTTAATGGCGATAGCAACAACACTCTGCAAGCTGAAGTCCTTCGACGTGACTGTCAGTATTTCTCAAGAAAGCTTGCTGTTACCTGGCAGAGGTCAAGTATATGGTGCCAAGGCCATTTCAGCCTGCGCTCTGACTTGAAATTATCAGAAACGGACTTTCTTGGGTGGCAGTTCACTGTAGGGGAGGCATTTCACAATCGAGTGCCATGTCACTGTATAGTCGCATGTCTTGAATATATGCCACAGACAAACTTTGCTTGTAACATTAACAAGGAACGGGTAATTCTCATGCCCAATTTTTCTGCGCAGTAGGAGAAAGGTTTGCGATGAAGAGGAGCATCTGCGTGGTTTGTTTATTCTCCTTCTAACTTCTAGTGTAATTACAGAAGGAGCAGCAGTACACAAGAAAAATAAAAGCAGTCTTCATCTGTAGCTGATGCACTTCTAAAAATAGTTCTTTAGCATGCACTTACTGTGGTGAGTGATGGCTCTGAGGCTCTTGGGCATCCAAAAAAAGCTGATGGTGGCAGCCAGGTAGCGCAGGCAGAGCAGGGCTGGGCACCCCGGGGGATGCCCGGGACGGGCCTCTGCTGGAGGCTCTTTTCTCCTAGGACTTTTAAAGAAGAGGAATGAATCATAGAATCATAGAATCATAGAATGCCTAAGGTTGGAAGGGACCTCTAGAGGTCATCTAGTCCAACCCCCCTGCACACGCAGGGCCACCTAGAGCACGTGGCACAGGGCTGCATCCAAGCGGGTCTTGAAGATCTCCAGAGAAGGAGACTCCACAACCTCTCTGGGCAGCCTGTTCCAGTGCTCTGTCACCCTCACTGTCAAAAAATTTTTCCTTAAGTTCCTGTGGAACTTTTGGTGTTTCAGTTTGTGGCCATTTCCTCTTGTTCTGCCACTGGCCACTACTGAAAAGAGGCCGGCCCCATCCTCCTCACTGCCTCCCTTGAGGTACTTATAGACACTAATTAGATCCCCTCTCAGCCTTCTCTTCTCCAGGCTGAACAGGCCCAGCTCCCTCAGCCTTTCCTCATAGGGCAGATGTTCCAGGCCCCTGACCATCCTCGTGGCCCTGCGCTGGACTCTCTCCAGCAGCTCCACATCCCTCTTGTACTGGGGGGCCCAGAACTGGACACAGTACTCCAGATGTGGCCTCACCAGGGCTGAGTAGAGGGGTAGAATCACCTCCCTCGACCTGCTGGAGACGCTCCTCTTAATGCACCCCAGGATCCCATTGGCCTTCTTGGCCACGAGGGCACACTGCTGCCTCATGGTCAACCTGTCGTCCACCATGACGCCCAGGTCTCTCTCAGCAGAGCTACTCTCCAGTAGATCGGTCCCCAGCCTGTACTGATGTCTAGGGTTGTTTCTCCCCAGGTGTAGGACCGTGCACTTGGCCTGGTTGAATTTCATGAGGTTTCTCACCGCCCAGTTGTTCAGTCTGTCCAGGTCCCTCTGGATGGCAGCACAGCCCTCTGGCGTGTCAGCTGCTCCTCCCAGCTTCGTATCATCTGCAAACTTGCTGAGGGAGCACTCTGTGCCTTCATCCAGGTCATTGATGAACAAATTGAACAGGACTGGACCAAGGACTGACCCCTGGGGGACACCGCTCAACACAGGCCTCCAACTGGACTCCGCACCACTGACTATCACTCTCTGAGCTCTGCCATGTAGCCAGTTGCCAATCCACCTCACCGTCCACTCATCAATCCCACACCTCCAGAGCTTGTCTAGGAGGATGTTGTGAGGGACGGTGTCAAAAGCCTTGGTGAAGTCAAGATAGATGACATCCACCGCTCTCCCCTCATCTATCCAGCTGGTTATCCCATCATAGAAGGCTATCAGGTTAGTCAAGCATGATTTCCCTTTTGTGAATCCATGCTGACTAGTCCCGAGCACCTTCTTGTCCTCTATGTGCCTGGAGACAATGGCCAGCACTGGGGATGCCCTGGACGGGCCTCTGCTGGAGGCTCTTTTCTCCTAGGACTTTTAAAGAAGAAGAATGAAGATTATGGCTCAGTGATTCATTCATTCATCCACCCAGAACCAGCGGTTTGTGACATGCCCCGAAGTAGGCCCTGCCTTTAGACCCTGCCTAAAGACCAGCTGCGTTCCTTTAATATAAACTGGAATAAAATGCTTCAAGAGCTCAGATCCTTTATGAAAACCAAGCCATTCACTGAAATGTGTGACTCCAAACATCTGAAGTATGAAAATGATGGTCTGAAAACTAGCACAGGCAGTTGTGCTGACCCTGACCAGCTAAATATTCTTTACTTCCTTGTAACTTGCGGAGGCCAAAGTGAGTTGAAATGCTTACAAGGTAGTGATTTACACCACTCTTCAGTGGAGCTTCTTGCAAAGATCCTGAAGATATCTATAGAGGTGGCTAATGCCAACTATATCACCTTATTATCATGCTGCATAATAATTTATATTGTAATTCCATAGCTGTTGTCTGTTGTCCAGCTAACAGTCCAGTCCTAAAGTTTCCTAAAGGTCTGGTTTTAGAAAGATGTCCCTAAGTTTACTCCTGTAATGTATATAGTGGTAATGACCGCTTTGCAGTAAAAAGCTGAACAAATTTATACATGTAGATTTGCATTCACAAATGTGAAACACTATAAACAAATGAAAGATGTCAGTAGACAAATAGTTTGTTGTTTTGACCCCTGTTTCTTCTTAGTCACTATTAACCCTATTAAAATTTAGAAAAGAATTGATATCAGCTTAGTTAGTTCATCTTTCCATAGTCAAATACATCAGATAATTTATCTATTTTGCTGCAGCTTACTTAACGTATATGGGCAGTTAGATATGGCACAAGAGAATGCCGCCTTCTCTTAGAGAGTTTCTCAGGAGGGAACGCTGTTGCATAAATTGTCAGCAGTTGAGGCAGCCATGGGTGAAATGGCCTTTCCTATTAAATGTCACAAGATTTAATGTCACAGTATAATTGGAATGGAAGGATAATTGAGCTAAGCTCAACATGTCTCTTTCTGGTAACACATTATTAATCTGCAGGAATGTTAAAATATGTTTTGTAAAGGTCCTATTCACATGAAAATTGTTGGCTTATACAAAAAACTTCTGCTGTTCCATTGCAGAGCACGAGCAAGAACAACAATTTTGTATTTCTTTCAAAGAGAACTTCATTTTCAAGTAAAGAGTATAACTAAACTGAGTACAAAGAATTAGGCATGTACTCAAGAAGAGAATGTAGACCTTTAATTTTTTTTTTTTAATTTACATATCCTAACCAAACACCACATAGCAGGCAGTAACTGAGAAATGATTTCATTTTGAAAATCTAGTTTTAAGCTTTCAGTTGAGAATTTTCTTTGATAATAAATAATTTAACAAGTTTTAACTTAGTATTTTATTGATATAATGATTTAATATAAAACTGTTAATTAAATATAACTAACCAAGTGGGAGGCTGTCTTTCGTATTAACCAAGCATTGTCTGGCATTGAATACACTGTTGTATCCTAAATTTTTTTTTAAAGTAGGATTTTTTTTAAGTAGGATGTGGTAGAAAAGTCTTTCACAGATATCATTAATTTTGAGATTTTTTACGTATTTATTTGACATTTAGGGTGGAGGTCATTCATTTATGCTGAAGGTGGCCAGAAGACTGAATTAGGGCTCCAAATGTGTACATCTAAGACCTCTATTTCTAATTAGATTTTCCCCCCTGTAACTTTTAACTGTTTTCCAACTGCAAGATGTTGGAAAAAATACTAAATGAGACTCTAATATGCACAGACACACACACATATATAAAATACAGTGAAAGAATTCAGCTGCATCTTTGCAATTGCAGGGCATCAGTCCATCACACTGATACTCTTCCCACTTTTGTCAGTAAGAAAACAATTAGAAAGAAATTTTGGAAAAAAAAAATCACCATAGTTATTTGCTGCAGTTTCTCATTTGGAAGGATATTGGATAAGAAAATATAGCTTGTTTCTCCTCTGCTTTTCTTCTGCTTACTTATTTCCAACTGGAAAGCAGGCATTGTATGTGACCTTTCAAAGTGAAGGTGCCCTTTCTTTCAGGCAGTTCTGTTAGCAAAGATTGATTTTCCAAAACGAATACTACAACATACTAGAAACCCAGAAATGTTTCCAACCAGAAGTACTTGGCAATGAAATTATACACTCAAAACAAAGCAAAAGAAAACCCTTTAACTGAAAAATTGAAGATGAGAGACATCACTTTGATGTGATTTAAAGGATTGTAAAGTCTACACAAAATGGGGGTCAAACCTATGGCTGCTTTTTTCATTGGTATTAGCCAGGATTGACATACAGCCAGTAACTTGCAGTACTTAGTGTATGCTGTGCAAAGTGTATGCTGTGTCTCCTTTTCCTTAAAGGGAAAAAATGAAGCAAGAATGCTTGTAAGAAATAACCAAAATAATAATGGGCAGTGGAAAAATAGATGATATATTTAGAATTTGATGCAAACTCACCCCATTTCCAGATATTTTTACCTGTGTTATAGTTGTTTTTAATAATTTCTTTATCATTTACTCTAACAAAAGTGCGCTCTGTGGTTTTGATAACTGAATCAACTACAGAAAATTGGATATTGGTCTTCAGCTCAAGTGACAAATAACGCAGTTTTGCAAGGGCACTCTTAGAAATCTATCTCCTTCCTTATGGTAAACAAACAATTCTGGTTTGCATAATTTATCACATTAATCTATATTCAAGCTCCATGTTTGCAGAATGTCTCGTCAAGGTGAGAATGACTGGAAAGCTGGATTGCAGAAAACTTCATAATATTGCCCTTAAAAACAGTAGAATAATCTGAAAAAAATGAATCTAATTGATGGCAGTTGGGGACATAGCATGTAGAAATCCTACTTCTCTTTTCACGTCTAGAAAAAAAGGACTTCTTTTCTAAATGTTACTTCGAAGAAAAGTAATCAGTGACCACTGGCCAGTTGGCCAGCACTTAATTTTAAGCTTTTTTTATGCATTATTTCAGATAGTTGTAAGGCTCCAGGGAAGTGGGACCCCAGGCAGAGCCCAGCAGGTTGTTGGGAGAGCTGTGCCCTGGCGAGTGGCGTGAGCGGGCTGAGCTGCAGCAGAGCTGCCCCATCGCTCACTTCAAGAAGCTCGGCTGAGTTGTCTATAATTTGAAAAAAGCGAATGTTGCCAACCTGATTCTTAAATGACTCTGAATGAGAGGTGATGAGTCTGAGAAGTGCGCCATTTAAGAGGAGCTCTTTCTTGTTGACCTGTCAGAAAGTAGCCCAAAGCTTACACATATTTTATCTAAGCTGCCTAGTCTTATTAAAACTAGCCAAGGGAAAATCTCGGATAGCTGAAACTCCAAACTGTTACTGTCTGCAGAACCATATGGCAACCTTCAGTGTTTCCAAGTCCTGATAAATCAGTGTGTTCTTCTCCTGCTCTTTACAACCCATTCTTAGAGAAATTAAAGAACTTTGCTTCAAAGAAACGGAAAAATAATAAAAGTCAACTTTTCTAGTAGAGCTTTTCTAGAGTAGATCAACTTGTTTGCTTGCTTCTTTTGTAGCAGAAATAATATTCGGACCAGTTTTTCTTAAGAATTCAAGAGGAAGAAGCTTTATCAAAGTCAAAGCCAAGTGAATTAGAACAGTGCCTTTTTTTTTTCTTTTTTAAACCCTTAAAAAATATGAATATTTTATATAGATTGTTTGTACAGAAAAAGAGACAGGAGGTTAAGGGCCATTTGCCCTGTAGGTAGAAAAAGATGACAAAAAGTCTCAGACAGAATTGGTCTGGCATTCCAAAATTGTGTTGGTGTAGATACATGTAGAGCCTCTTGTAGGATTAAAGCAGTGGAAAACCAACCAGCCTTGCTTTGGGAGGAAAGAGTGTGCTTCTCTATTCCAAGTTAGGTGTAAAGAGACAGCTCTGGCCATTGAGGGAACCAGCAGATATAGAGGGACCCGGAATACAAGTCAGCCCTGCAACTCCTTGGCCCAGGGACAAAGAACTGCTGCTACGAGTATTTAGGCAAAAGTCAGATGTTTGTGTGTTCCGAGCCTATGTTCTCCTCGGCTGTGAACAGCAAATTTAATTTCACTTCTCAGGAGACAGAGCTGCAAGTGCGCAGAGTAATTAACCATTATGTGCTGATGGATGTCGCTGCACTGGAGAGGACGCTACGCAGAGTAGAGAACAATTATCTCCTGCTAGTAAAGCTCTGAGGAGCTTTTCCCTGCTTAATAAGCATAAGTTACAGAAGGTAAGAAGGACATGTCAGAGAAGGTAAATGCTTGAAATGTGCACACCCACTAAGCATAACAATGATGTGAAAAGAGAGGATCTGACGTACATTCCCGCAGAAAACTTCTTAGCATAACTACAGTTTCTGCTACTGTTAAATGAGAGTAAATGTTGACGAGCCTTCAATGGAAAATCGTAGTCAGGGTCTTTGCATAACTTTAATAGGTGTGTGGAAAACAGGAGTACCACGGTGAGACTTTTTAACAGAAATTAGTGTAGGCTAAAACAATCTTTGTTCTTCTGAGATTCAAGAATGAAGTCACTAAGTGTGGTAGTAGTTATATAGCAGCAGTAAAGGTTTTTATTTCCCCTATTAATCAGGTTCAAGTCTTCAGTAAATGATGTTGACCTGTAATTACTAAGTAAGCAGAAATTTCCAAAATTTTAACAAGTCACAGTATAGACTCCCCCTGAAAAGATGGGAGTAGCTAATGATTTTCCTACAGCAATTTTGTCTGAGTTTACAAAACACAGTCAAACAACCTCAATTTCATCCTAACGAAGAGTCAAAAATAGTCAGTACATCCTTTCTGCCTTATTTTGGCTTGACTTTGTTATCCTCAGTACTTACAGGTGCTACTGACAGTAAAAGAAAACAAGCATTTCTTTCAAAGCAGCAAATAGCTTGGCCTGTGATTCAACACATCAGAATCGTTATGTGTTCTGAATCTTATGCTATTGATTTTATGCATATATTAATTATCTAGCTTTCCTGCAGCAGTTGCTTATGTTTATGTCTGAATCGAGTAAGAAGCTGATAAATTCTATACATACTGATAATGGTAACACTGTGCTGCAGAAACTGAGGATAAAGCCATTTCTTAGTGTCTTAATTTCTGTTTAGCAGAATTCGAGATCTTTGCGTGGAGAATCTTAGTCTTTTTATGTGCTAACCACTGCTTTTGCTGACTTTAAGTAACATTGTCTGTAATTATACACATGCAAGAAGGAATCTGTACTTGAATTTTATGGATTATGTTTAGTTTGGCTATGTTGTAGTTGAACTGAACTAAGACTTTTGTCTTAGTCCAAAGTCTCTCATATAAGAGAGACATACACGGCGTCCCTTGGCAGCACAATGTACTTTTATCATTGCTGCTAAAAACTACCTTGAACGTCACAGAAGGAATGAGACGTGGATTTTGGGAAAAGGGATTCAGAACATAAAAAAAAAATCTCCAGTTTTGTCTTGCGGAAGGACTTATTCAATCCTCAAATGAATAGATCACTGGCCCATAAATTTAGCGTTGGAGATGGAGAATACTCTGTGACGCTCTTTTTTGTTGGTGTTATCAAACCTGAGCATTACTGGAGAGCACAGCTGATTTGTCTGAATAAGAGATTAGAATTGGATATACAGGAACTGCAGTGCCTGAATTTGTGTCCTGTGATGGAAAGATTAAAGGTTTATTAGATTAGATCTAAGGATAAAAAAAATGAATTGCATTTTTCATCTCTGTTGTCCTTTTGTATCAGACTCCTGGCATACATGTGTTATACTTAATTATATTTACTTTTATATTTGTGAAATTATTAAAACTCGGGGTTTCTTCTTTTTTCTTTTCCAAACAATTAGAAAGAAATTAGAAGAAATATTGATCTAAAATAAGACCTAACATAAGTTCAGTCTGAATTTCTTTGGGAATTGCAAGGCTAGTTATTTTTTTCTATTTAGTCCAAAATTACTCAGCACTTGATTTCAGCAAGAACTATATAGCACCTGCCACAGCAAACAAGTACTAATTAGGGCCTTTTGGTACTAGTATGTAACAAATAAATAATAATAGTATCATGAAAATGTAAAACAAAAATTATAAACAGATGTTCTGGAGGCCAGAAATAAACTTGTTCACAAAGGTTTACATAATTTTGGATAATCATCCATTTTTCCAATCAAGTGAACATGCAAATCTTTTGAGGTTCCCCTAATTCGCTAAGAGCAATTTGCTGCTTTTGCAGCTTTGCACAAATCAATCAAGTAGTGATAGGAAAGGTTTTACTCCTATTTTAATTGACTTCAATCAGAGTTTGGCATTGACTTAAAGAGAATCATAATTGAATAGAGAAGTAATAGATTAAAGAGACCATGCAGTGGGCTGCAGTTTTGACTTGAAATTTGTTTAGTATCCTGCCAGCCATTTTTATTGTAGTTTTGCTCAACCAGATTTGCTAAAAGAAATCACTGCTTCATGGGACAGAGTCTTATTTTACCTTGTTTTACATTCAGGTAACTTAATTGTCTGGAAGAGTATTATGAGACAGTGTTGTTGGAATTTTCTGTATTTGGAGGGTTTGTTGGATAATTTGTGTAAGTAGGATTAAATTAGAAAAAGAATGAAATGAGTAAATTACAAGACCACTTTCAAATTGAAGACAAAGTAAAATACACAGTAAAAATATTCTAATAAAAATTGTGTTTTATGACAAGATGTCAAAAAGCAGTAAGTCAGCAGCAGTTGAAGTCTCTATATGGAAATGCCCTGACCTCAGGAAGCACCTTGCTGGGGAGGAGTGAGCTCTCTGCAGCTCTTTCTCCATGTGGAAACTGCCTTTCCTGCTGCTTGTGCATCCATGTTAGATGAGTTATGACTCAGGATCAGACACTGCAGATGTCAGACACAGAGTTCCCAAAAGCCAGAATTTTATCTAATAAGTATGTTAGATTTTATGAGCCTTATATTTTAGACAAGAAACTTAAAAATCACCCTGGTGAGTATAAGATTGCCACACAAAACTTTCCCATCTCTCACATTAAACTGCACACTATTTTCTGGTGTTTCCATTTAGGCTGCAGGCTTTTTATATACTTCATCTAACACNACAGAGTTCTCAAAAGCCAGAATTTTTAGAGTAAGCTTATATTGTAAAGATAAAATCTAACATACTTATTAGATAAAATAAGTATGTTAGATTTTATGAGCCTTATATTTTAGACAAGAAACTTAAAAATCACCCTGGTGAGTATAAGATTGCCACACAAAACTTTCCCATCTCTCACATTAAACTGCACACTATTTTCTGGTGTTTCCATTTAGGCTGCAGGCTTTTTATATACTTCATCTAACACTACCCTGTTCTCTCTCCCCTATGTGTTCCTCTCTGTCAGCCCTCAGTTCCTTCCCGTTTTCCTTTCTTTTTTCTTTCTTTTTGTCCACAGGAAGTTATTTATTGGAGACATGGTCAAAGATTAGGATGCTTCTTAGCGCCCCTCCAAAATCAGTCGCCTTTCCATTATGGCAGAGTTGTCCGCCCTTTTTCTCCCTCTTGTTGCCGGAGATGAGGCAGGCAGCACTTAAATCTTGAGCTACAGCCCGGTTCAGCACAGGGTAGTGCCATGTGCCCTGCCACCAAGTTTTCCATCAAATATTGGGACAAAAGCTACATAATTAGCATTCAAAATTGTCTTTGCAGATAAAGACGAAAAATCTCCATACTGTCAAAGAAACTACAACGTGCAGTTTTCTGAGTATGACTGTAACCAGAGCAATTCTCCAGATGAACACACATGTCATCAGAGCAATAACCATACAACAACAAACCATCACTACTATTATAAAACCATAAATTGTTATTCAGCATACTATAAAATTCAAAATCTAATCAAAAGTGCTAGTTTAGCAGAGTTCCCACAAGCCATCATTTTTTAATATTGTGAAATAAATGGGGTTTTTGTGGAGCTATTAATTGATACTGACAAGCAATAACCACTGGAATGAAACTGCAATTATGGGCAACAATTAATCACATTTACTGTCATCTGTGGTGTCAAAAAATTCAATAATGTTCTAAACAGTAAAAAGGAATTTATAACTCTTATTCTTTAATCCATTCTATAGAAAGCAGATGGTCCTCTGGTGGGCTAATCAAGGAATTACAGAAGTGCTATTTTCTCTCTGAATATAATTTCAATTATTTACTGTGTTTTAGAATTTTAAAAAGCCCTCCCAATTTATTTGGAGAGAGACTTAGACAACTTTGCAGGTTTATTTTTATACAATTATATACAGGTTATTAATATAGTTGTTACTTATTGTAGACTGCATGGCTTTAAAGATAGGAAATTGCAGCACCAATCTGAGCATGTAGTTCACTGGTCTGTTCTAGAAGAACACTTAATGGAGCTTTAACTTGCAGGCTTGAGCTGGCAGATGAGGAGGTAAATAGGGGTGGTGGAGCATTTACTGTGGTATCTCAGCACAGACAAAGTTATTTCAAGCAAGATTCACTCTGAAAGACTACCTTGTTCTGAACTTTCAGCGTTGTTTAGTTTTCAAAGTCTATTGGTTATTTCAAATAAGTGTTTGAGTTTTGTCTTGTTTTGTTTTTGAAGAACTACATAGAACATTTAAACACACATGCACCTCTTTGTAAGTGGAAGGTGAGAAGGGCATTCAGTACCAGTCACAATTCGACTGACATTTGCACAATGTCGGCATTGCATTTATAAAGCTGTGCTTTTAAAATGGAATCTGCTTTGTATGGCAGTGAAAATTCAGAATATTATGAGTAACACTGTTGGACCATAATAGCTGCATCACGGTCCTTTACTCTCAAATGTTGCTGAGATCTGTTCCAAACTATCAACAGATCTATCAACTCTATCATGTAGAGTAAAAAGATCAGGATATGAAACTTAGGCAGGTATTTAGCATCAGAGCCTGTCAGCTGATGATGGCATGAAAAGGCTTAAGTTTAAAATAGAGTAGTTTGAAAACAAGTCTATAGTCCACTGTGAATAAGCTCATTAAAAAAAAAAAAAAAGGTAAAAATATCAATATTTTGTTTACAGTACTGTGCTGTTCACTTATGGTCTTATCCATTTTTCGTATTCCATCAAGGACATGAGTCCTCTAACATGAATCAGCAGAGTAGTAATAACATATGTTTGTTATGTGCTGCAAATATCCAGCAGAGCATCTTTCCAAAAAAGACTTATGAGAACTGACAGTTGAATGCATGTCACAAGAAACCCTAAAATAGATACAGCAACTGTATTTCCTTAGGCCTAAGGCACCTCCAAAACATATGGTAGTTGGATGTTTCTTAAGTTCACCAAAGATGTATTTAAAGAGTAGAGTATATTAGTGCCTTTTGAAGTAAAAGCTGTGACCAAAATAAAATGTTGTTATTCCAGTTTATATGACCAACGTTCCAGATTTTTACGTACTGCTTTTTCCCCCAAACCTGGGTCTTTAGCTAACATTATGATTTTCTAATACATAACATACTACTAAAAGAGTCTGTCTTAAAGATTCTGGCCTCTCTGAAAGTCTCCCTGGACATTGTCACCATCCATTCCCCAGCTATTTAAAACTGTGGCTAGATAAAAATACTTCACACATGTTTTTCATACTAATGTAAGTGAACATTTTTACTGTGAAGCTTAGCTAGCTCTTAAACTAATTGAAGACTTTGAAAGTGAACACATCTTGTATAATCAATAATTGCTATAATGCTGTCATGGTCAGTTAACTGAAAATTAACTGGTTAAATGACCAGCAGAAAAAAATGAAATGTCATGAGAAAATTGCATTGGAGGATGCTTCTTTGCTTGACCTAAACTCAAATCCTCCTACATTTATTGTTTTGTTTTGCTGAGCTGTTCAGTGTGAAACCTAACAGTGGGGTAACTTTTTTTTTGTCTTTTTAGAAGCAGGAGTTAAGTATTTCTATAAAGTTTTTTTTGTTTCCAACTTTCATTCCTACACTGAATATTTCTCATGCAATAAAGCATTCATTTATGCATGTTGTCAAGGTAACGGAGTTTATCAGAACAACAGAAATCATAAAATATTTAAGATATAGATGCAAATTCACAGTTTATTAGGGAACAGTAAACACTCATTCTGTCAAACACCAGGTATGTTAGTATGGAACTGAGTATACTTTTCTAGAGAAAAAAATCTGGAATCTTTAGAAATCTTACTCTCCTGCTGCAATATCAGGTAGCTTTCCTCTAATGAAGAGGCTAACAGACAAGTGGTTGCTAATAGCACAGCAAGTGCATTAACAGGAAACGGTCTTGGAAGCTGAAGTGGCCGCCTGCGCACATGCGTGATCCTGCTAGCTCGCGAGGCAGATCTTCCTGGAGCGTGAGGGTGAAGACTGGCCTCCCCTCCTCCTCCTCCCTCCCTGCCTCCCTCTCATCCAGCCTTCTCTGAACACTCCTTTTTCTCTCGCACTGAAAATCAGCCCTCAGTTACTGACATCAGGCATTTTTACAGCAGCCACTGTTAATGCGTTAGGACCAGGAGGTGTGAAAGGTTCTTAGCTGCTGGTAAGCCAGCGCAGGACATGTCGGGAGGTGGTGGTAACCCTGGTTGAGCTGCAGTGCTGTCTAAAGCTGCTCACGGGGCAGTGAGCCTAGCCCCTGGCAGCGTGTGGCCGGGTCCCTGCGCACGTGCAGCTCTGCAGGAGCTTGTGTGGAGGCTGCGAAGGGCCCGGCACCAGGGCTGGCAGGCAGTGTGTGGCAGCCCTCACCTCTGTCTGTGCATTGAACTGGGAGGCCAGGGGATCTTTAAGTGGTGCAGGGTCTCTTGGGGACTCCTTTTTTTTAAAAAAACAGTTTTCTTCCTAATAGCTGAAAAGCTAAAAATAGCTAAAAGGTAACAGGAACTAGAAATACAGAATACGTAATAGTGAGTGTTAGTAGAATTTCTCTGGTTTATTCCTGTTGAATATCTGTCTGAAAGGAACGATTTTTTTGGCTGCTCAAACTGGACCCCTGAATAGTTGATAGCTTTGAATGTGTCATCTAAAATACTGCACAATTAACATGGATAATTTTATAATATTACGCTCTTACAAGAGACGTTGTAATTGCCTCATCTAAGGGACCAGAATGTTTACATCCAGACTATTCCAAAAAAACAGCAAGCCTGTAAAATTATGATATTTAATATCACAAAATCTTTCACTTAAAATGGAAGTCATGAGTGAGTAATAGCTCTTGGAGGGTGGTGGAGCTTGCTTCAGCCTGCAAAGGTGTCACTGGAAGGGGTGGCACAGGGTGAAGGTCGGGATATTGGCATGAGGGGAGTTGAATTTGCAGGCAGAGAATGGCAGAGAGAGTAGAAAGCATTTTCAGGAAAACAACTCCAGTGAAAAATCTTGCATGAATTTTGGATAGATTAGTAATAGTTTGCTGGTGAGTTCTGATAATTAGAAAATGAAGGTGGTTCTGAAATAGAGGTCAGCAGATCTTGTTTGGGAAGTTCTTAAGTTCTTTGAAAAAGCTCCCTTGTTGAGATTTATAGCTGCAACAATTAATTTAGGTTTCTTTAACTGCTTTCTGCAATTACTTTTTTCCCCTAGTTTTTGTTCTAGTTGTTCATGGGATGATTTTGTTACAGTTGTGCGGCCAAGTTCTCCTTTTGGAGATTAGTATTTCAATGTTTTCTCCAGCTTCCCCAGAAAAGCCAATGCGAAGCTATATTATAGATTTGTGTGTAGCACTGCACAAGTGTTGCTGACTTCTGAGTCAGTCTCCTCTGAGGTTGTCTGTAGGCTTTTGTGGGTAGCTAGCAATTTCTTTCCTTTTAAATATTCCTGTACATTGGTGCTCAGGATCTGGAGAAATTTCTAGCACACATTTGGTGCTCGTATCTCATTCCATCTCCATTTTGGTTATGGGCCTTATTGCTATAATCAAGAACTATACAATTTCTGCTTATTATTCTGTACATCCGGAGTGTGCTCTGTTGCCTTTCACTTCTAGCGTGCTCCCCATGGTAACACAAAATAATCGCGTGCCATATGGCAAACGACATCAGCTGTAACCACACAGCATCTTTTATCATGCAGCTTTTTACACTATGATATTCCCAAGTTTGTAACTGATGAATATTGCATCTCCTAAGGAAATTCCGGCTGCCGGGATCATGCTGCTTCTCCCATCAGAGGCATTCTTGTTGATACCCTGAGCTGTTTTGTATGAAAATCCAGCAGCCTGCCTTTCGCAGAAATCATCAGCAGACAAAGGGAGAGAATGTCTCAATATGTAGTAATCTTCCTAAATGGCAAAAAGTGCAACAGTATTTGCATAATCATGAACTGTGTAACGTACAGTTGCTGTGATGTGATGGTAATAATGAATTTTATGTAGTTTGGGCGGCTTGACTAGAGATTTTGGGGGTTTTATTTGAGTACTTTCAGATGTGTTTTTTTTTCTGTTGAGCTCCTGGCAATTCATAGAATGGGTAGTTAAATAGTAACTGCCAGAGGTTTGGAATTGGTCATCTGAAACCTCACTGTGTGGAAGTGCTAGATGTAGCTCTAAAAAAAGTTCAACGTAAGTGTAACATGGTGCCATGTGGCAGGAATATGACCTTGCGTCTCTAGTAAGGCCAGCCTCTGGAAGCAAGACACTGATGCTCTAACCCTGGCAATATCCAACCCTGTAAGCATCCGTTTCCTGAGAGCTGGCACTTCTTGGTTTATCATTTCTCACATTGGAAGAAGAAGTAGGCAGGCAAATGGTGGATATATAATATTGTGGATATTATTTTGCATTTTATACTTGTGGCAAAAATTTTAATTTCAATTTATTCTAAAATTAAGCTATATCTAAAAATTCAAGAGAGCGCTTCTGTCGTAGACAAGCACAAAGCATCGTGGAGTGTGCAATCTGCTTCCCAGATTGTTGTGGGCTGAAGAGAATGTACCGTTGCCGTCACTTTTACTGCTCCCACTGTATCACAACGAGGGGTAAAGCAACTTGTCCGCAAAATATGGGAGCAGAGGAGTCAGGGATGAATTGTTGCTCCCCATTCCTCCCGCTCTGCTCCTTGGCAGGTATATTTTTACTCTCCTTGAGTCAGGCTTCTGTGCCTATAGTGTGCTGCAGCTCTAAGCGAACTCTCCGTAGAGCCTGTCATCACTGTGGGGTGTGGGAGAGGCAGGTCAGGCTGCTGCTGCTTTTCTAAAGCAAACAAGATGCCAGGAGAGGTAGGTACCAGGACAGGATAATTTAAGTCTTGAACTTCAAACTGATTTGAGGGGAAGGAATAGTGATATATGTGGCAAAGCTCTCATTTACTCCTTTGTAACAGTCACAGGTTTGGTTTCTGTATTAGTAACAGTACTTCATATAAACATCAAATGAAGTGGAAGTGGATTTTATTTTAAAAAAGAGATTTATGTCAAATGCTGTTACAGTAAATGTTTTAATGAAGATAAAAGGAAGTTCATTGTACAAGTGGATTCAAGTAATACATGTGGCGTATATATATATGTGTTTGTGTGCATGTGTGGATGTCTATATTACATATAGAAACACATTGCAGTAATTTTTGCACATTGCAGTAATTTTTGCACAGTTTACACCGTTTTGGAGAATCACCCCACTTCCTTACCTGATTTTTCAGAAACTCCTCTGCCTTTTCATCTTTAATTTCTCTTGCTTGCTCAGGTACGTCATATCCATTCCCAATCCCACTGCTGCCATGCCTCCTCGTTGTGTTAAACCAGTGCAGATGGCATACTGGTAAACCTGCAGGCACAAACGTCCATAAGTTACATATAGGTAGACAGCAGACTTATTTTTATTACTCTTGCATGCACATCAAGATAAAATGAGAGGTTTGGGGTTGAGTTTTGGTGCAGTAACAAGCTTATAAAGGGAAACTGCCTTGTTTTTATATTGCTAGCCACTTAAATCCACTTGCAGCACTGGTTTACACTCCATCCTTTTATGTAATCTCCTGCTTTGAAAAATGCAGCAGCAAGAAGACATAGGAATAGTGGAAGTATTGTACAAAATAACGCATGTAGGCTTAGGAAAAAAAGAAGCCACTAGCATTTGGGCAGTTGTTCTTTTGAAGCCTAAGCAACATCTTCAGCATGACCCATAACATTTTTAAAAGGCCAAAAGCTGCCTAAATTGCAGCATTAATCTGTTTACTTTGAGACCTAGTATTGAAGTTCACAGACTGACACCTCTGCAGGGTTCAGTGATTTTCGTGGAACTGTGCTGAGCTTTGTGGGAATTACCCCTATGATGAGAAGTGTGAGGATGGGGCGGATTGCCATGTCCCCTTTTCTGTTTTGTAATTCTTGTAGGGGTTTGTTGCAAGAACCTGTTCTCTGGCTTTTCAACCATTCCTAACAAGAACAAATCCGCTTTCATGCCTTGGGCCTCTTTTTCCCACCCTTGCCACTGAACGGAGAGCTAGGCCATTAAGTAGGAGCATGTAAATTAAAATTGTATTTTTCTGTTTTATTAACTGACCACCTCGGCTGCTCCCAGCAATCTCATTTCTAATCCTCTGACTCTCTTAATTAAATCCAAGATAGTTATAAACACCTGTGTAGGATATTTGATCACAGGTGTTTGAGATGACATATTTTTGTCATACAAGCAGGTATGCAAAATAGTTAACTCCCGTGAGATGCTTAATAAAAGCTAAAATTTGGGAAGATGTAAAAAGTACCAAGGAATGTTAATTGAATTAAACTGCAGACTCTTGGGACATCCTTTCTAAGGTTAAAAGCATATCTTTAAAACAGCTTCTGCGTTGATGGGGAAAATATTTCCTTCCGAAGGACAATGGCAGTATTTGTTGGCCTTTTTCAAGTCAGATTTATATAGGTACCAAGACAGAAAGCATAGAAATACTTAAAATAGCTTCCTTTCAGTGACAAAATGAGCCTACTCTTTAGTGCCTAAGCTCACGGTCGAGGACATTGCAAGCGTCTGTGCCAGGCGCCTGCCACCAAGCCTGCCACGTGCACTCGCAGACACAATGTGGGGGAGAAAAGCTCGAGTCCAAGAGGAACTGGCAGAGCTGAAGGGGAGCAACATTTGCACCAGTCATTGTCCTGCTCCCTTTGCTCACGGCAGAAAGCCTCACATACAGTACACAGACACGACACCCCTTTGGACAAGTAGCCGTGAGCTCATGGATCACTTATTGCTGCTCTGCAGTTAGTAACATCTTGATATACTTTACTGCATTAGAAGTATTTCCTTAAAAGTTCACTAAGGTGTCCAGCTTCTCCTGGGGAAGATATTAAATCAAAACAGTAGACAGATTGTCCGGAAATTCATGCAATACACCCAAGTACCTTGTTAGCAGTGACTAGGTTGTAGAAGTCACCAGTAGCACCCCCAGCCCCATAGTCCCTAGGAAGGTAGAAGCTGCAGCTGAGAAGTATGTTTGCTTGCCTAGTAACTACCCGCTGCCATCACTTTGAGGCAGCTGTAAGGCATCCCTGTTGGGAAAGGGGGTCTGTATTGCCATTCTAGTGAACTGGAGCCAACAGTGACTGCTGGTGACAGTAAAGCTCTTAAAATCTTGAGGAAAATTGCTTCCTGTCAGGTTGGTATGTACACAACCCTAAGACACAAGCCCAGCTGACAGCCAAAACCAAGAAGCAGGAACTTAAGGCCAGAAAGGTGTGAGGACAAGATCAAGTAAGATTTTCCCCTTTCTCCCCGCTTCACCTTCCCTCCTTCTGGTAGAAGATTGTATTGGAAAAGAGAATTATTTTTCTCTAATGGTAACACAAGATTCTGAAATTAAGCACAGCAGGTAGAAATATCTTGCACAGATTTAAAAATATATTTGCATATTCATGTGCAGAAATGTTTTCTAGTGCTGATGGTTAACTATTCCAAGTGGAAAAAGTATAGGCTCTGCTGCTGCTCATGCACTGCCAGGCTCCCTTTTTAAACTGTAGCACCAGATTGGGAGGGCTATGGATTCTTTTATTGTTAGCATCATCCTATATATCAGATTAATGAAGATTTACAGAGCAAAATGAACTTGTCTTTGAATCAGACTGCAGCAAACATAGATATTTTGAAAAAGTGTTGAGAACAGGAAAGAGGTACTTTCACTGAAGATACTGTGGTCCCTCCTTGCCTCCCTCTGCACTGCGCAGGGGATGGCTGTCCTGTCCTAGGAACGTACCTAGAACATATTTCAAAGCAAAATCTAGGCAGCAAAGGGCACTTCATGCAAATGTGTCTCCTGAGTGATGATTCTGCCTCCCAGGTGACTTGGGAAGACATAATAATTTGGGAAAAGCAGCAGAGTTCCTGAGAACCCTTGGTGCTTCTCTCCGGAACCCATATATTCCCAGCAGCAGCGCTGTGACAGGCTAAGATGTTCATTTGGGTGGGAGCTCCTTTTGAATTACGGTCAATATATCACTGTTGAAAACAGCAGAGATAAAGCAGAGCTATAAAAGACACTTCTAGGAAGAGGAAACAGCCATCATGCCTAACTCAAAATTGCGCTCATCCTCCTTTTACAGCCCACCTGTCAATCTCGTTATCCCTGTCTGGGAAAGAATTTACAGTAACAGTCTCTGCTTCAGTCAGTCTCCATGGTAACTTGGCTCTGTTTTAAGAGCTTTATGTAAAAAATGGCTTGGTTAAAATGATAATGAGCTGGAGTGCTTGGCTGTACCTGAAGTATCCTGTACCTTTTCCATTGCTCAGAATCATTCAGCATTCACTCCATTTGCCACAGTTCCTGTAGCTCGTACAACCCTTCATCTTGCTAATATGTCAGATCAGTGTTTACCATCTGGAAATCTTACTTCTTCAGGGGCATATTAAGGACTCCAGATACTGACTCTTACACAGTAATTCTGATTATTTATGTGTGTTGCCTAAATCTCATATAAGAAAATAAACAACAATAACAAAAAAACTTGTAAGGTGGATCTGACAGACCTCTTTTACAATTGCTCTCAAAACTGGCTCTATTTGGTAGAAGTTGACAACTTCTTTGTGGAATTTAAGGTTCTTAAAAATCTATTCTTAAAAATATCTATATTAGGCCTGTTCTTCTCTTTTAAGTTATACCGAGAGGCCTGTTATATATATTATATATATATATATATATATAATATATATGTATTAGGCCTGTTCTTCTCTTTTAAGTTATACCGAGAGGTTAAAATTCAAATAGGAGGTCTCTTGTTCCATAGAAAGCACTGCTAGAATTTACTATTTTCTCATTGCTAAATCTTCCAGGTACAGGTGCCAGAGCCTGCTGCATATAGCTGTGCACTTCTTAAGTTACATCACTGTCCAAAGACTTGGTAAAGGTCTCAGATTCTGGCATGTGCCAAAGCAGTGGGAGCCTGCTGTGATAGATGGGTGTCCAGCTGCGGCCTGTTCGGCATCTCAAATAAGATAAAAAAGTCCCTGGTTGCGTTGCGTCTCCTTTCTTTGCTGAGATGAGACACTGCCTTCTTGCCCTTGCAATGCACAGAAAGGCTGGGTCTTCCTGTTCCCTCTGCTGCCTTTTTCTCATTTCTGGGGTGGCAGTACTATACCAAGTGTATTTATGCTGTAGTCTTTATGCGGATTTGCTTTAGTATAGTCTAAGCTTTGGTTTTCTACTACTTATTGTATATATGTACATGTACACTTTGATATCCCATTGCAGTTTGAAAGGAAAAATGCACTATCCTCATCCCAAGCCAAAAAGTGTGAATGTGCTGAAAGTTGGATTTCAGCCTACATCATTCCTCCCACAACAACATCAAAACCAAAGCTTTCAGGCCATTTTTCTCCGCCTCTTCATAACGCATTTTTCTAGCTCCCTTATTTGCCCCCTATGTCCTAACACTGTGCTACAGATATAAATTTGTGAGGGCAGAGGGTTGTCAAATCCCGCTATCATTAATCTCCTGAATCCCTCTCATCAGTCACGGCAATAACATCCTCACCCTGCTGCTGCACATCGGGAAAGCGTGACCTTCTCTGCCTCACCCGGGCAACTGTTCTTAATTGAACGATGCTTTTCCTGTGAGCATTTTAACTTTCACAGAATGATTTTTTCAACATCTGATGTCCAGCCAACTGATCTGCAATTTCCACAGGAAAGACCAAGTAATGTCTGAGGCTTTGTCTATTAAAAAAGAACGTACTTATTTTTAGCACTTTGACTCTCTTTCTAACTCAGTTTACTATGAAATATGCTTAAGCTTTCCATGTTGTGCTTCTTCCTTTCACAATCTTCTGCATGGGAAGGGACACTGCTTCCCTGCCCCGTGTTGCCACTGCAGCATTATTGATTCTGTTTGGATGCTGGTCTGTGCTCCAGAAATGCTGTGGTTTGATGTGAACATTGATCATTGCTGGGCAGGTGAGCTTTTCTTCTGCCACGAATATCCCTTGTATGTACCCAACTTCAACTGGTAGCTACAAATCTGTCTGAAATGTATCATTTGATATTTAAATAAATATGGTCTTATTTCTTAATTTTCAATTCATTATACTGGCTTGCCATAGAATATATGAACGATCCTTCCTTAATTCCTTTGCATTTTGAAATGTCTTTTTCCTTACATTTCTTATTACCAATCAGCTTAGCAATATCAGTATCTATTACTAATTAGTTTGTTATTGGTAGGAAATCCAAATAGTTTGCCTTTATGCCTTAAATACTTCGGTGGTATTTTTTCCCCTTTAGAGCTGTGACTAATCTCAAGTCCTACTCTATATGGTAATTTTTTATTTTATTCCACATTCATTTTGCTATTATCTAACTTAATACCTCCCCCTGCACCTCCCCCCTTACTGTTCTTTCTCCAAACATATCTAAATTTAAAAACTAGTGATGATTAAAATAGAACAACCTCATTTGGGTAAAATAATAAATGGCTTAGATAGACACACATCCAAGAATCTGCATTACGATGCTCCCAAATGCTGAGTGGCTGCTGAGAAGAAGCATTTGGCACAAGAAGCAGCAGCCTCTAGGAGGCCCATTGGGCTGCCCATTGGGCCACCCATAGCACTTCCTATCCCCGCTTCCGTGCTGCTTCTCCGCAGCAGCTCCTCCCTGCGCTTGCACCAACGCGACCCCTCTGAGGTGGGCTTTGATATGGGGTAGGTGTGCATGAGGTAAGGTGTGCGCAGGGTAGGTGTGTGCAGGGTAGGTGTGCGCAGGATAAGATGTGCGCGAGGTAGGTGTGCGCAGGGTAAGATGTGCGTGGGGTAGGTGTGCCTGGGGTACATTCCTCCACAGGGGAAGGGGCACAGGAGCTGCTGGAGCGGCTGGGCAGGATGTGGGAACGGGAGCAGAGTGCTGCCTTTCTTCTCTGCCTGCTGCTCCTGGGAGCAGCACAGCAAAGACAGGAGGTCTAAAGCAACTTTCACAGCATGATTAAAGTCACTTGCTGAGCAAACAAGCTTTAAGAGGGCTGAAAACTGAAGCAGACATTTTCTCTTTGGTATATCTGGTTTGGAGTGTCAGGGCTGCACTACGTGAATACACACTGGGACTTCCTTCTCTTGTATTCGGCCAACCCCTGGCAGGGTCAGTGGCGTATCTGGGAAGACACCTGTTCTGGCCTCTTCTCTGCCATAATCCTTATCCTATTAAGTGCTCCTAATCTTTATTGCAGTGAGAAAAGTAAATTAATATTGTTTTATGGAGGTACAGGAGAGGAAAGAGCAAATTGATGTGTTGCAAGAGAGGTAAGGATAATTTGAACAAAGCCATCAGGTGCACTTTAGAGAGCACCCAATCCTATCCTAGAAGGCTGAGTTGTGAGGGGTTAATTTGAAGATCAGATTATGTCCCAGATAATTCACTTAGGAGACCATTGACTCTGGAAATTCTTGTGATCGCGGTTGGCACAAGGCTACTTTCATCAAGATGTTTTTTAATAGAATCCATTAAAAAATGCAGATATTCAGGTCATTTTGAAATTTAATTAACAAAAATCCACCTTGTTTGGAAATAAGCAGCACCAGTGAAAATGATTAGCACAAATGTAAAGCTTTCTTGTCACCTGATAGCACCAGATATATAGATCTCTATATTTTCAAACTGAGTTTGCTGTATCGTAGTAACAGACATGGTTATGTCCATGTCTGTCCAGATAACTCCAGTTGCAGCACAGTGTAGTTACTTGCATCCTGCCTCACCACGTTACTCCACTGATACTGGAATAACTAGCCTTCACCTATGTTACTTACTAAAACTGACTTGCATGTTGCTTACTAAAACAGAGGATTGCATGTGCTTGTGTTGCTGCTTTGTAGTAAAGATTTATTCTACTTTTTACTGGATAATTACACAGACTTCAGAAAAGTTTAAGTTGATTTCTTTATGATCCAAATCCTTATTAAACAGAAAAGAAAGAACTATCTTCTGTTAAGCTCTTTTCTTTGAAATTCAAATGATGTTTATACTTTAGGGACAAGACTAAGGAGGGTAACATGGTTTACATGATCTCAAAATGATTAACCTACTTTATATTGCTCTAGCCACGCTGCTTTGGTTAAGCATTATTTTTTGGCAGTGTCTTTAACAATTAGGTAAAGCAACACTTATATCTTTTCTATATTTAGAACAACTTAAATGAATTTTATGTTTCCTTTATTTTCCATTATATTTCCAATATGGAGTGCGTATACTAGAATTCCTACAAAAAATAAACAAACAAATAACCTTTGGCCTTTGTCCTGGACTAGAACCAGGTAAGTTAGTTCTTTGGTATCTTTACTTTCCTTCTGGATCTAGTGGCCATTACTGTTGAGTGAGATGCCATAAGTTTTTCCACTGGCAGTGGAGAGAGGCTGTTAAAATTCAGTCAGGCATTTTCCCACTAAAATAAGTTTGATCAGCTGATGTCTTTCTGAAGCATTAGGCAACTGCTTGGCCACTGGTGAAGCAAGGAGAAGGTATCACTGATTACTGTGCTCCCAATGAAACCGTCACTTACTGTAGTAGTTCTGCGAGATACTGCTGAATACACATCAGGATTAGATGGCATTTAAAAGATATAAGCCCATAAAAGAATTATCAAACTGTGGGAGAAGAATTACACTGAAGGTGGGAGATCTGTCATCCACTATTACATATTGCCTTTTTAACAGCGCATATCTAGGAGGAAAAATAGAGTTTTGCAGGTTCATTTCCAGGACTCTCAGCAAAGTATGCAGCCCTACAGCCACAGCAAAATTAGAGATACCTCAGCTATCTGGCCTACCTTTCATATATTTCCAGAACATAAACTTTGATTTTCAGCTTTTCAAGATAATATTTCAGGCATGATTTTAATAACTGGGTTTAGGATGATTTCTCAGAAGACATGGGAATTTGCAATGGCTAGGATATATGTGCAGTACCTATGAAAATCACGGAGGAATCTCACAAAGGGACTGCCTTTTATTCTCTTTCCCTATCCAGTTTTCTTTCTGTATTCTCAAATTCTATAATAAAAATTTTAGTGCTTGTGTAAGAAAAGTGAAGTAGCTGATTTTTACAGCACTGTGCATATGTGTAATGTCGTAAGTGCTAGTTCTCTTTTCATTTTTTAATGCTGATAAAGAATTCAAAAGTTTATTTAATATTTACACAAAAATGCTAAGTGTCTTTTAATGTAAAAGCAGGTTAACAGCAGCTCGCAATAAGACATACTGGCAAAACAGCTGTGCTTGTTATTGCCCAGTTTTTCTGATAGAATCATAGAATCATAGAATGCCTAAGGTTGGAAGGGACCTCTAGAGGTCATCTAGTCCAACCCCCCTGCACACGCAGGGCCACCTAGAGCACGTGGCACAGGGCTGCATCCAAGCGGGTCTTGAAGATCTCCAGAGAAGGAGACTCCACAACCTCTCTGGGCAGCCTGTTCCAGTGCTCTGTCACCCTCACCGTCAAGAAGTTCTTCCTTAAGTTCCCGTGGAACTTTTTATGCTTCAATTTGTGGCCATTTCCTCTGGTTCTGTCAGTGACCACCAGTGAAAAGAGGCCAGCCCCATCCTCCTCATTGCCTCCCTTGAGGCACTTATAGACACAGATCAGGTCCCCTCTCAGCCTTCTCTTCTCCAGGCTGAACAAGCCCAGCTCCCTCAGCCTCTCCTCATAGGGCAGATGTTCCAGGCCCCTGATCATCCTCGTGGCCCTGCGCTGGACTCTCTCCAGCAGCTCCACATCCCTCTTGTACTGTGGGGCCCAGAACTGGACACAGTACTCCAGATGTGGCCTTACCAGGGCTGAGTAGAGGGGTAAGATCACCTCCCTCGACCTGCTGGAGATGCTCCTCTTAATGCACCCCAGGATGCCATTGGCCTTCTTGGCCACGAGGGCACACTGCTGCCTCATGGTCAACCTGTCGTCCACCATGACGCCCAGGTCCTTCTCAGCAGAGCTGCTCTCCAGCAGGTCGGTCCCCAGCCTGTACTGGTGTCTGGGGTTATTTCTCCCCAGGTGCAGGACCGTGCACTTGGCCTTGTTGAATTTCATGAGGTTTTTGACCGCCCAGTTGTCCAGTCTGTCCAGGTCCCTCTGGATGGCAGCACAGCCCTCTGGAGTATCCGCTACTCCTCCCAGCTTCGTATCATCTGCAAACTTGCTGAGGGAGCACTCTGTGCCTTCATCCAGGTCGTTGATGAATAAATTGAACAGGACTGGACCGAGGACTGACCCCTGGGGGACTCCGCTCAACACAGGCCTCCAACTAGACTCTGCACCGCTGATCACCACCCTCTGAGTTCTGCCATCTAGCCAATTCCCAATCCACCTCACCGACCACTCATCCAGCCCACACCTCCGGAGCTTGTCCAGGAGGATGTTGTGAGGGACGGTGTCAAAAGCCTTGGTGAAGTCAAGGTAGATGACATCCACCGCTCTCCCCTCATCTATCCAGCCGGTCATCCCATCACAGAAGGCAATCAATCAGATTAGTCAAGCACGATTTCCCTTTCATGAATCCATGCTGACTAGTCTTGAGCACCTTCTTCTCCTCCATGTGCCTGGAGACAATGGCCAGCACGAGCTGTTCCATCACTTTTCTGGGGATGGAGGTGAGGCTGACCGGCCTGTAGTTGCCCAGATCCTCCTCCTTCTTGCCTTTTTTGAAGATAGACCCCTAATTTGTCCTATTGCTAAGTAAAAATATTATTAGATGGAAATACATCCAGACACTTCTGAGGAAATTTAGAGCAAAATAAATATCAGCAATTTATAAATTCTTCGTATGCAACTATAAAATTACTGAGGTGATGTTTCCATTTGTCAGGGATGTCATCACAGTATCAGCTTCTTATTCATTTAACTGTGTAAATAGTAACTCTTCTTATTCAAAAATGTACACATACATCCAGTTACATTTTTACCTTTTTAATCAGTGACGGATTACTGCCATGCATCCAAGGCTGAAGCACGATTCAAATCTTTGCAAGCATGATCCCAGCCAAGATACACAGTGCAGCTTGGCAGCAGAATCCGTTCTTTGCGTGATGTTGCCGAATACACAATTCAAAATACTCCAAAGTGTATTTAACTCTCTTTTCGCTTATGTTTTACTCTGGATTAAAATTTTGCAAACTGACTTGTTTAGAATAGTGTTCCCTCAAAAAGCCATCTTATTGTGTTTACTAAATGTTCTCTTGCATAGTATAAAAATGTAGCCACATGAATGTATATTTATTATCAAATTCAGGTATTAAAATCCTTAGGCAAGACCTGGCTTGACATTGGCTAAAAGATGTCTCTGCAAGTTGTGACATCTTGGTGGAAGCTTATTGAAGGGATTACCAGCTCTTACCCTCTGAAGAGCTGGATGGACTTCTCGCTTAGGGAGAATCTAGGCGTAATTTATAGATGCTTCAGGCACATATGAATTAGGAATCTTTCACACTTGTAAAGAAAGCCTCATATACAGAACAGTATATGAGAGAAGCCTAAAGGCTTATTAACTTTGTTCTTCTGGAGGAACTGTTAATATAAGTGATTTATCTGACTACTGATGAACTTTAGCAAATGTTCTTTAGATCTGGAAGTGCCAGACCTACCCTCATTAAAATCAACAGGGGTGATTTCAGTTCTCCAGAAATACTATGTAGCTCTGGCTTTAAATAATTGTGTATAAAGAGGGAAGGCAGGCAGAAGACAGGCACTTAACCTAGGAGTCTTTCTTGAAATACCCCACAGTCCATCCACTATTATAAGGCCAATACAAAACTGGAAGAAAAGATTGCCAGTAAACTCATGGTCTGCCCTTAACCCTATGAAAGACATGCAGACATGCTTTAAAGGAATACTTGAAAAGAAAGAGTAGAACTGTTAAATGAGCCCATAAACTACCTATTAGCAGCTGCAGATTGCTAGGTCTGACATGTACTGTTTACAGATTTGCTTTGTTTACATTGCCTCTAGGTGTTTAGCACTTTTGGATTGATCTGATGGCTAAAGAAATGCTACCGTAAAATGAAAAATGTAAACTAATTTAAAAAAAAGGTTAAAATGTAAACCAAGATAAGAGTCTACTTGTATAGAATCTATCAGATTTGTACAGTCATACTTAATGCTAATCTTTGGAAAGTTATTGGTTATGAGAATCCCACCACAACTTAGAAAATAGTTTTATCTTAGGAGCATTCATTAAAAAAGATATTCCCACATTTAGAATGCATAAGTGATTTTTGTAATAGTGCTTCCCATAATCCAAAGAATTCAGTGCCACCTTTTTAGCAGTTCCCAAGGCTATTCATTTCAGAAACTTTATATTTAAATATCTCTTCCCCAGAACTGTAATAATAGAAGATTTTCATTGGCAACGTTTAGGAGTGTTAAATTGTTGCTGCAGAAACAGATACATTATACTGCACAAGGGAAAAGAGAGAATGGTTTTCCCCCACAGCAGATTCTCAGTGCACAGTATGTGATTCATAGGGAGAACAATCACGTAAATCCACTGTACTTTGCTGTTTGAATAGATTTAAAGCTAAGATTTATTTCCAAATTAAGAAAGTGTTATCATCTGTGTAAAAAAAAAATTCTCGCCAGCACAAAATGGCATGAATACCAAGTGCACAGTGTTTATTATGCATATAACCAACTCCAGCTAAAAAGGCAAAAAGATTTTCTTTGACAAGAACTGTGAGGCATGAACTCTTGAGGAGATAGAATTGCCTAATAAGACAAACTGACATATGGCCTTACTTTCCTGCCTTTTTTTTTCTTTCAAATTCTACAGAATAGATGCTGATAAAAATTAAATGTTAACTTTTTTTTTTAATCCATATGTTTAATCTGTACATTCTACTTCGGTATTTTCCAGTTACCAGTTACTTCATTTTTATCTTTCCCATGATTGCTCTTATCTGCCTTTATAGTGAGATTAA
Organism: Crypturellus undulatus; assembly: GCA_013389825.1. Lineage (NCBI taxonomy): Eukaryota > Metazoa > Chordata > Aves > Tinamiformes > Tinamidae > Crypturellus > Crypturellus undulatus. The sequence goes on from VWPW01017979.1 coordinate 853,056, forward strand.
GTAAATGCTGCTTTGCATTTCACTGTGCATCTGATGCAGAGAAGGGCATTGTGCGGGATGCAGAGCCGGGCAGTCTGTCCCAGCCGGGCACTGGGCGCTGTGTGGCCCAGACTGAACTGCTCCTCTGCCTGGCCAGGGAGGCCTGGCCTGGCTGCATTCGTGCACATTGCATCCATACTTGTTAACTATTAACCATAGGCAGAGCCTCAAAAGTCAAACGTGTTGTAACAGAGCAACACAGAATGTGAACGGCAGTGTCTGTAGGGCCTCAGGGATATCCTTTTATCCAAGGATAAAATATACATTCACTAGTCAAGTAATACGCAGCTCTAAAACCATTGTCATGTGCATTGGAAGAATCTACATTTCCAGTCAGTACTAATCCACAGAATCCTCTCTATGTGTATTAATTTATGTGTATATATATATCTATACACACAACCTGAATATGTGTATTTTTTACTTACACCATGTGATGCAACTCTTTCTTGGCATTTCAGTGTGTTTATTGGAGAAATTACCCGATAATAGAATTAATTTTCCCTGCAATTTTTACTCATTTAACCCTATTTCTGCTTTCACCATGGAGCAGTGCACACGGAAACTGCACTGGTGAGAGCAGTGACTAGAAAGGCTTCTGACTAGATTCTCATACAAATGAGATATTCTAAACCACCATATGTGAAAGTTGTAGCCATCACAGTAAATCTGTATCAGAAGAAGGGAGGTGTTTTTATCTTCATGTTGCAGCCACGTTGCTTTTTTTCCTCTTTATTGGAGAACAATTTGTGAGCAATTCTTTCTTCTCTCTTGAGTAGCACCTGGTTTGTATCCACCTGATTCAAGGGAAATCATGTGGCACATTTTCATATTTTATTTTTACAGAGCAAACCTTCCATTTTGAAAATACACTATACAGACTTCAGCAATGGATCCAGGCTATGTTTTGGGAGTTCTGTAGGCACTATGTGTAAAAAGCCAAAGGTTATTAAATGCTAGCTGTAATTCCCTGGTTAGTGTAGTATATGACCCCATACTCTGAGTGTGATCTGATGAGGATAAAAGTTGGCCTTTGGGCCTAAATAAAAAAGTTTAGATTGCACTAGGGATAGTTTTGGAGACATAACTGGCCCTGGTGGCTGGACCATATCTCTCACAATGTGTAATCACACAGTAGTTTTCTTGCTGTTTCAAGCCAAAAGATGAGTTTTGTTTGGTGTCTTAAATCTTCATCTTTTTCTAGTGAATTTTATGACAGTATAATATCAACCTGGTGAACCTGTGCTGTGACAATTCCCAGGTGATCTGGCTTCATTAAACCCTGTCCTCCCTAAACATGTGTCTGTACTGAGAATGAGAGAGATTTATTGCCAGAAACTGAGAACTGCTTTTGCAGCACCTGTCTGCACTTGACATTATTTCATCTTTTGCAAGTGTTTGGGTATCATCACGCTATAAACAAAAAGTTTGAGTTTATGAGGTCTGGGAAAGCTGCAGCACCCTTACTCTCCCCAGCATCAGTTGGTATCTGCTCCCAAACACAGCTTTGTAAGTCAACTTTAAGCATTCATATCTTGCCCATAATATTACCACAAGAGGATATAAAGGGCAGTGTATACAGCTTCTGAGTGGTTTGTCATTGTAAAGATTTAATTGTCTCAATAACATTTTTAAGATAAGTAGTAAAAGAACTTTTTTTGACTTAAAATATATAAACAATTCAAACCAAACTGTTCTGGACTGATGCTGAATGGTTTAGACCTCAGAAATTAAAAAGAGTAAGGAAGGGGATTTGCTTTTTATTCCTCTCATAAATTTACTATATACGACTAAATAACAAATGTGTTATATACTGCTAAATATGAAAACAAAGAATACGCTGCAACATCATTCTTAATGTACAGCTTAATGAGAGGTGGGAGTAATTGGCACTGCGTGTGATTCAGGCTCACTGCCAGCCTTGCCCATTGCTGCCCACAGGTCATTTTAGGCTGAACACTGAGGCTCTTGACTGTAGAGAAACTTTCTGGCTGTGGAGAAACTCTAATTAAAGTGGATAATTCAATTCATGAACTGTTTCTGGCTCACTGCTCTTCTTCCTTCAATGAAAATCAATGAAAATAAGTAGGCTTCTACAGGAGAAAATAAAAGTACAAACTCACTCTCAGAAAAACAGTCCATGAAGATTTGACAAAAGTAGAAGACGTTGGTGAGCTGCATCCTTTCCTGGCTTACTGCAGAGGACTTGGCTCCACAGCCGCGGTGCGGACGAGGAGCGGAGCCCCTGCAGCCTGGCTCTCCAGCAGGGCGGGTGGCCGCGCTGAGGGGCCCTGCACAAGGCCTGGGTGCATCCCTGCAAGGAGGCCAGGCCTCTGGCTTTAGCCCCAAAGCCCAGGCAGCAGATGCCCTTTTAAAACTATTTAAAGGTACTAAGGATTTAAAGTTTTTAAAGTATTAATCAGCAGATCCTGGATTCTCTATTCCATTCTTCCATAAGAAAAAAAAATGAAGTAGATGAATCAGATTTCTCCTCTAATACAGGAAAAATTGTTTTTCCTGCTTCCTAAACATCAGTGACATTAAGCTGTTTCAACCCATTAATTGCAAAGGCATAATCAGTTATCCAATACATGATGTGAAATGAGTTCTATAAAAATATGTAATAAAATTTAGAGGCAAAAAAAAAAAATCAGCCAAAATGATCTATGTTAAAATTACAAACAAAAAACAAAGCACAGTAAATCAAACAGTGCTTATATTATGTAATAAGAAATACTTGCTCGATAGCTTTGAAATTCTCATTTTTTAATAACTCAGGCTTCATCAGCCTGAGCTGGCTCATTTTTTTGTATGGATTTACTATATGTTGCCATCTAAGAATCACCCATAGCAGAAAGTAATATTCAGTGCTCAAAAATTTTTTAAATTTCTGTAATACTCTTTTTTAACTTCAGTGACAACATACAGGTAAAACACTGACAGAAGTATTTCTTACATGACTTGTCTCACCTGAAGGACAGCATTGAAATATGCCTAAAATAGATGTCATCTGTGAGTCTGCATTTGCCTGAGCTCGCCAGCTGTTTGCCTGGAATAAGGCATCTAGTTTTTCTCTTTGCATTGATCTGACAATTTACTCAGCGCTAATCTCAACAGTCATTTTCTGCCCTAGTTATAGCACCTCCAGATGATCCTTTAAATATTTATAACCTAAAATACTTTAATATGACAAATGCAAGCAAGATCTTGTAAAATGTGCAAAAAAAAAAAAGACATCAGGGCTAAACTTCAGATTCTTTAATGGTGTATAACTAATTTTCTCAAGATGAAGATGAAGTTTGGGAGTACTCAGTATTTCTAAAAATCAAACTGAAGATTAAGTCCCCTCAAGTTATTCACCTCTGACTGGAATTAAAAAAAAAAAAAAAAAGTGAATTCAGCAATAGCTGCTGTTTTAAAATTTGGCTCTATTCCATTGCAGTAGCTTTCATTAGCCATGCAGAAGATAGCTCCCTGAACTCTTACTCATCTCTACCCTTCAATTTGCCACTCTTTTACTAGAAACAATTCGGGCCATCTGATATTATGTACCTTAGTGCAGCTGAATAATTTTCACCAGATGTTACCTTCCAGAAGTCAGTTTATGATCTTCAAAACTATTTCACCAGTATGAACAAAATGACTTGGAGAAATTCAGATGAAGATAGGGAGCAGGTCCTCTTGTTTCTCTATCAAGGAAAGGTTTTGCACAGCCTTTTGTGACATTTCTCCTGCCCCCATCAGCTGTGAGCATCTTGTTTGCATACTGGCACCTGGAGGTTGTAGAATTTGGAGAACCTGATGCAAGTGAGGGTGTTCTTTGAGAGATCCTACATACACGTGTCTTGCATGGTTCCAATTCCTTTCTTTTTTTTCCTCCTCTAAGCCCCAACAAGATTTCTGTGTCTCAGAGGAAAAAAAAAAAGTGGAAGGCTAGAGTGGAAAAGTTACCCAGGATGAGGTTGTGATGTGCCACACACAGGATGTTTTCATCTATGAGAAGACTATTATTTGGTTAGAGAATGTCGTGCTGGCAGTGTGTTTTGTGGCTGTTTTTTTCCTCCTCATAGTAGAAATGTGTTTTGTTCAGATGGGAAGCCAAAAAGTTTGTTTCATCATCAAGTCTCCATCACTCCCTATAAAGGATAGCACTTTTTCACAGATCATTTATAATAGGCCCAGATATCTTGATTTAAAAATGCGGTAATCACAGAATCACAGACTGATTGAGGCTGGACGGGACCTCTAGAGATCATCTAGTCCAACCCGCCTCCAGCAGGGACACCTACAGCATGTGGCACAGGGTTGCATTCAGAGCAGCATCTCCCCTAGCATCCAGCATATGTGATCTCTAGCATCACATATTTAGCAGAAAGAACTGTGGTGTTTGAATGAAGATTTTACATTTGCTAACAAACTTGTATTTAAAGTAAAAGAGAAAGGTTAATTAGAACCAGATATTTTTTACATGATGGTTTGATTAGAGGAATAAGTAATTTCCTTCTATGTTGAATGAAAAATGAAAACTGAGTGTAAAAGTGCAAATGTGAAGTCTGCATACAAATGCTGATAGAAAAATATTTCAAGATATCTCCAGCAAGTCATTCGATCTTTACCAAAACCTGGGAATTAATTTTTTTGCTAGCCATTTTTGTTTTCTTTTCCCCCAAGACTTCCAAATTTTCATTTTTTTCTTAAAATAAGAAAGAGGCAAAATACACTTTTTCTCATATAAGCAGTAAACAATAGCAAACTTGACAGATGTCACTGGCTGTAGACCCAAAGCTCTTTCAGCTTTGCTACTTAACAGTGAATCCTGCTATCCTGCAGCTGCTGAGCAGAGCACAAGTGTGCACTGAAGGAATAGATTGAAGGAACCTCCCAAAATCCCACAACTGGCTAACAGTTGTCCAGCTCAGCACAAACCCCAGTGTTGGGCAGACACAGAGAATTTATTAACAAACAAAACCTAATTTACTGACCTCTCCTGAATAGTATCCTTCATGACTAAGCCATGAACTATGCCTGATCTTTTTCCTTCAGTTACTTAGACTACGTACACAGCATTGCCCAGCTACCTTAATTACATGTGAGTTGTGGTCATCTGCAGAGACTGCCTGGGAAGTTACTGGACCACCCAGGAAGGTGATGACTGGGTGTGCTGGGTAGGCACACAGACATGACCCTAATACTTGGCTTCATATTTATAAGACAAACTTGAATATTTTCCTTATATCACAATTAGAACTTAATTCCATGGATCCAGCCCTACAAGGTAGTATGGAGAGAACATTTGGAAAATGACAGAAACACATAGTGAGAAAAGCCTGTAACACATGTTCCATAAAATGGTCCATCTTCTAATTCAGATGTCTGAACAGGATGTCCTGAACAAGCATTAGGTTTTTGCTAATGTAAATAACACTTAAGAAGGGCCATAGTGTTTGCTTTCTCAATATTGGAAAAGAAAGAAAGGGAAGCTTAAGAACTGACATTGTCTGCTGATACGTGGTTGTGAAACTGGCTGAAAATCTGACTCTGTAATAGTCATTTCAAGTGACTAAGTCACCTTCCCATGGTTTTCCTCATTCCTGGGGTAGCCTGCTTTAATGATCCCCTTCTAAGGCTTTGCCTCCGTACTACTTCCTGTGAGTGTACAGTACAGTATGGAAATAAGAGCAATAAGGCTGCTACTGGAGTTAACTAAGAGATCACAAAACTAAGGATAAGGATAGCCTGGAATAGGATGAACTTTCTTTTTTTTTTGTATAATAGGCAGTTTAAATTGAAAGGACGACCCGTGGACAGTAATTTTATACCCTCTCTTGTGGTGGTAAGTATAGGAAAAACTTGGGGTTTGATCCGGTGTCAATATAATGCCCCAAAGGATATCACTGCGATCAGTGATATCCAAGGTGTCCTTTCTAATCTTCCCTTTCATATTACTCTGTACTCTCAGATAAAAAAAAATGTGCTTTAACTAGGCATCAAACTGGATGTAGACATGAGATCTGGCTTAATAGTAAATCATATTAGAATCTTAACGCTTATGAATGGGTCGCTGTAATTTTGTTGTCTAAGCACTGATTTCCTTATTGCTCAGTCTTTTTTAACTCTTTGATCTAGATACCTTGTCTGCCTTTTCATATATTTTTTCTTTTACCTCTTTACTTGTGACATGAAGAATACTCATTGTCTTTTGTTCAGATATTCTTTGGGCTGGGTAATTCTGTGTAGCCGTGATAGATAACAATTGCTGTTCCTCATGCTTTTTTGCAAAAATATGTTTCCATTTGACATTCTTATTAATTCAACACTATCTTCTGAAGAGGAAATTATGCCTAACAACAATTACTTGCTGCTCTTCCTGAACTGCAATTTATACAATTTACACTGTGTATGCTAGGTTCTATTATGTGCTTTCCTTACCAGTTTGCTCCTCTTGTACACTGAGTATGTCTTGGTCCTTAATCGTCTCTTTCCACGTTTTTTAATGCTTACTACTGCTTTATGGGCACCAGATCTATAAGAGTGGCAACTTGAGCCAGTGCCAAGCTGAAACTGGCCAAAGATTTCTCGATAATGCCTTCCCACTGGTGAAAGTTAAAGATTTTCAAAGATAATTCATTTTAAACTTAGCAAGGAAAATAAGCTGTTTCTGGGAACAAATCACAGTTTTCTATAATGCAATGAAACCATTTTCATGGGCCTTGGCAGAGTATTATCTTTTCCAAGATCTCTTGCATTGCAGCATGTTTTCTGTTAGGAAGAAAACCATAACTAAAACAACTAAATTTTAAAACCTAGCATTTTATCTAAGCGGTTTTTTATTGCCTGTGTTCCAGCTGTGCCATATTCTGTTGTTGCTGGCCAGAAAGGCAAATGCCCAGCTGGTAAATGCGTCCTTTCGACTCACATCCCTATTGTTTTCACAACTTTGGGGCAGATTTGGTGGCAGAGAAGTGAACCAGTTCTTTATTTCCTTTGGAAATAAAGAAATCGGAAAAGCTTGAAGGGAAAAAAATAAAAAGGAGAAAAAGAAAGAACTGAGAAACATCAAACATGGGGGAATAGCTACTGCTGCTCCTTGTGAAGACACACACACGTACAAGAAACTTCATGGGCCGAGAATGAGATTCTCACCTTCCACTCTCATATTGCATCTTTTGCAGTGTGCAGCACACCTTGACTCTGGCACTGGGATCCCATGTGCTGGAGAGGGCCTGAAGACTATATTGGATTTGTCAGCTTCCTGCGTGAAGGAAAGCAGTGGCCCTTGCAGGCATACATATTCTGTCAGGCCTAACTCTGCTGAAAGAAGCTCTCCTAATCATGCCAGCCCTTCCTTCTCACACGCTCAGGCCTGTGTTCGTCCCGATGTGTTCAGGTGAGTTTCACACGCGCTGTTGGCGGTATCGCCTATGATCAACCTTTTACTGCTTGTGTTTGCAGCAGAATGTGCCTCATACGGAATGCTTTGGGAGCCTCACCTGGAAGGATTTCCTGCTATTTATCATGAGGTATAAAGCAGTAAGCATTGCATGGTCTTAAAGATGACTGTGCAGGCTGAAGTGCAGAGCATTTCACCTCTGTGTTATTTGGTAGGCTCTAAGTGAGCAACAGTTAGCAGCTAATAGTTTATTTTAAGCTATGCTGTTTATCTTGGACCCCATTGGTAGCTGGACGGGGGAAACAATGTTGGCAGTGGCAGCAGATTCCTGGAGGACTTCTGCATGCAGAAGTGAAGTCCAGAGGAAGTGAACGGGACTCATCTGCATTAAAATCGATTCCTTCAGCCCAATGTTTAGGCCTGGTAGGGCTGGTAGGGCAGAGTGTGATGGTATTGGGTGTAAATAGTATACTTCTGCCAGCTGAGTGCCTTTTAGGAAACAGGAGGGTTGGTAGGGAGAAAAATAAAACATTGATGTTTTTATTTTCCACAGCATAATTCTCTTAGATACGATTTTTTTTAAATTAGAAAATACAGTAATTTCTATATTCTGCACATGGCTATGGAAAATACATTGTAGAGCACTTGAAACTTCTACTTTAAACAGTATGAACAAATTCTGAGATTTTGCTGCTGTAGTGAAGAAGTCAAACCTGCTGTTATGTTCCATTTAAGTAATTGGATCTTTCTGTACACTCCTTGAATAATTTGTTTTCCTCTATTATGTTCGTATTATACTTTGATCTCTGTTCCCTTTTATTTCTTCAAGTTGCACTTGTATCTCTGTGTGCTGCTTCTCTTTTCTTTGGTCTTTCCTATTTATTCTCTCTCTTGTGATTTCTTTTGCATGGTATTATGGTAGAGATAGGAATTTCCATTTGTTCTGCCATGTGAAGACTGATTGTGCTGCCTCTTTGTTCAGTCCTCCTGCTGATTCCCCCCAAATTGCAGGAGCAGGCAGCTTCCCAGGCATCCAGCTACCAGCTTGTCTACAGTATTGGTACAAATGCAGTATATGAAGCTTATGAAGCCAGTAATTACATCTAGTGGAACAGCAACTTACCTACCTTTAACACCCAGCTAAACTTTAAATAAAGAGGAACCAAATTTTCTGTCTCATTAGAGCTCCTCTTTACTTCAGTTGTTTTCAGGTCCAAAATAGAAAATAAAGCAGTCTGAAACTTCTAATGAAATGAATCCTTATCTCTATCAAAATCATTTTGTTTTAATCAAACCATTTTTATCAATAAAATAAAAAAGATTTTTAACCTTTATTGCTCATTTCAGTTTGTTCAAAACAGTTGTTTCAAAGCAAAGAATATAAAATACTTTGCGCTTTTTTAAATGTCAAACTAGTATGTATTCTTAGCTGAAGAAGTTCAGTCTTTAGCAGAGAATTCAAGAAGCATCAGTTTGTTTTATAAACAATATTTTGCTAGTATTTCCTCTGTGACAGATTTTGCTAATGATGAAAATATTGTTTTCCTTCCTGAAAAAAACATTTTGACAAAAAATATGGACCAGATCTGTTGAGAAACAAATGATGAAGCAGTTGCTCATTTGAGTAGCACTCATAGAGTTCAACTCTACAGACAGAGGATAGAAAATACCTTTACCCAGACATGGGCAATTTATTTGGATTTATTTGCCTCTAGTTTTTGAGATATGTAAGCAACTGCCAAAAGGAAACATCACAAATATTTTGGAGAATTACAGTGTAGAAGAGATGATGGTCAGACTGTCAACAGAGAGTCTGTGTTTCACCAAGCTCGTTCAGGGGAAAAGAATCTCAAGATTTTTTTTTCCTTCCCTAATCAAATGCAAATATATACACAGTTCTTAAGTTATTACTTGGTAGTTTTCCTTTTGTGTTGTCTGTCCCAATTTTATGCTGTAAATAACAAGACTCCTCTTTACCATCACTAAATAAACTAAGATGGACTGCTTGGCTAATTTTGGCAGGAATTGTAAATGGTGTAAGGGCTGCGTGTACTTTAGGTGCTGAGCTGGCAGAAGCCTTATGTTTCACCACTGTAACTTTATTTTAAAGGAGACTTTACTATAGCAGAACACCACCATAATGTTAATTTTATGGTACTCTTACTTGATTTACTAATACTGTGATTTGTGTAAAGGAATGCTTCTTTACAATGTTATGTCACGGCTTCATTAGAAGAGGATAGTCCTGAACTGTGTTCCCAGTGCCTCTTCCTCATTTGTCATTTCTTTCCGCAGTGTTCAGCTCAGATGAGCAGGAAAGCAGCTCACTGGAACATCAGGGAGCCTCCATACAGTTGTAATGAAAAGGTATTTACATCTGCTCTTACATACTATGAAAAAGAATAACACTCCTACTAGGATTAGTAACATGCTACTGTGAAGGAACTTGACTCCTCTTTACAAGACATGGGAAGTATTTTCATATACAAGCTTCTTGTCAAGGGAGGACCCATGCCTCAGTGACTGCTTGTACCCTCTGCAGCCTCTCACTGTAGAAACAGAAAAAAATGGTAATAATCTTGTTCCAATTAAGAGGTTGTGACATTTTAAACTCTGCACAGCATGTCTTCAAGTTTTATCTTTCATCCAGTCCTCCCAGTTTTGATACATTATTTACTGAGAAAATTCTCAGTTAAGAAATGTTGGAATTCATTTTTGCCCTGGTCTTGCTGGCACAGCATCATAATAGAGAAGGAAATGTTGCACTCCAGCGTTCAAGGATGCTGAAGTGGAACTGTAGAGGTAACAGACATAAGCCCTGCCTGAGCAGCAAAGGGTCTTCCACGTTTCTGCCACTGCTCTAGGCATCAGCTCTCCTCTCTGAAGGGTCCATTCGTGCCACAGCCACGATTCGCAACACCTGCTATTACTGTCAGCCTGATTCTCCTTGTTTCTGTGTTATTCAGTCATCCACCATTTATAGAGGTGCAAGAAATACCACCCTAGTATTAAACTTTAATTTAGGAAGGGGCCAGCTGCAGTTGTGCCATTGAGCCATAACATGAACACAAGCACCAGGCTTAGCAGCTGGCTGGCTAAAAAAGAGCAGCCCAAGATGCTTGCTGGTTTCTTGCTTCTCTCTTACCTAATGGACAGTCTGTCACATCACACGGGCTCTGCTGGCCGCATCCTCCAACTTACAAAAGTTCAGCATTAGCCAGGGAATAACAAAAGCTCAGCACTTTTGAAAATTATTTTGGACATATTCTGTACACGTGAAGTCAGCTACTTATAATTATATTAAAACACCTGAATTAAATCTGTTATGAAAGAAATATTAAAGTATTTATGCTGGGAAAGATAAAAATCTAAAAAAGTTGTCTCTTAAAAGCTGAACATTGCACTGCTTAAGGTAGGGCCTATATTCAGACGGAACATAAGTTTTTTGAAATTTATCATGAATTTTTCTTGGGAGAGAGTATCTTTTCTTTGCTGTAAATATATTTTATTGTTTGACAGTGCTCAGGGTAAGAATACAGTCTGGTCAGATTTGTGAGTTATTTACTTTCAAAATAATATTCACTCATATTTTTAAAATATAAGTTATATAAAATATAAAAATATAAGCTTTTTTGTTGAAATAGTTAGATCTACAAAAATAGATGGAAGCAATCAGATTTAAAACATGGATGTTCGCAGAAAGAGTAAGCTATTATTTAAAAAAATATACAAATTGATGAATTTACACCTTTGTGTCAGTGGCTGCCACAGTACTGTTTTTAATGTGTTCTCTGTTTTCTTTCATCTTTTATTAGTGACACTGTACTCCACAATCTAGACTATTAATTTACGGTAGAGATTAACCCAAAATAATATATTACATATTACAGATTTGCTTTGGTACTATTCCCCAACTGATTGCTTTAATGCTGTTTTGTCCATGCCTGATTGCTTTTTTCCTCTTTGTTCTAATTTTCAACCATCCCTGCTGATTTGTGTACTCCTTTTGATGCTTTTTTTCTTTTTTAAATTTAAATCGCTTATAGGTAGGCAGATTCGGTATTTTTTTTTAAGAAGAAATCTATCACATGCGGTTTACTAGAAATCCTGAGTATCTGTAACTGAATACTTGGACCACTTTCAGAATATGTTTGGAGCTGTGCTTGAGTAACAATGTTTTCATCTGATCCATATACAGAAACTGCATTTGAAAGCTATGTATAGCAATACAGTTCCATTTTCTATCTCTGTATATATATCAAAATTAGTATTGCTCTCTGTCTCTATCATTCTAAATCCCATTACCTTGATCCATTATTGTCCTAACTCCTTTATTTGATAAATGTCGCTAATTAAACCTCATAAATTTTGGCAAAAGGTGGAAAAATATGACACAAAAATAGATTCATTTGTTACTGAGAAGCAGGCTGGGGAGTGATGTGTAGTTCTAGGCAGGTCAGTAGAGAGGGGAGAGCTGTGTGCTTCCTGTGTATGCAGTGAAGATAAGACAGTACCATGGTCAGGCAAGGGCAGATCGTCGCTTCCTCCCTGCTTGCTTTTCTTGGTTTGAAGCAGCTGTAATTGAGACCGTATGTGTGTGGTGGCATTAATCCAGCCCTGGAGGCAGGAAGCAGCTCGCTGCGACCCACAGCCAGCGCCGCCTCATGCCAGCATTTACACAGCGCACCAGGAATCAGGTCAGGGACTGAGCTGTCTGAAAACTAAGCTAGGAAGAAAGGTGAGTTTTGAGTTGGCGCAGACTCACTGCACTACCAGGCAATCCTGGGAAGGTGCAAGAAAAGAGGAAAAACATTTGACTGTCTGAATTACAGTGCAAGGACTTTCCCCTTCCCAAGTTGAGGTGTCGCCATGTTAAGTGAGGAGAACTTCAGGAGACATCTGACTTGAATAAGGAGCAACTTGGCTTACAATAACCAAACACTTATTATTTCCGACATAATGTTATAAAGCTTCTAATTCTCTTTTACTTGGGCAAGAAGAATCAGCACCCACCTAACTCAGCAGGGAAATGAAATATCTGCACAATTAATTTAATATGTGAGAGAAAAGGAAGAAATGTACTAAGTTCGTTTTAGCGTAGACTAACAGAAATAGCTTCAGAAAAAAAATGGGCTTTGTGTTCTTGAAACAGAGGGAGACGAAAGGAGGTGCTGGAGGATGAAGGGACTGCTTGCTGGGGCCCTTGAGATGTCCTGCCAGCCCTGCAAGAACTTCACTGTACACTGCATTTGATATTAAGGTGCATTAGATTTAAAGTTCACGTAGAGTTAAAAAAATATGTCTGAGAATAGAATACCAACGCCTAAATCTGCTCATTTCTTTCTTACCATAGAACATCCTTTCTAGAGTTAAAATCTTCCAGAGTGCTTGAAAGTTATGACAATACCCAGAGTATTAGTTTAATCAAATAATCATAAATAAAGCATTTCCTGATCTGTAGTTGTATGCCTTCAAAAAAGATGCACAGAACTCTTCCAACTTTTTGTTTTTTTCAGAAATAACAACAAGAAAACCAACTCTATTGAACTTGGCAGGTTTAAAATTTACTTTTGGCAATGAAGAGTTTGAAAGATGCAGCATATTTGGCATCATGTATATTAGTTGGCTTGTAGAACATTTCTGTATTTATAAGATAGGCATTTTTGAACACAGATACTCTATGTTATCTTAGCTCTCTCCTGGAATCATAATATAATATATATTGTACGTATTATGAGGTGATATAAATAATATCTAATTCCTACTAAAAGAATCTGTCTAAGTATTGCACAGTCCATCATGCACTTCCCTTGGATGCTAAATAAAGACAACATTAAATCTGGTAAAACAACATAATATAGGACCAGCGGGATCAGAGTAAAATCTGTTGTTTGTCATGAAAGGCATAGGAGAGGTAGAATAAATGATAGTCACTAGAAGGGTGAAATGACCAGGAGAAACAAGGTAGCTCTTTTGGTCAGTGAGGCAAAATTATCCTTGGAGTACGAGTTTCCCAGGTGGGTCCTATAGAGCAGAGCTGGAGCAGTACACTGGTAGATGTGAATGTGCAGAAACAGAAACGTGTAAATACTAACTTTGTGAAAAATGTGTGTGTTTTTATAGCATTTTTAATAACATCTGTGTGTTTATAGCATTTTTATAACACTTTATAGCATTATCCTCTAGTCAAAAGTGTAAGACACCCTCACATTGTGAATATTACTGACTTTGCTTAATAATTTTAAAATTCACATGTTCATTGAAGTACTTCATTACATTAATATATTATGGTAACAGTCCTGCTGGAATCATCTTAGCTTGCTTCATGGAGTTATTCCAGGATTGCAACAGGGTCACTTCATGCCTTCTTAATGTACTCAGTGAAAAAATAATTTAAATATTACATAAAGAGTGTATGCTCTTTCTCACTGAAACAATGATTACGGTTCCAACAAATATATAAGTTCTGGGTTGAAAAGTTGAAAATTATGTAAAATTTTTATTAAGGACAAAATTAAATAAACATTCCCTACCATAAATAACTTTTTTTTTGTATTTATACATTATTCATCAATAACTTAGCCATGCTAGAAGTGCTGTAATTAAAGGAAGTCATGGGTTTTCTGATAAATTAGCAGTATGGTTCTTTTTAACACCTACTGTCACAATTATTTGCGAAAGTAATGAATTAACAAGAATTATATATTAAAAATCAGTGGAGGGCTATAGGATTTACCTAGTTAGTGTATTAAACATAATATTAAAACACTGTTTATAAACTAAATAATTATTTTCATACTGGCATAGGTACAGCTTGCATCAGTTAGAGGGCTGATTCAGTCCCAAATATCAGAATATTCTGAAGCAGAAAAAACTAACTGCATAGGCCTTTTTAAGATGTTGTGTTTTTCAGTTTGCCTGGGATTCAGAACCTTACAGAAGTGGCAAGGACTTTTTCATGGATATCCCAGCCTAACAGAAGTCAATGGGTGTTGGCACTGGGGCCGGGGATGGCAAACCCTGACAGCATCGAAACTGTAGGAATTTTAATTAGTTCAAAATCAGGAGCTCGCTGCTTACTAGATTGACAACGAGAAGAAATAAATAGTGACACTCATGTACAGTAGAATCCCCCCATGGATGTTCTACATTGCCAAGTGTTGATAGGTTGCTTATAGGAGGAGACACAGACCTCCCAGTTAGATATAGATGGGATCTGGGAATTTGTGTAATCTCTAGCTAAACATACTTATGGAGGAGGGAGAGCAGGCTAAATTGGAACCCAAACATGCCAGGGGGCAGGACAGTGAGTCCGCTTAGAGCTGAGGTGGATTTTGTAGCCTACACACATTTGATTCTTCATACTGAAACCGAAAAGCAGGTTGTGAAGTGTGGTGCTTCCCAGAAGAAAGCATCACATTACAGGGGAATCAGCCCTACATTTATCCGGAGATTTAAACATTTCCATTTGCATTAGAAATGAATTAAACAATATTAAAAAAAAAAAAAAAAAAAAAAAAAAAGATTAAATAGATACCTCAGAATGTACTGTGATTTAAAAATACTCAAGTTTTCTTTTCTTTTTTTTTTTTTCTTTGAAAAATTCCCACCTCTCTTCTTGGTGTCATTTGTTCAAATTCTAATGTCAGGTTAAAACTGTGCGCAGAAGGAAAAGGCTGACAGGTGAGCAGGAAGAGGCCAGGACTGCCCCAGACCTTGAAGCTTCTTTCCAAGAGAGCTGGGCAGAAAAGCGACCTAAAGCTGACACTTCCACAGCACCATTCTAGAGCTCGTACTCTGCAGGCTTAGGTGCGGGTTTTCAGTCTCAGAAGTGCAAATTTCTCTTCAGCATATATTTAAGCACCCTTAAAGATAGTAATTTTGGCTTGATGCAGGTATAGTTATTAAAAGATTTGATAAGTTCAGTTTCAAATTAGAAGCATGTGGTATTACATATTTCTCAAATACTGACATGAAGATTATAAAAAGATAGAGGGCTATTTTCTCTGTCGCAGAAAATGGTTTAGTTAATGTTTATAAGGCTCCGTGTTTGCAAATGCATTTATGTACATAATCATACTAAAAACATACTGTATTTCATTTTGACATAATGAATAATTATTTCTCTATGAATTGCTTAGGATATTGCTAAGGATAAAGCAAACTCCGTGCCTCCAACCTTTTTGTGCTTTTTGTCTTTTCTCAGTATTTTGATAATGTGTCTGGGATTGCTCACATTGTTTTCCTAGAAATACTACATTCTGGTCATCTTAATAATGATTTAAGAGGAGCTTTCAGTGAAATCCATAGAGTAAGAATATTTTGATACTAGTCAATATTCTGTCTTCCCGTGTGAAGAGCTTTGGGATTCCTTGTCTTATCATTTATCTTCCAAACCTAATACATTAGTTTGCACCGGCTGTTTTAAGATTTGTTGTTTCCTCTGTCTTGCCAGTAATGTACCATGAAAAACACAATTTTATCTCTGACTGGTTATTTTTACACATCCAGTCTACATAGGGAGGTTAAATTCTGTTACACTACCTTAATCTGCTTTTCATCCTTCGGTGCTCTTTGCCTGGACACTAAGACATGAAAAACTTGTTACAATGCTGTGCAATAATTAGCTCCACCATGAAAGAAAAGCTGCATCTTTAAATGCTTCCTAAATGATACTGTTTTTCACAGCCTCTACTGTGATGAAACTGCCATAGACTTTAGCAGAAAGAAAGTTATTAGAAAACAAATATTAAGCATTCATCCTAAAAAGACATATTGGAATGTCTGTTCACTGAAGCTGTTCCAGTGAATTTCTCATAAAAGATCGGAGGCACAAATGAGTTTCCAAAAAGATACTTTTTCATACGTCTTAAATCGTTAAGATTTTCTGTATCTTTGAACAGACAGATGATCATAATGTGGGATTGTTGTTGTGCCCAGAGCATCCTTGTTTCTTCCATGTTAGTCTGTTTGGAGTGGCCATGGCCACAGATTTGATTAAACTTCACAGAAGCTCCTTCACACTAACACAGTTAGTTTTCGTGCTCATAAAAATAGTGCAACTGCAGCTGAGATGTCTTCTCATTAATTTTTAAAAAGAAAATGTAAGGAACACAATGTACCTTGGAGACAGTCATTCCATTAGATGAATGACTTAACATTGTCATTTTCGGGGAAGTTGTACCTAATGTATTAGTAGAAAAGAGGAACTAACAGAAAAATAGAAGTTCTAACATTAAATATTAGCTTAGATGTACATTCTCTGCTAAAAAAAGCTTTTTTTAAAAAAAACAGCTATTATTCTCTATTTTTATTCTTATTGTAATATCAAGGCATTTTGTAACCTATCACTGCATTTATCTATGCCAGACTGTTTAGAGGATATTTCATAGAATCATAGAATGCCTAAGGTTGGAAGGGACCTCTAGAGGTCATCTAGTCCAACCCCCCTGCACACGCAGGGCCACCTAGAGCACGTGGCACAGGGCTGCATCCAAGAGGGTCTTGAAGATCTCCAGAGAAGGAGACTCCACAACCTCTCTGGGCAGCCTGTTCCAGTGCTCTGTCACCCTCACCGTCAAGAAGTTCTTCCTTAAGTTCCCGTGGAACTTTTTATGCTTCAATTTGTGGCCATTTCCTCTGGTTCTGTCAGTGACCACCAGTGAAAAGAGGCCAGCCCCATCCTCCTCACTGCCTCCCTTGAGGCACTTATAGACACAGATCAGGTCCCCTCTCAGCCTTCTCTTCTCCAGGCTGAACAAGCCCAGCTCCCTCAGTCTCTCCTCATAGGGCAGATGTTCCAGGCCCCTGATCATCCTTGTGGATCACCTCCCTCGACCTGCTGGAGATGCTCCTCTTAATGCACCCCAGGATGCCATTGGCCTTCTTGGCCACGAGGGCACACTGCTGCCTCATGGTCAACCTGTCGTCCACCATGACGCCCAGGTCCCTCTCTGCAGAGCTGCTCTCCAGCAGGTTGGTCCCCAGCCTGTACTGGTGTCTGGGGTTATTTCTCCCCAGGTGCAGGACCGTGCACTTGGCCTTGTTGAATTTCATGAGGTTTTTGACCGCCCAGTTGTCCAGTCTGTCCAGGTCCCTCTGGATGGCAGCACAGCCCTCTGGAGTATCCGCTACTCCTCCCAGCTTCGTATCATCTGCAAACTTGCTGAGGGAGCACTCTGTGCCTTCATCCAGATCGTTGATAAATAAATTGAACAGGACTGGACCGAGGACTGACCCCTGGGGCACTCCGCTCAACACAGGCCTCCAACTAGACTCTGCACCGCTGATCACCACCCTCTGAGTTCTGCCATCTAGCCAGTTGCCAATCCACCTCACCGACCACTCATCCAGCCCACACCTCCGGAGCTTGTCCAGGAGGATGTTGTGAGGGACGGTGTCAAAAGCCTTGGTGAAGTCAAGGTAGATGACATCCACCGCTCTCCCCTCATCTATCCAGCCAGTCATCCCATCATAGAAGGCTATCAGATTAGTCAAGCATGATTTCCCTTTCGCGAATCCATGCTGACTAGTCCTGAGCACCTTCTTGTCCTCCACGTGCCTGGAGACAACGGCCAGTATGAGCCGTTCCATCACTTTTCCAGGTACGGAGGTGAGGCTGACCGGCCTGTAGTTGCCCGGGTCCTCCTTCTTGCCTTTTTTGAAGACTGGCGTGACATTGGCCTTCTTCCAGTCCTCCGGCACCTCCCCCGTTCTCCAGGATCTTTCAAAGATGATGGAGAGCGGCTCGGCTACGACATCGGCCAGCTCACGCAGAACTCTGGGGTGCATCCCATCGGGGCCCATGGATTTGTTGGCATCGAGGTGTCTTAGGTGCTCTCTGACCCAATCTTCCTCTACCCTGGGCAAGTCTTCCTTTCTTCCAGCTTCTTCTCCTGTCGCTAGGGCCTGGGACTCTACAGGGCTGCCCTTGGTAAACACTGAAGCAAAGCAGGCATTCAGCAGCTCTGCTTTTTCTGTGTTCTTCGTAACCAGGGTGCCCATCCCATTCACTAGAGGACCCACATTTCCCCTGATTTTCCTTTGACTGTTAATATACTTGTAGAAGTTCTTTTTGTTATTTTTAACATCCCTTGCCAGGCTGCGTTCCAGCTGCGCCTTAGCTTTCCTAGTTGCATCTCTGCATTCCCTGACTACGCTCCTGTATTTTTCCCAGGGGGCCTGCCCTTTCTTCCACATTCTGTATACCACCTTCTTCTGCTTGAGCATTGCCACCAGCTCCTTGCTCATCCACGCAGGTCTCTTGCCCCCTCGGCCTGACTTCCTACGCACAGGGATGCGCCCAGCAGCAGCTGGGCGCAGAGGAAGTGACGCTTGAACACTAGCCAGCTCTCCTGGGCCTCGCTTCCTTCTAGGGCTCTAGCCCATGGGATTCTTCCGAGGAGGTTTCTGAAGAGGCTAAAGTTGGCCCTCCTGAAGTCCATTGTTGCAAGGCTGCTTACAGCCCTGCCTCCTCCTCGTCGGATCCTGAACTGCACCAGCTCATGGTCACTGCTATGCAGTTTTTACTATTCAGGAAGCCTCTGGCAATAAATAAATAAATAAATTTGAAACCTATTAACAGTTTCCTCTGTACTCAGGTTCCTTCAGTAACTAACTGTTCCAATACAGAATGAAGTTTTCAGGTGCATCACTTCTTTCTCCAATGACTTGCTTTGCCTTAGACATTGCAAACTGTTTCTAGCATCCCATTTTGGTTTTGAAAAATATGTTGTCTTATGTTCTACACTACTTATCACTATTTACATTAGAAAAGCTGCAAGTGTTTAAGATCTTGCTGCTAATATGATTTCTAACATCTGGGGCCTCCATCCCTCATCTGGGCAAATTTGGAGATTGCTGAAGAGCAACTTTTGTAATGGACACAAAAATATCCTGTGCTGTTTTCTGCTTGCATATATAGATATAAAAACCCAGAAAGCATCCAGGTTTCCATTGCAATTCACATCCTCATGAACTGGAGATTGTGAAATCCATTCTAAATATAACATCTCCAAGAATAACAATTATAGTTGGAGAAAGTATCTATTATCTCCTCTTTTCATATGTGCCTCTGAACCCTACTGCAATAACTGATTAGCAGAAAGCTCATGTCCTCTTGGAGAGTGCAGGCTGTGTGTGACAAACTGTGATTAAAGGACTGCTCTCCAAATTGTGACATCAAAACGGACTTCTCAGACCAGGGCATCTTTGTGTGCAAGAATTATTCTCTTGCTGGATTCCTTGCATGCCCCCAGTATTCTGATCAAACCCTCTGCTTGTATTGGATCCCTGCCGTGTCACACAAGAGACAGAGGATGCAAAGACACCGTCAAAGTTACAGGGCTTCTTTTAACAGAGCACACTCCAGAGAGCACATATGCTAGGGAGCTGATACTAAAATGAGTACAATATTACTGTAGCATCTTAAGGGAGTAAAATGTTCTTCTGCTCAGTTGCTGATACATTCAACATTCATGATGCTTTTTACATTTTCTGGAATATCAGAGGCTAAAAGCAACACAATGGGCTACCCACACCAACCTGAGTCACTGGGCTGCTCCTGCTCGCCTGGGCTCTGCTATCCCTGCATGCTGCCTCCCAAAGCAAAGAAAGACCTGGATATTTTTGCCTTGTTGCTAGGTCCTACCTTTCAAGATTATCTGGAATGATGTTTGCAACTGTGTCTGTACTCAGTTTAGTGCTTCATCTTAGTATTAATCTCCAGGATCAGCCTTGTCAGTGCTGGGTTCAGCATGAGGCTGTTGCATTCTATTTTCATCATCTTTTCACTTTTGGGTCTTAGCTGTGGAACTTTGGCTGAGAAAATTTCCTTCAGTTCAGAGGTAATCGTATAGAGTGATTGCCCAGTGCAATTTGAGACAACTATCCCTGACACAGAACTGAGAAAAAATGACAAATTGAGCAACTCTCTGAAATGAGACTATTTCCCAAACTGAGTAAATAAGGAAAATAACTGTTTGTTTGTAAGATAAGACATGGGTCAAATCTAAACTCCTCATCATTACCTGCAGCAGTCGGAGCTTCATCATATTGCACTTCCTCTTTCAGCGCAGTCAGTTTGGTAAGGCGCAGCCCTGCGGGGTGGGTTTAACTGCCCACGTTCACGTGCACTGCAGGGGGCTGTGCAGCAGGTACCATCACGGTCCACAGAGCTGCTCTCCTGCCGCCTGCCGATGCACGTGACCCGTACGTGACCCGTCTGTGTGTATCCCACTCGTGTAAAATATTCTGATGTCATTTAGGCACTCTTAATAAAATCATGTCTGCCAGGACTGGGCCATACTGCTGTATTTGCACAGGTGAAACCACTGATTTATCAGTTGCTCAGGAAGCGCAACACCCAAAGGAGCTGCGGCAAGTGGGCAAGAGAATAGTGATTAAAGTGAAGATTTACTGAGTCTGCAAATCTTAAACCAACTTCCTTGAACCACCCTGGAATTCCACTTCCCTCTCCCCATGACTGCTGCCCCGTGCTGTGCAGCACCTTCTTTCTGTGTGTCTTCAGATAAGCTGTCCTGTTCTGAGCATGAAAACCCACTGCTGTGGGGAGCGGGGCATGGAATGGAAGCAAGCAAAGGATGTTAATCCTCTTTCCAGCAAAATATTTGTATCCATGGACTCTTCTCTGGCCACCTCTTTTACATGGGCTTGAGAAGCCATCTTGTAGGCCCGTTAGCCTGGATAAGCCCAGCCCACTGCTTGCCATTCCTGTAACACTGGGAGTCATAGGGACGCCCATCCTTCCTGTGCTTCTACAGCAAGCTTTCCCAGTCCTGGAGGATACGTAGCAACCCTCAGTGTACCGTGTAGGAGCCTGGGGGCTTAAGGCTCTGCCGTTGCCAGGGACCTTGCATTTGACAGCTTTTTCGATCAAGGTCCAGGGAATTCTATAGTAGGTTAGGCCCCATTATATTAAATACTGTGCTAATGTACTTAAATTTGCATTAATAACCTGAAGCTAATGGTGTGCTGGTTCAGCAGCTTAATTCTACAAAATAAAGACTTCAAGACTTCAGTATTCCAAAACAGAGAATCATTCATTGGATATGGAACTAATCTAAATCTTTAAGTAGATCACAATTTACATGATATTAAATATATTCTGACAGCACAGTGATAAAGCAGATTAAAAGAAAAGAGTGTGCAGAACTATGTAGGTTGCATCCATCTTCATACTACTTAGGGAGAGTTCGTAAACCCTCCCACTGCAAAGCAGTGAAAGGAGAGGGCTTCAAAGCCGAGCGCGGCAGCTTATCCTGCGCAAGCCCTTGTGCCATCAGTCATTACAAAGGGATTAGGCCTGTTGTGCATCATCAGTTAAGAATCAGGGCAGATTATATCAGAGAAACAACCACTAAATTAGTAGTAGGAATTATATTAACTAACAGACATCACAATACCATATAAATTCTTTATGTACAGTAGGTCTCCACACAGTACAACCCTGGCTCATTAATTTGAATAAAACTGCATGCTCTGATCCCTGAAATGTACCGCTAGTTTAGTGGCTTTACACACAGCATAGTTGTTGGACATCAGTGTAAACAGCATTGCCAATCCCTGGGTTTCTTTTATCTGTGGCTGGTTTCTGACCACAGGCTGTTATTCCACAGGCCTGGGCAGGCTGCTGTGGTTCGCGCTTCTCCGCGCTGCACGACTGCCGGCCGGCCGGCACCCAGGGCTGCTGAGCTGCCCATCGCCCCGCGCCGCCCCGGCCTGCCCCGGGCCGGGAGACACAGGGTTCCTCACAGCGAGGCTGAGGTCGCTCCCTCGCCGCGCTGAATGTGCCGGCAGCACCTATGCCAGACACTCGACCTGCAGTGGCTGGCACGGTAAAAGAACCTGCAGAGAACTGAATATATAAGAAAAGCCCTCAGGAGTCATTCTTCAGGTCTCATATGTTTGTTTCTTTGTCTCAACATTCAGTACTTTCTTTTAACCTTTGTCATGCTCTGCTATGCTTTTACTGTGGGTATTCTGCACATCAAAAAGGTTATGTTTTTGTATTGCTGTCCCCGTCATTAATGTTTCAGCATGCTACAGGGAACGTGGGTTTGTTTGTAAAACCCTTGGACTTGTCCCTGGGCATCCTCAGCTGTTGCAGTTAGCACAGCCCTCGTGCTGCGCTGCAGCGTCCTGATGAGGAGCGGCTGAAGGGGTCTAGACCAGGTGGAAGAGCACAGTGAGCTGAAACTCAGAGATTTCTTTTGAGGCTGAAGTTCTGGCATCTGTTAACCTGTGCCAGACTTGCATGATACCTAAAAAGACACACACTGGCATGCATTATTTTGCTTCATCTGAACAATTCAGTAAGTGGCTGGCAAAGAGAAAATCTGCGGGTCGAGGCTCTTTGGGCTCGAAGCACTTTGATGTGTAGAAAAGGCTGTAACTCTTGTGTGGAAGAAAATAAAAAAGCATTTGCAATAATAAAGGATCTCTATGGAAACATCCCATGCCCCCAAGTCTCTGTCTTTAGGAAACTGGTCTCCTGATTTTTAAAAACATTAGGGATCACTTTTGATCCTTTTTAGATTTTTTTTTTAATAAACACAGCTCAACCCTTTTTTCTTCTCATACACTGAAAGTTCACCTTGGCTTCCAGGAATACATTCTTTGTAGAAATGATTTACATAGCTCAGGTTCAAGGAGCTGTCCTCCAGGAATTACACTGAAGATGAAATATGGAATGAACTGAAGTTCATTTGAATCATATAGTCAAGCTAAAGAAGTCTTCCTGATCTGATCTTTCCAAGTAAAGCTGTACTTTAAAACAAAATCCTAACATTTGATTATCAGTGAACGTGTATTACCTACCTAGATAATCTCACACTAAAGACGTAAACCTTCTCTGGAAAATTTGGGTTAATATATTATTTGTGTTTTCATGCACAAAATCTGCTTTTTTTTAGTTTTGTTTTCACTTCTTTTTGGCATTACATAGTAGTATTATTTAGATAAATGATTGATGTAAGTCATTATAATATAAGTAAACATGTAAGGAGAGATGATTCTATTGGAAGTATTCAGAACGCTGAGTTGAATGTGTTTAAAAGGTAATCACTTCTGTCTTCTAAAAATTTTCTTATTACTTCAGAATTTGTGTTGCATTGTCAGCCATAGCGTTGTGAACATATGCTTCACTGTAAAGGATAAAACATGCAGGAAGGTGAACACATGAACACAGCATTTTTGAACACAATCATTCTGAACAGAAAAAAACTATGGTTTTGGAACATCCTGCTGGAATTGCCAGAAGGCCATTTTTTTTGGTTGCTGTTATTACTATTATTTATTGTATTTAGAAGAGCTCTCTCTAGAGTCACCTCTGTAAGGCTCAGAAGTCTTCAATATCCACAAATTTAATGAAGGTAGTAGTACTAAGGAACTCTCAGTTAGCCATAGCAAGTCAGTCAGTCATGGTGGTGATAATATCCATTAGATGTGCATATTAATCCTTCAAGATTTACAACTGAGTCTTAGCACAGAAGACCACTTCTTCATTAAGTCAGCAAATTTAAGAGCATGTAACACACAAGCATGAGATGTATTGCTGCATCTCTTCTCAGTGGAGATGCATCCAATTTGATTTATACTTGGGACTTAGAGAATGATTAATATAACATATTCACTTTATGCTTTAATTTTGCAGTGACTTTAAGTCTACACGATGATACCGGGTATCCCTGATGGCCATTTTTCTCTATTTATTCACAAAATAGGCAGAAAATACAGCACAGCACAGCAGTTTTCACTGAATGACCTGAATGAGCCTGATCTCTAGGATTATAAGCACAAGTCCCTCTAATATCAAACTCTACTTTCTAGGCTCACATTTCCAGTTAGGGTTCCAGTCAGTGCAAATCCTGATAATTCTCATGACTGACACAGACCCACACTGAGATTTCTCACTCATTTCATGACTGCTCAAGAAACATTTCCTTCCTTCTAGAGTTCACAAGCAACAACTTAGTAGACAAGCCTAGTAGTGAGCCAAACTTAGTAGACGTGCTGGAAGATGATGCTTCAGTCACATTTGTGCTTCTAATGCAGCATATTTTATTTCAAAGACTGAAAATATCTTCTGTCTATGGAATGACACAATGTATTCTGTTTTTAAATTTTCTAAAAAAAATGTTAACTTATATTGTGAAAAAGTTGGTAAAATGGCTACCTATGAATGCCTTCCGATGTAGATAGATGCTGTCTGCTTATAAAACTGTATATTTACCCATAATCTTTCTATATTTAGTGCTATCAAGCCCTCCATCGATACTAACCTAAATTAATCAGTTTAAAAATGAATAGCTCTGTCTCACTAGAACCTATAATGAATTTCATATTTAGGCATAATTTATATACTTCAAAAAAAGGTCAAAATCCATAAGTATTCTTAACTACACCGAAATCTCATCTATATAATAATGATTCTCAAAATGGTATGACTTTACATTTATTTTGCTGTCATTATAATCTGTATATGCTTTCTCCAGCTCCCAATACCTATAAATTCTCCTAATACAGTCAGTGTTCAATATATATTTGCTAGGAATAAAATCATTATGTTTCTGTTGTGTTTAAGAAATAATACAACCTGTAGGAGTGAAAAAAAAATTATTTGCCTTTTAGTTAAACTTGTCTGTAGTCTGGTAGCACTGGAAGTCTGGCCATTCCTACTCGAGAAATGCATTTGTACCTTTAGAAACTATCAATATGAAATCCTGTGATGAGCATGCACTCTCTCACGCTCCTGTTCATTTATCACCTCTGTCACTTTAAATAATACTTAAAAGCAAATTCAGATGTATTTGTAGCTCTAAATATAACTTCTGTCAAGACCCAGAAACAGGCTGCACTTTTGATCTCTTTGCCTTTCCAGTAAAGTTTCTACGCTGTGGTCCAGCTGAGATAGCTCCCGTGTGAGCCCCACAGCCCCACAGTGTGGCGCGGTGCTCGCAGGCAGGCTGCCACAGCAGCTCCTATGAGCGCCATGGGTAGACGGCGGCTGTTGCTTCTTGCTCTGGATAAAACATCCATTTTCACACCACCTTGTTAAGTTGCAACTCCCCTGCCTCCTACCGTGTTTACCACACAAGTCTGATCATATTTGCCCTCTGGAAACTTCCCTTTTGCAGTCAGTGACTAAAGGGTCTTAGAGCTGCCTCTGGCAGAGGGATTGCTCCTTAATCCCGAGGTGTGTTGCAGGCGGGAAGAGAAGGACCTGTCTGTCAGCTGCTGCCTCACTGCTGGCAGCGCCTTCCTCTTCTTCCTTGTTGACTCTTCTTTAGAGCAGTTTGTAGCTATAAATGGTTCTTGAACTCTGTAAGTTCCAGCTTTGGGGAAAAGATTTTTTAAACAAAACATGACCTCTCTGTTTTTGCAAGCTGTGTGTGGTGTTGTCCAGCGTGTGTACCTCCAGCAGCCCTCCAGTGCTGCCGAGCCCCCGCAGCAGGCAGAGAGGGGCAGGGGGTTCTCTTTTCCCCTCATCTGTACGAGTCCCACGCTGCCATGCAACTTCTGCAGGGTTAGTAGAGCTCTCTTCACACGTACTATTCTTTGCCCTGCCAACTCAAATATCTGCATGCTGGCTAGTCTATATTAAGTAGATGTTCCCTAAAATCAATGTTTATTCCCAGTTCTTAATATCTCCCATTGTAACTGCCTAGTCATAATTTTCTTAGCATGGTGAAGTCACAAAGAATTTTCTTACCTTCAAGCATTGATATGTTTCCTCCTTACTCTTCCTATCGTCCCCTTTTTTTAGTTTAGCTTTGAAGAGTCAAAACAAATAACCCCAGACAGATAAATCAAGATGAATATAATTTAATTGTTCCTTATGCTACACTGTATAGCTGTAGCTAAGAAAAATGGAATAAGAAATACATTTTGAGAAAACTAAAATGTTCACAGACAATTCTGAGCCAAGAAATTAAATGCTATTAAATAAATGATCATCTCTGTGAAGCATTTTTTTCACAGGAAGTATTTTTTCTTTTGAGTTTAGTGATTTCACGTAGTGGATATTAGATGATGAAGAAAAGGTAAGAGGCAAACAAAACAGCCTATGCAAATTGTGAAAAAAAAAAAAGAAAAAATACACAATATACACAATATTACTAAAACAAACATAAATTTGCAGGTAGCATATATTCACTTCCCCCTAATACCTAGGGGAAAACAGGTCCGGAACAGGTACCCAGGGTTCCTGTGGTACCTGCAGGAATTGCAAGATGCTCAGGAATAGTTGTTACAGTCACCGACGCCAGGCAGCCATGCACCTTCACAGCATGCGAAGAGAGGCCCGTGTCCCATCTTAGAGATGCTGATGCTTAATTCTGGGCCAAAGGGACCCATTTTCACTGAGGACTTGGAGTTCTGAGCACTGCCCTCAGGAGAGTCTAAGCCGGCCAGTTTGATCTCTCAGAAAAACACTCAAGAAGCTGCTAGGCTTCATACTGAATAATCCAATGATCAGAGCCCTTAAAGAGGAGATCAGAAAAAACAGGTCTAAATTCGTATTCAAAATGTAGCTCCCTGTAGCCCCCTTCCAAAAAGGCTGGAAATCTCTGTTTCGTACCTCCTGGACTGTGCATCTCACCGAACTTCATGCTCTCTACTGTTCTACATTTCTTCTGGCAAAATTTAAGGACTTTATTAGCAGACAGTTGGGCAGTAAAATGCTTTAGGCAGCCGCCTCACAGGCATCCTCATGAGCCCGAGAGCTTTGGGCGCCTGCCTCGGAGGACGTGCTGCGGAGCCCTCGCTGGACACACCACTGCCTTCCCTCCCAGGGGCCTCCGCCGCCACCGCCCAGCAGTCCGGCAGCTCGCGCTCGCGAGGACGCGTGTTCGAGCAGAGCGACGCCTCAGCCCTTCATCAAACCTGACACGCAGCCCTCATGAACTAGCTCTGTCATGAGGCTGTAGCCTGAGCTGATACCATTTGGGTGTCTGCAGTGTATGTCTCTATATGTGAAAATCCACTAATCTTTGATTTTTTTAAAAAGAACAAAAGTTAGAGTTAGATTTGGGACTGGTGTAATGGTTGAAGTAATAGTTAAAGCTCAGGGTAGAAGGAACGAAGACTCTAGATAATTTTCCCTAAGAGCTAAAAGTGCAGTAATGGCTAGTGAAAGGCAGCAGAGGAAGGCAAACAGCTATAAAGACAGTTTAATAGGCAGATGTTTTAGGACTTTAGTCTGTCTTTTGAGCAAACACCAAGGAGTATTTCTACGCAGGAAACAGAATGCAGTCTATTTTCCTTTGATGAAATATGCTGGAAGCAGCTGAGTAGGAAAGTGACCCATATTATTTCTACAGATGTATCATGAAATTTCAGGCTTTTTACAGTGGCATTTGCTCATTCTGTTTCATTTCATGGGCAAAGCATCCTTGTACTCTGTGGTATAATAATTACATGAAAAATTAAGATGTATCAGTACCCTGTGACATGCCCATGCTATAAAATGTGGATATTATAAGATAATTACTGCTTCAGTGAGGAGAACCTTATGGAGTCTCTGTTCTTTTTTTTACTGGCAAATGTTCTTCTTGCACTATGGCCACTACTTTTAAATCTTGTAACAGTTTTGCCTAATGCCTAATGGGCCAGTTTTTAATCCATGATATCTGAGCAATTACTATGTTTTTCCTTTATTGTCTATTTATTTCTAAATGAGGGTATCACACGGTTCTCAAACTAGTTTTCAATTTTAAAGAAAATAAATCGATACCCCACACTATATAGCTTATCATACAGTTTGCTGGCCCGCAGAACAACTAATTTTCCAGTTTTAGTAGCAATTTTGTACCTACCTGGTTTGTATGGTACTGTATTATGTCCAGTCAATGCTGATTCAGTTAAGAAGCAGGAAAGAAGTCTTCGCAGATACTTCATCAGTTTTTCTAACCTCTTCAAATGATTCCTTTGACTGAGTAAATTTGTATCATCATAAAAATCTGTATCACTCTTTGATACAAGTTACATGTTTTGCTCTAATTCTCATATGACATTTTAGAAGATCATTACTAAAAAGTATCAGAGGGTATCCTGTTCCTCTAGTCAGATCTGAGTTTCCATGGTCACCCTTAGTAGTTTTGTGTCCCAGTGTAATGAAAATGAATGAAATTGCTGTTAATCACCAGAATTCTGATGAGTCTCTTACATAGAAAGGAACTTTTCACAGGTTTAACCTATATTTTGAAACAATAAGTGACAAGGAAATAACAGTCAAGAATGTGAAGGCAGATGAAAAACAATACACAGGAGAGTTTGGGGCATGAACAATGTTAAACAGAACAGATCGGGGAGGTGGTAAATAGTGGGTTTTTTTTTTTGTAGTCCAAGAATCATTCTCATGTGAAGGCAACATAATTACAGGGCTCATTTTTTCCAAAGGTCCAAAAGGTGTGTTTGGGAACTCTTAAGAGTAAATGTAAAGATAACCAAGAGCCTTTCTAGAGCTTGATCAGTATTGTAAGATGTGATGGTAGATGTAGCCTTTGGCTGGCCCTGCAAAGTTTTAACAGTAAGCAGAGAAAGTCCCAAATGCCATTCCCTCTGGCAGAGCCCAGTAAATTTAAGTTTGAGACTTTTGCATTAAACATATTTTTCTAAATCTATTTTCTAAAAATAACTACACTCCATTAGTCTAGACTAGCGCATCCAAATATGAAGAAATTTTGCCTCTTGTCTTCAGCTATATTACACTGGCATTTACCACACGCTAGATGAAAATGTGAAACCTGAATCAGTAAATGTTGTGATTCCCAAGTATTTTTGTCACCTACTGCAGGATGCAGAAGGAATGTGGAAAAGAATCTTGTTTTAATGAAGTCATGTTAGAAGCTAAATGCTTTCACATTGTTGCAGTATCAGTCATGCTAATATTTTAATATTTGATTAACTAAAATAAATGAGGAATGCAACTAAAATAATTAAAAAAAAAAGAGCAGTTGATCAGTTCATACAGTTTACCTGAAGTGTTGAAGAAGTTGCCATCACCCCTGTTACTAGTGAGTCAGCCAGTTTCAACACAAAGCTTGAGCATTCTCTAAATTACTCTTGGCTGTACCACGGGCAGGGTATTGCATTCTTTTGCGGGTGGTACGATATGTTAATGTTTAGGCTTTTTAAAATGCAAGCTGAAGGGCACACATTTTAAATCAGTTAAAGGAAGACACAACTACTCTAGACAACTCAATCTCTACTGCAACCTCCTTTCTCAGTTTGAGAGGCCTTGAAATTGCCAGTGGAGCAGACCGCACTCCCCTTCGAAAGACAGAGTGGATAAAGTAACCCTAGTGGCTCTGACACTAGTTGACATTCTGTTGAACTCTACAACTCTTTCAGCTAAAAGCTGTTGAGAAACAGAGGTTTTGTTTTCAGTGGGAGGGTTTCTGGTTAGTCAAATATTCTTTCATCTAAAATAAAACACAGTTGATGATTGATTGATTGTATACCCAGCTCCTGGGAGGAGCTCCACTATTTAGAAAACCTCTTCTTTCAGGCTTACTTAAAGCTATTTGTTAATTCAGTTTTGCTGATTATTAGGTGGGGATCATAAAATCCATGGCAAACAGAAATTTTACATGTAGTGCCCAATAAATGACATAAAAATTGAAGTTTTTTTTTTTTTTTTGCTTCCATGCTAATTTGCTGCAAGAAATAATTCTGATAACTGGGAGCTAGCAATATTTTACGCAGTGGGCACTCCCAGAATTACATAATGTCTTGGAAATATATGTAGAAAAGTAATTTATCAGCCACAGGAGTCCAACATCCGTTATAAAATTAAACAACGTAATATATTTTATAGGCTTGAAAAGAGAACGGGGCTTCAGCAAACTAGCAAAATAATGTCAAATTAAGAGAAATTATATATTGCCTCTGTAAGAAATTGTTTCTATATGAACATAGGAATCACAAAGAGAATAATCTAAAAATGCTCATAGTAAATAAATAGTAATGTATTACAACATAAAATATGTAAGTAGCATGTGAATTCTAGTGATTTATTTTAGACTTGCATTTGTGTGGTTTGGAGAACAATATTACTTAGATTTTATCTCAATAATAGACCTTAAAACAGGTGAATGCCCCAGACAACAATCCCAGGCAACAATCAGCATCCTAAAAAGACTCCAGCAAAAGAGGATGATAAATAACTGATTGTTTTGATGCACATGTAAATATGTTACTTGAAGATTTACTTTAATAGAAAGCTCTGTTTTGTGGAGAAAAAAGCTTCCCTGCTAACAGGATGGATAGACCAGGATAGGAGGTGACCTATATGAGCAGACAGGAATAGAAGGATAACCTATATAGCAGGTAGCTGCTTTCTGTAGTTTTCCTTGAGAGTGCCAGGCATCCCCACCTTGTTACCTGCCCCATATCCTGCAGCCTTCCCATTCACCCCATTGTGCTGGAGCGTGCTCTGCCGCTGCCCTCCCTGAATCTTTCCCCCTGCTGCTGCTTCTTGACATGATTTTCCTTAAAGGATGCAGAATGGCAGCCCTGGACTTGTAAGCATTGCCACTGAGATAGATAGGAGCAGAGTGGTGCCAAAGGGACTTACACCTCCATGCAGGCATGTGGTAATAGGGAATGTCTTGACTTCTGCCTCCTCAAAATGTAAATGTTTCTTAAAGGGGAGAAATAGGTCATAGAAGAAGATACTTAAAAAAAGAAAAAAGGCTTTGCACCTCCCCCTGCCTTCTTCACATATGGTACCCAGAGGTTGTTATATTCCATTTCACTCTAAATCCTGCTTATGCTTTGATTGCATGTCCTATCCTCATGAAGATCTTGCAAAGATCTTTTGGGGCAATCCAGGAACGATGGAGGAGTTGGTTTTCACAGATGCTAACTGAAATAACTAAGAAATGCTGAGTTTTCTATTTAATTGGAAGCACTAGAAATTGTATTAGCATTAGTGTCAAAATAGAAAGAAAAAACAAATCCTACCAGTTTGTTCTATCAAAGAAAAAATAACGGTGCCCTTTTCAGTTATGTGTCTTACGGCAGTGTACTCATCAGTTGTATATAGACTTCTCCAGACAAATAAAATAGCATCTGGAAAAGCAAAGCAGAAAAATCTATGCATGTATTTAATCTTTCTGGTCATACAATTCCATTAGGGACCAAAGAGAACAAATCACGTTTGCTTCTCTGTGCAGAATGAGGATGAAGTTGTCCAACATATAAATATTTCAGGTATCCGTACCCTTACCTTTTACCCTGAACTGATGGAACGTTAAATTAAGGTTGCACTGTTGTCACCATTATTTAGGTATAAAAAGCAACCAAATTTCCAGGCAACAGTGAGATTTTTGCCAGCATTTCTTTCAAAAGATAAACAATAAAATTCTTTCTTGTCAGTATGGTAGAACAACCAAATTCTACTTTACATGCCTTTTAGGAGGTCTAGGATTCCTTTTCAATTTTTTGACCACATGTTGCTCATTTTCTTCATAAAAATAAATAATTTTTCTTCAATTCTTAAAATTATTCTTAAAAATATTCTTGAAATAAATTTGATATCTTTTAAGTAAGTCAGGTGGTTACAACTAATGAATACGGAATGGAGCTGTACTTTAATCACTGTGGAAGAGTGTGTGGACCAACCACTTCAGCATTTACTTAGGGGACAGTGTCACTTACTCATAATTCAATGAAAACTATTCAACTAAGGGATGTTTTCTCTTATTATTCGCTTTTCCTATTGTTACCTGTACAGATCTTAAGCGTTTTCTGGTAACACTTTGTAGGACGAACACAAAGGAAAAAGAGGACAGTAGGAAACTTCGGAAGTGAAAAATGCTCTTGCCTACTGAAGTACAGAAGGCCACTCTGTTACCAACCAAAATAAGAAGTAGAGTGGGACTGGGAGCAGAGATGGAAAGGACTTGCCAGGCAAACACGCTAGGTCATAGGTCCTTTAAATCACCCTTAAAAAGTTCCCAGTAATTGCCAGCATTTATTGCCTTTATGCTGATAACAGATGCTTGCAGGAATACCGCTGTAATAGTTCAGCACAGAAAACGGCTATTTGTTGAGAACACAGCACTGGCACAACACAGTTAACACATTACTACAGGGCAGCTCTTCCATGGCTTCCAAGTAGGAAATAACAAGTATTAGGGAAGCCTCAATCTCCTGATATATGGTACATGCAACTTTTTAGTGTGCTGTGTGTATGAATGGTAACAAAAAAGTGAACGACACTTCGGGGCAGTGCAGACTTAGGACAATGGCAGACTGGCTAAACTGATCAGCTATAGAATGTATGAAAAATGAGTGCTGCTGCTGCTGTCCCCGCCCCCATTTTTCAGAGACTTCATTAATGTATGCTCCTACCTTTACAAAACATATTCTCAGAGGCTCAGGAAATTCATCAAGGATTTATTTTAGCAATGAGCTTGATTATTGAGAGCATACAGAAGATGAAAATTTCTCAAGCATTTCCTTATGTGTATTTTTTCAAGTGTTGTTTTATAAATTCTACATTATATTCTGATCTTCATCTCTCCCGTGAGACAGTTTTTTTGAAGTGAGTTTATTCAGCATGTCAGCTATTTTAGCAGTGATGAATTTCATCCTCTGTTCATTAACTACTGTATTTTCTTTTTGTATTTCCCCCCCACACACATACTGATATATTTATAAGATGTAAAATTTTTACTCCCGTACAGCATTGGTACTCTGTTCTAAAATATCTCATGAATCATTCCCGCTGTGTTTTCCCTTTATACTTTCTGTCCATCAGTAAGTGTCCAATCCAAAAGGTAAAGATTTATGCCAAAAAGGGAAGTGACAGTGAACCTTGAAAACCTTTAATGAGTTGAAAACTGTAGAAAGAGACTGCCTGGTTTGTATCTCTGTCTGCTAGTTTGCTCTTTGTTTGACGGTTACAAGAACAGACCTAAATAAATGCAGGCTGAATTTCTGACACAAAATGTTCATGTGTATCAACTGGATTTTGCCAGCTCCAGGACCTAATACTAGCCTTGGATAATGCTGGCTCTTTCACTCTGAGAAATATGAGATAAAGAGCTGTATTCTCCAGCTACTCATATGAGGGAATATTGTTCCCCTTTAGTAACCGTAGAACCTGCGTTTAGTAACCTTAAATAGTTAGGACTGGATTTCCTGGTGTTGCTAATCTCTAGTCTGGCCTCATACAAGTATTGTAGCACCTTGAAATTCAATTGAAGGTGAGAGTTTATTTGAAAGGAAACAACTGCAAAAATATAGCTAAGAATAAGGAAAGTCAGCATTCTTTTGCAATAAGCCTACTGATCTTCTACCTGTGCTTTGCTTCTTGTTGCTTTGTTTTTCTTTCACATGCCCTCCACCATCCCCAAGTCTTCTGCCTGCCCAAGTAACAAACAGTTTATATTAATCTGGAGCTTAAGTAGTTATATGGGAAAGAAATTAAAAAGCAAAGAGAAATGGTAAACCTATTTCCTATAATTTTCTAGCAGCAAAACCACTTAACTTTCTACTAGCTTCCCTTTCCCCAGGGAGGAATGTGTGGATCAGAGTGTTAAACAACAGACTGAACTGCAGCGGAGTCAAACCTTCTCTGCTCTGGTATCAGTTTTGCACCTGAATTTGTAGCAATCATCCTATTCTGCAATCATCTCATAAAGATACTAATTAACTTTGCTTTTGTAACATTAGAAGATAAAGAAAATCCCCTGTGGATGACGGGGGATAACATCCCCTGTGGATGACAAAGAAAGAAAATGCCACCTGGCCACTAAAATTCTTTTTAAACATTATCCACTAGCAGAAAATCAATCTAACACTGCTTACGTATTACAAACCAGATTCAAAAGAAAACAAAACAACAAAAAAACCACTTTTGTGATCACAGGCCTGCTATACGCACCCAAATTGATACGGAAACTTGCTAGCATCATGGGCAAATAATGATTGACTTTTTTTTATTTGTTTCAGCAAATAAGTTTCTTGCACATTTTTGCAAGGTATAAGAGTAAGAGGGAAATTATCACTAGAAGATAGGCTATGTCAGTTCTCCGCAGCCTAAATAAAAATTTAAATTGTGATGGGAAAGAGCAACATTTTGAAATCTGTTTCCTTCTCTTTGGGAACACAGGTGGTTTGAAGAAGAAAAGGTTATTTTTAGTAATGAAATGAGAAATTATATTGTGCCTAAAATGATCTACACTTTGCACAAAAAAAACGATAATATAAAGTAGAAACATAAATCTCATTATTGATTTTTTTAATAATTCTATTAATAGCTCTATAAAATAGATAGTGAAACTTTTTTTAAAGAAGTACATTCAGAATAGTTTAGTCACAGGGACTTACTGTTAGCTTTATCTGAAACATGGGACCAATATTTCATTTGTCCTCCAATAGTTCGAAATAGAGGCTAACTGGGATGGTTAGAGATTTAAGGTGAATGTTATTAAAATACATTCTTACTACTGAATGTTAGCTGTTAAAATCTTTTTAGATATATGAGCTTGAAATTTTCATGTCTGACCCAATTTATTAGTATTTCATGAAATGAAGCCTTAAAAAAAAATCATAAATCTGCTGCCCATGTTGGAAACCTCAGGAGTTCTCATTAACTGAGAATTACATTCACGCAGCCGCAAGAAAGCTTTTGTCATCTGCAGATAAAGTAAGTCTGTGTGGAGTCATGAACTCATCTGAAACTATCTGAAATACTAGCAAAAACAAAAAGGAGCTTTTTTTTCTAGCAGTTTCTTAGCAACAGAAGCAATACTGCTGAGGAGGTGGATTGGTCCTGTATAGCAGAGAGCTGCAGCGGCTGCGAGAAGCTCCCGGGCCGGCGGTGAAGGTGTGTGTGGGGCCGGAGGCAGGAGGAGCGTCCAGTCGCAGCCTGCGCGGCGCTCAGCGCCAGCCCCGCTGCAGCCAAGGTGCTTCCGTGCCCGGGTATGCAGTGAAGGCCTCTTAACTGCATTAACAGCTTAATGGAAATCAGCAGTTTTCTCTTATTAAGACCAGGCTGGAGTACTGTCAGGGAGTCTAAACCTGCTTTTCTGAACTGCTGAGGGAAGCTCTCTTTATAGCCAGACCTCTGCCTAAGGGTAACATATGCTCCATACACACTGGAGTTTAGTCGTAATTTAATTTACTTGTTGATCCAGGTCCCTATGAAAGTAGTAAGACAGTAAAATACTGGTGAGGTTTTGTTACATACCTTTTATTTAAAGTTAAAAGGTGGGTGACAGAAGAATTGCTGATTTTTATCTTCTGATTTTCTAGAAAGAAAATTAATCCAATGCTATCACTTTCAGTCTTATACTGTCACCTCTCAGCAAAACCAGTTTCAATTAGTGAGTTGAGCCCACTACTCATATTGCCTTAATCATCTCAAAATTTTATATAATAATGATGAAAAGAGCCATCAGTTCATTTCCCGTATCTTATTTGCACAGAGAATGGATTAATTATGGTCTTCTAGCAGTTCGAGAGAGGTGATCCAACATTCCTTCGACATCTGCGTTTTACTAATATTCTTAAATCTGCTTTTTACTCAAAGCTGCATATTGGCATCAGCCATTTCATCCGGTTACTTTTCCAGATCATTTGCTATCATTGCCTTTATTTCTCTAAGCTAGTCAGGCTGAATCCTGTAATCTTTTTTAAGGAAAAACATCTTTGGTCATTATTCAGCAAGAATGGCACAGTCAAACCTCCTATTTGATTAATCTTAATGTGCCCAAACTGCAAGCCCCTTGCCCTTTGTGCTGAACATCCTTGTCAAAATTATACATTTATAAATATTTCATAGCATTATTGCTTACTATTCTTTGTAACATCCTCCCTACAATTGAAGGTGGCAAACTGAAGAACATCAAAATGCCCCCTGTGGTGCGGGGAGCAGCAGAGGTGGTTTGGTTGCTGGCCCTTTTCCCCCACTCTGTGCTCAGTTAAGGTCTTTGCTGAGCTGGGGACATTGGGCTGTCACAGGAGCATGCTCCTAAATACAAAACCAGTGTCCTATCTCCTTCACACAATTATGCAGCTGCTACAACAGATGGTGACCTAGTAGAAAGGTTAGATGAAAAATTACAAAATACTGATGTTGGCAAAGTCTGAGATAAATACCAGTGAAGCCAGGAACAGCTAGAACTGCCTTCCCGTGCTCTGCAAGGACGGCTCTGAATTTCTGAGTAACTACTGAGAAGCAAAAATACAACAGAAGTCAAGGCAAACAACTGCTTTAGGTTTCTAAGCACAGCAAAATGGAAATCTGTACATTTAGCAAATTTATTTTTAAGAGAAATCAATGACAGTTTAGCTTCATCTGCATGCACTATGGACATCATTAAGGAAACAAATTTTCTTCCCCTTTTTCTCTGAGCACCTTGGACCCACTGCAGGTAGTTGAGGTTCTCCCCATGGCAGTGTCTGGAAGCAGCAGCCACGTCCAAGAACCAGCTGTGCACTGACATCGGGATTATCACTAATGGGAAACCTGCAGAGCCCCGGAGTGCTGCTGCTCTGTGGATTTTCATCTACGTTCTCTCTTTCCCTTGCAGACTCCATACGACAGCTTTTTGCTCAGTAGCAATCCGAATAGTAACCTTTTCCCTTTACCAAAATGCTTCTTCCCTGAAATTTGAGAGCTGCAGTTCCCGCTACTCAGGTGCCTTCTCACCTCCTGGCTGAAAGGGTCAAAAGGCAGAGTCAACCAGAGACAAATTCTTCCTTCCCTACCACAGTGCTTAATGACGCAGAACTTTAAAATATCTCAGTGCACAAAACGGCAACATTTTGTGTGCCGTGTCACTGGTCAGTGCTAAAGCTCAGAAAACTGAAATTCAGGTTGACTTTTTAAACAAATTTTTGATGCTGCCTCTACATTTAGTTTCTGCCCTAGTCTCTGCCTCCTGCCTCGCTGAGAGCAACGGGAGGGGAGTCTCGTGCCTTGCTCTGCAGCTGGCTCTGCTCGTCCCCTGGGGCTGACAGAGCCGCAGCAGCTTCCTCTGCTGCTGGACCGCAGCTGTTCACGTGAGGAAGGGTGCCCCTGTTCGGCCTCTGCTGTTGTTCCTTGGTAAAGTGCAACTTCCTATTTATGGAAAGTGTGGAGTGGGACATTTTCCTT
Source organism: Crypturellus undulatus (assembly GCA_013389825.1). Classification (NCBI taxonomy): domain Eukaryota; kingdom Metazoa; phylum Chordata; class Aves; order Tinamiformes; family Tinamidae; genus Crypturellus; species Crypturellus undulatus. The sequence goes on from VWPW01017979.1 coordinate 890,618, forward strand.
TTTCTCTTTGCAAGTTCTGGTGTAAGTTACTCCATTATTTCGGAGGAATTAAATACTAAAGGCAACAATAGCTTTGAAGTCATTTACTAAGAGCTGAGGTAAAAAGGAAATAACTACCTGGTGTTGCGGTGTGTGCAGGCACCCGAGCTGTGGAAATCATGTGCAGAGAAACATTGGCTACACACAGGAAAGTGTGGATCCAACAAGACGACCCAGGAGCAGCCGCTCCGGAGCCGCGGGAACGGCCCTGGGAAGCTGGGCAGGAGCCTGTGTGTATGGCAGTGCTGGCAGTGCTGAGGCTGCCAAGTATTTCTTAAAATTTCAGCTCTGTGGCAAGTAGACAACATACTTCTTACTCTGCATGCTTACTTGGATTTAGTCATCTTTTTTATCTGCTTGTGTCTTCCTCTTTATAAAACGCCATCAGTAATCCAAGCAGTGAAGTTATATGTATTATACATGTTTGTTTTTATAAACATCTGGGTATCACAAAGGAATTATTGTGCAGCTATTGTAGCCTATAAAACTTTTTCATATTGTATTAAGGTGCTACAGAAATCAATAGGAAAACTCACGTTAATGAGCTAGGATTTCACCATTAACTTGTTCTAAAGGGAAAGAAATGCCAATTTAGCAGCTTACTGATGATGAGCTACTCCATCGTGCAGTGAGTGAGGATCAATATACCAAGCTACTAGAAGTCATTGTAAGTCTATGAGGTCCATTGCTGAGACAGTGATTTTCATACAACAAGCAAGTTTTCCCTCAAAAGCAAATTCAGTGTTTATGTGGGATAAATTTCACTAGCTTAAAGTGCTTTCATGAGCACCATCAAGTCCAGACTTCCAGATTTCCTCAGTCTCTTCAGGTCAGGGGTGTTATGCAAGGCAGAGAAGGGCAGCTCTGGACAAGACCCTGTTACAAATTAGCTTAAAACAGCTAGAGAAACCCCTAGCAGGCTGCCAGGCCACTGGTGCTCCCTCGGGCTCTCCCTCTCCCTGCTCTGCCTTCTCCATCAACCGCACTTTTAGGTCTCGACCAGATCACTGCACTAACTGGCAGTGCCCCTTTGCCTCCCTGCTTGAAATACAGCTGGAAGCACCAATTAATGTTTAATTAAGAAAAATAAAATCTAGTTGCTCTAAGTTTCACCAAGGCTTTTTTTTTTTTCCAAAAAAGGGCAGTACTGTATAGAAATATAGTTAGTATGTTTCTTAATAAGTTATGAGACCTAATTTACAGCCTCAAAAATATCAGTAATAAAAATTACATTTATATGTTGTTCACATGGTCCATCGTTGAAGCACAGCCCTCAGAACCAAACAGCTGTTCCAAGTTACTTCATGTTACATCTATAATGGCAGATAATTGTATGCAATTACATTTCAGTAGTCTCACTAAAACAACTAATTTAGGAGTGGGTGTGTTTTTTGTTGCTGGTGTTTTGTTGATTTTGTTTTGTTTTTTTACTTCTGATCCTCTCTTTCCACTTCCATGAAGAATAAACTAAAATACAAAATGGGTAAATCTGCTATGGTGCTTTAGAAAGAGAAGGACTTGGTGACTGTCTCGAACAGTCCTGAATTTGGACCATCTGTCCATCACACCTGTATTTCTACTAGTTTTGTCCAGTCAGTAAAAACATTTCCTGTTGAGTACAGCTCTTTGCCACGCTTAAAGACATTTCAAATATTCCTTTTAAAAAATACAATCAAGTGGAGTCGTTGAACTGGTCAGGCTAACTTTAAAACACCAGAGAGTTAGTTATTTCTCAAAAATAATATTTAAAATGTGTCACTAAAATTTAGTGAGATTTTTCCCATGTAATTTACTTTCACCCCAAGCACAGCGAGTTACAGCTTTCTACATCCCCCCCTAAATTGACTCTTCTCAGAACTGGCCATTGTGTTGTGTACTGGTGTAAAAGCTAGTCCTGTACTGCTTAATGTACTTCAGTCTATGACTGCTGTCTTCCAACATTTATATTTTACTTAGCATTTCCAAAGTCCAGTTGTTTTCTGGAGTTTTAAGTTCCTAAGGAAGGGGTAGTTTACATTTCCAGCTTCTGTGGTGGCTGCTAAGTCTGGAATTGTAACAAAATTACCTATTTTTTCTTTTTAAATTAAGGTTGCTAACGTAAAGGAAATGCTCTTCAATAGCACTTCACTCTCTTCACACAAAATCCAAAATTAAACCCCATATTACAAATTCTTCCTTTCAGAAATCAAAACTACATTAATGGTTAAATGGAAATTCAAATATTTCCCACTCCTTAATATCAAGCTATTTTATTGTGGCACCACGATTGAGCAGTTTTGAAGTATGATGTAGCGTTTTGCACTTGCAAGACATGATTGTTTTTGGTGTTGTTCCTTTTAGTATTTATTTTCAGTAAAGTTTTAGCAAACAATCTACAGGTAAAATCATGTAGGTTAATTTTTACTATAGCAGCTAAAACAAAACAAGTTTCTGGAAACAGGCTACGTAACATAAAGTAAATAGCTTACCCAGGACTTAGACAAGCAGGTGTATTTGTTTATTAATACACAAGCAAACAGGAACCAAGGAAGCTGGATTCCAGTAGGGGCTGCTTCATAATTTCTATACTCTGATTCTAGCATTTTAAAGTACTTGCAGTATAGAAAATTACTAAATGTAAACTTATGAAAGGAGACTCATTGTTTCATCTTCATCATTTCAAGTGCCAGTTCAAGAATACAGAATTGTACTGTGCTTCGAGTAGGTGGCAGAGTGTTTTATTGCCAGAAGCAGACTTGAGAGTTTCACTATCAAAAAACTTCAGTAAAATTCCAGCCTTTGCTGCAAGCAATATGCAAGAAAAAATACCATCCAAGGTTATGGTAAGCTTAATCATTTTCCAAGAGGAAAAAAAAAGCCTCATCAGACTCAAAGGCAAAACAAAACAACCTTATCTTGTAACAGATGCAAACTGCTTCTAGGTAGATTCTACATCATTTTTACAAGCATTCAGAATGAGCGGCTATCCACATATAACCAAGCATTTATAAGAAACCTTTTGAAATAAATCCTTTACTAAAAAATAAAAATATCATACAAATCAGCAGTAAAGAAATTCAGAAAGAGGTTCAGTGGATGAAAGCCTAATGCTTTATTTTCAGGCTACCATCTTCCATAAATTTAAGTGCTCAATATTGTACCAGCCAGGTGTCAGAAATGAATAGTGAACCTGCCAGCAGAGATGTTTTCCATTCCTTAACCACCATCCTGACCTGCGACAGAATTGATTGGCTTTCTGACATATTCTGCTACTACTGACAGAGATAAAATATTAATCTCTCTTTCAACAGCTACCTTTACACCAAATTTCTGTGCTTCAAACGAGTTCGGCATGACAAATACTTGGATTTTTAAAAAGACAAATTAACATAGATCCTCAATTTTGTGAAGTTCCGATTCTTTGATGATATTGAAATATACTTTTGACAAAGGGTATTCTTTATAATTTAAGCATAATATAAGCCTTATGTGCAGCAAATTCTTTTTCTCCCTGTGTGTACCTACCTTTGCATCACTTAACAGGTATCTTAACATATTAGGTACTATGTGGTATTTCCTACAATTAGAACTTGAATTCCACTGTGGCCTGATTGCCTTCCACTATGCCTCAAGGTGGTGGCAGGCTCTACAACACTATGCCTTCGTCAAAAAACCATTATCAAAAACCTCTCATTTCAGTGACTGATAGCTCTTCAGTAGCTTGCTGCAGTGTACAGCATTCCTCAAGAGCTATGGATGATGATATAAGCATGCATCAGGAGTTAGAGGAAAGCACTGGCACAAAGCTGGGGCGGATTTGGGTTTTTGGGTTGAGCCTCCATCATGTGTTCAACTTTTTATTTAATATTTTCAAATGTGTCTGCACAGTTTGATTACATGCTGACATTAACAGGTCACAATTTCCCTCACTCTGCTTTATCACTAAAATAATGATAATATACAAAAAGCACAAGTCTGGCATAGCCATCCTTCTCTATTTCTTTAGCAGCCTTGCAGTGTGTTGGCAGCTTGGGAACCTTCATTGCAAAATTCCCTATTTTGATCAGCAAGCCTTTGGAAAGAGATCTGAATTCCACATCCAGAAAATGCAAGGGCTTATACATAACATGTTGAATTGGCACCTAGGAGAGTTCTGTAGAGGACTGACAGCAACAGTGCTAGAGAGGCCCACGTTTGCTCTCAGTGCTCATGATCTCGGGATTTTCTTAGTTGTATGTGCATGTATGTGCAGTTGTATGTGTCTGACTTGAGAAATTTTAGTAAGAAGTTGCAGGAACACTTTACATCTTGTTGCATACTTAAAAAAAAAGCTTTAAAACATTTTCTCATCTTTCATGATGATCTTCTGCAGAGTGAGCGGGAAAACTGAAAGCTGTAATTAAGTGAACATAAGAAACCGCACAGTTCTCTCTAAACAGTAAGTTACCTTCTTCATTAAAAAAAAAAAAAAAAAGATTACTCCTAAACCAGATTACTTACTTCTGGGGTAAGTTGTATTTCCACAACCACTTTCAAAAGCTTCATCTCAAGATTCTCAGCACATAGGATGTTTATACTTGGCGAATACCTATGAAAAGCCATCTGGAATTCACAAATGTTGCAGATACTCACTTTATGTACATTTATTTCTACAAACTCTGCTGATGAATAGAGGAATGCATAGATTCACAGATGAGGAACATTCCTGGAGTTAGTTACAATCATATTGAATTTTATCTGTGTTAATATGCTGTTGGGAGGTTTTTATATTCTGCGCACCTCAGTGACTCCTATGGATATTCCATGGCCTTGATGCAGATAACAGTGACGAGCAGAGCCTAGAGCAGGCAGCGAAAGACACCAAGGCTGCGTGGCTGGCGCCAGCTCCGCTGCAGAGGTGTCGCAGCCGGTGTGCGCCGCGCGCCCGGGCGCGGGGCTGCCTGCAGCAGGCGGCCTGCGGGAGCCCAAGTGCCGCTTGGCAGCAGAGCTCTTCTAAGGACAGCAAGCAGAGAGAGGCAGAATATGCAGGGCTTGCATTGGAACAGTGCGTTTTGTCTAGCAATCAGTTTTCTTCCACAATAAAAAAGGAACTAAAAAAAAAGAAGAAAGTATAAATCTCAAAGAAAAAATGCAAGTGAATTTTTTATTCCAAATCCTCAGCCTTTATAAATTATCTTTGAAGCTACAATCAGATGATAACCTCACAAAAATGGCATTGCAGAAAGTAATATCTGCATATAGGGGTGGTTAAGGAAGGGAAAGGCCTTCCTATCACACGAGGTAGGTAGGTTTCTTAACATACGCAGCGTGGTTTCTTTCTCCTCTGACCTGTCCTGCCTGCTGTAGCCTCCGGCCACACTCCACTGATATTTTTTATTTCTTCCTTAACCAAAACCTGATATAACAAAGTATAAAACAAAGAATGAAAGCTTTTTGCAGAAGTATTGCTGTTCTATCATATAATATGCTTCTATAATAATACTAATAAAAGATCATTTTGACTACAGAATCAAATACATTGTGCTGTACTACAAGCAGTCAAATTGTTTTTTAAAGAGGATTACTCAATATGAGTAGTAACTTTGAGATAAAAGCCTTTAAAATACCTTCTAAGTATATACCTTTTAAAACAATGCAAATAATGAAAGTTCTTAAAAAGTATAAGAAATCAAAACAATACAGGATATTTGTAATTGAAAGGAAGACTATAATAAATTACTGAATGAAAATGCTTAGTAGTGAATACAGGGGACTCCTTTTGATTTCTCTCCAAAGTATTAGCAATTATTAAAAATAATGACAATTTAAAAAGATTGAAGCTTCATCTGTGCAGAGGTGGCAGACCTCAGAATTCAAGACTGTATGTATTTTATATCTTTTTATTTAATTATTTAGTCTGACCAATGAAATGATAAATTGCCTATGTATGTGAATAACATTGTGGTGCAAAGAAAGCCATCAACAGGGATGAGTGGCCATTTCCAATTATTTCTGTGGCAGATGTTCTGTCCGCTTCATCCTTTACAGTTACTACTGGGCTGTTACTAAAGAAACAGAACACGAAAAGAACAGAAGAGGATCTGCTGTCAGGTTGCTGTATTAGCTCTAGATAACAAAACTACTGCCCAGAATAATGCATTCTGAATAGTGCTAACACCATAGATAGGGATTAATAGTAATATGCAACTTAAGTATACAATATTTGTATTGTGAAAACTTCTTATAGCTTACCATCTGTGGAAAGCAACCGGCTTTAGCTAAAACTTGAATTGCAAAATATATATTTTAAAACTTGCCTGCATTGATATAACACATGAGTTCAAGGCTTAAAGCTTCAGCAGGTTTAATGGCAAGTTCCCGAGATCTCAAGGAATGTACACATCCCTGCCCCCTGGACACGACTGGGGCTGTGACGCACTGAAGACGCAAAGTGCCATGAGCGTCACTGCTCCAGTGGCAAATGTAAAACATTTACAGGCTTTTGTTGGCAGCCCTGGGAATGGTCTGGACACACAGCCCCACTCGCCCCTCTGCCTTCCGTGCAATCTCTGCCTCCTTTGTACTGCTTTTTGCTTGTAACTATAGTGAGGGCGTGTTCTGGTAAGACTCAAGATTTTATCCAAGAAAACTTGAAAAAAATAGAAGAATTTAATTTTCCCTTTACGCTCTTATTGTGTGATTATTCTATTTATGCTGTGCAAAGTTCAATCAATAATAATGCACCATTTAGAATGAGCCTAGAGGGTCCATTGCCAGCTATGTCAATTCATATTTATAGGAATTTCTCCCATTATTTCTAGCAATCTGCTCCCTAAAGAAGATGGGGAGCCTGAATAGATGGTGTTTTTTCCAACAAACTTCCTCCAAGCCTCACTGAAGCCAGCTCACTAACAATAAATAAGCCAGGGAGAGAGAGCTTGACAGGCTGTTTAAACTGAAATTGGATTTTATTTTAATTCAGTATTACAACAGCTATGATACAGATGAGGGTTGAGTGCCAGGAAAGTTGATAGGAAAATTACTGAGCTTGATTTTTGTTTCGGTGTACAATATTATGTTTTATAGGTAGTGTAATATGAAATGCATTTTGGGGGAATATGGCTTGTCTTCTTCCTTAGTGTCTGTTACTTTCTCTTTTTATTCAAACTCAGCTTGATAAAGGTACCACAGGAGTGCTTTGACAAAAAGTTCAAAAAGTCTAAGATTAGGGAGAATCTGTGAATACCTAGTGTAAGTGTGTGGTTAGCTTAACCTCCATAAAGTGAATGCAGTTATTTCTAAAAGAACACTGGAAACAGATTATTTTCTTACTTGTGTCCTTGAAAACTCTCCTTTCATTGCTATTCTTTTATTTCTATAGTTTGAGCACCTGGAAGCAATCAGTCTATTTAAGCTTGCTCCCATTCGCTGTCATGAATAAGAAAAGGATTCTTCTGGTAAATTAAATGCACAGCAGGAGCTCGTGTCCTGGGCCTTCCACACTCTCACTGCTGCTTTTAGCAAGAGAGCAGGAAGGAACAGTATTCAGCTCCTGACATGCTTCTCTATTTAGAGTTAAATTGACATTAAAAGCTGAAAAATGTTTCTTTCTCATGAAAATCAGGGGGGTAGGTTTGTTGCAGGTGGAGTAAAGAAGTGCTGTCATAATTACTCTCCCAAGCTGGGCTGTCCGATTATGGAGGAGGTTGCAGGACCCATGGACCACGTACTGCCAGGGGCCCTGGAGGGGGTCCACACAGCGTGGCGCCTCCTTAGCTACCCAGTTCGACCGAAAGGGAGTCAGAAAACTTCAGATCTCTCTTAGAATTGTATGCCATGAAATCCATGAGCTACTCTGTGGCGCAGGTAAAAGCAGCAGTCTTTTCCTTTCTCAGTAAACAGTCTGACTTTTTCCCTGAGGTTCAGTGACCTTCAGTGCATCCTTGCATGCGTACACCCAGGCAAGATGATTCAGGAATAGCAGAAAGGCAGAACTAAGAATAAGTATTACAAGATGATATACAAGTCTCCTAGTTTTAATCTAGAACTCTCCCTGGCAAAACAGCTATGAAGCCTTTAAAGTACTCTCAAGAAGAAAGGATTAACTGATATTAAACAGTACCCAAAACAAGGAGCTGGCATAGGCTGGCTGCTTTGTTTGGACATTTAAATGTTTGTTTAGGTATTGGAAGTTCACATTTCTTCATGTACCGTCACTGCCCAGAACACAATACTGGAGCACAGTTACCATATAAGCTTAAAGGACAGAAAGGTCAGGCTTGCATCAGGGTAAGATACAGAGAGCAGGTATGGATGACAAGACCTGTTGCCCAGGGGTGAACACACAGCTCTGCTGTGTGCTGCGGATGATGGCTTGGATACGAATCTTCCTCTGTCTGACCTTATCTGCTAACTCCAAGTCATTCCTGCTGTAAACAGGGATTCGCCACGTCAAGCAGTGCCATCTCTATCATCATTATTACCCATTCCCACGTTTTCACTGCCTGTGTTGGGGCTTTGGTCAGGACTCGCAAACCTCTCTGCAAGGATGTAGCTGAGTGCTGGATTCCATGTTTCCGTCTCGAAACCTCAGCAAGACATAGGTGGACTTGTTAGTAGGGGCTGGAGGCTTTTACCAGTAATAGGGCCCTGGGTTTTCTCGCTACTGTGCCAATAAGTAATTCCAGGGAAGCGTGAGCTGCAATAGAGTAGAGCAACTTTAATGGCTGAGGAAAGCGTGTGCAATACAGCTTTCCCCATAATCGTGCTTTACATACTGCTATTGTTTGGTGAAGTACACTATTTTGCCACCTAGGTGACAAAACATAATACACTTTCACTTTTTCAGTAGCCTTTCAAAATAGAAAAGTAGGTTTGTCCATTTCCCCAACAGCTTTTCCTTTTCTGCTGTGTAGGAAAAACATGCTCAGAATGCTAACGAACTGGAGAATCCTTCCCCAGAAGCCCACCGTGCAGAGAAAAGGAGCAGTGGGCCCAAGTGCACCACCTTACCCGTTGGCATGCTGAAGCACCACTTGCTCCCAACAGCTGCCTTTTAACATGGAGCTACCATGATTGAAAGTCAAAGATTGGGATTTGAAATGAAAGCCAGTAACAGTAATTTGTGGGTGTGTTTGAGCAACAGAAGTAACTCCTCTCCTGTGTAAAGCAGGGACAGTCATTCCATCCCAGGCTGCAGACAGACTCGCTGCACACCGGCAAGCAAGGTAAGTTCACGCAGGGAAACAAATCAAGGAGGTCAGTGACGGAGTCTGTCGGCACGTCAGAACAGCTTACCAGAGCGGGAGCACAAAAACATTGCTCTGTATTCCCATTGCCCATGTAGCCTTACACAGTATACAAAATAAATCCTATTGTCAGCCAAGGAAAACCAACGGTGATTAAGCAGTTCTCTTGGCTTTCACTTTCTTCCCTGTATCTCTGTATTCCTTTTTACTGAGAACTATCATCTCTAGCCTAAAAAAAGAGAAATAGCACAAAGCAAATCTGCAAATAATAAACTCTCCATACACTTGGAAGTGTTTTGAGTATTATCTCTGTGGTAATCCTGTTTTGAAATACAAGGTTCAGTTTATTTCTAGTTACTAAACAAAATTACCAATTATATCAGAATATAATGTCCTTCTTGGCATCAGCAAGCTAAGAAAACGTAGGAGTCAAAAACAGTAATATTGTTTCAGATTTTTAAGTGTAGTGAACGGGCTGACTTCTAACAAATAGCTCTGAGATTACTTCTGGGTCTTATCTGATGATGAATTCTTTGGATTTCATTTTCTTTGGGAGACATTTTACATCTCATTTTGATCACATGAATTTATCCATTCAATTTGCCTTCAAAATAAGGTCCTAATTCTTTCCTATTGAAATCTTGCCCTGGACCTTTTGTAATATTAGGAATATTAGTACTATTCTCATCCCAGAACATATGAGCATTTGAACAGCCCAGTTTTTATTTATATATTAAGAAAAAAAATCAAGCGTGTTTTTCTGTGTATAATCATGAAACACACTTTCTTTCCTGCATCATAGGCATTTTTTCTCCAGTGAATAATAATGTGTTAGTGAATCCAACCTCTCCAAAACACCAATGTTTATTAGAATTCCGTATGGATATTATTCTGTTTTTGTAATAACTTGATTACATGTGAAATTCATCTTAAAAGTGTGGTTCCTGCTCTCTCATAGGGCTGAAGATATAGGGTCTAAATAGAGATTTCCTTACAGATCTGCAAAGGCTTTTCTGAAGAGGAGGATAGGATTATAAAGTAATATAATTCACTCTGTGTACAGAATACTGAGCAAACAGACAATTAATCAGGTAGTGCCAATCATTAATGAAGAACCTAGATTTTTTTTTTTTTAACGGGTATTTTGTTTGTACAATAAAATGATCAGGCTCTACCAATTCTACAGAGGGCTGCATGCTGCAGTTCTCACCAGCAGTGACTGTAGGAATCTCTCCAAGGTAGTGAGCTATGGATGCCCGTAGAAAACATCAGAAGCAAGGGGAATGCGTCAAGAGATTAACATCTTTAAACCAACAAAAACAGCCTGACTGTCTCAATAATTTACAGATCAAATCTTTAACATTGTAACAGAGGATAAATGACGCCAAGAATTCCAGATGATTGAATTTTACAAAACCTCCAACACTGAGACAATATATATAAATCTGTTAAAGCATTCCAGTCTTGATATACAGCAATTCTTGTTAGATTTTTTGGATGAAAAGTAAGCACTTTTTGTCGGAAGGCTTAGTTTGAATATAGTTCCAGTTTTAAAACTCTTTAGTGGCCTCTCTTTCAAAGACTTCAGAAGCTTAGGTTGTCCAGAGACCAATTGTTTTTTCATTTGTTCCAGATAAATTTTTTGATAACTAAAAAATTTCCTAAAAGGCTCAGTTTAAGAACAACAGCAGGTGCAGGAAGGAGACAGAAATAAGTGCGTGCACTGGCTGGCGGCTACTGTGCCCTTCACATTCTGCACACATACAGGCCCTTGCCCCACGCCTGGGCCTACTCAGATGCTTTCCCTTTCACCTTTGGAAGGGATTTAAAAGGATAGGATGTAAACATTAAAAATAATAACTTGGATTTTACAAGGTCTTTGCAGGCTGATATTTCAAGCTAAACCACAGCTGGGTACTGGCTGGCTAAGAAGAAACAGTACACCTTTCTGAAGGAGAAATCCCCATAAAACAGAATAATGTCTTACTTGGGAATGGAAGCTTCAGAAAATGAAACAAATTAAACAAATTAACTTCAGACAAATTTGTTAACCCCAAACATAAGGCACTTTAATATCTAGGAAAATTAAAAGCAGATTTTTAGTTTCTAATCCCATAGTTGTGATAGCTTTTAGTTGTAATTTGTTTCTTATTTTTAGTTCCATACTTTTAAGAAAAGTCAGGGAAAATACTGTGCTTAAAGATTTAATGTTCATAAGAAATGCTTTAGCTGGGAGAGAAGGTTTGTTGATTTTTAAGGCTGGAAATGTCCCTTTCCAGAATCAGTTAGGTTAGACATCCCTCCTCCTCCAACAGAGCCATTCTTACTGCTTGTTGCCTGCATTATTCATTGCAGGTACTGCTCAAGGGTCATGTCTACCATCTTCTTAATAACCTGTAGGGAAAAAATGGACATACTATAGTCTCCTAACCTTATAATCATACAACATAATTTATATATTTATCTATGCGTCAATTGCAATCTTATCTCCTCTGCATCATGCTGTGCTGAACAAAAGGCACTAGAAAGTTCAGCAATGTGACTTGTCAAGTGTTTCAATATAGATTTTTTTTTAAGTGCAGATGTAGAAAGCAACAGTTTCGCCTGCTTTTCTGGAGGTTGTTGAAATAGTCTAATTACTAATTTCTTTCCTTTTCTTTCCGGGAGAAGTAGTTATATGTGAAACTACTAATAAATAGTAGTTCTATCACTTTCTACATTTTTTCTTCTTCTGCCTTCATGTCTTTATGAATCTCACCCTTTTTCTTGTTGGTTTTGGTCTGCAGGCAGCTACTTCTCACACCTAATAACTCTATTGCTCATCATTTCAAACTGCTTTTCAGTGATGCGCAACATCTCTCTAGCAAAGGGAAAAGGCTTTCTCAGCACATCAAAGGTCCAAAACGGCCCCCAAAGTTTTCCACTTAGCTTACAAGGGTTAGCAGTGAGACCAAGGAATTCTGTACCACACCAGTATTTTGCAACTCGCTTTCCTATCAGATGTGTAACAAAGGCTGCTAATGGTAGAACACTAATCTGAATTTTAAATGGCATTAACAATGGCTCAGAATTTAAATTAGAAGTAATTATCTGGAGGACCACTGAGTTTAGTGAAAAAAAATTGTGGAAATTAAATTGCTGTTATCAGAGAGAGATACTTTTATTAGATACACATCTTTAAAACAAGGGGGGTCTGAATCCAAAGACTTACAAATAGATATTCAGTACAATTCTGTTCTTCGAAGAAACAACTTGAGTTATGTTTTGGCTGTCCAGAGCACACCAGATTAGACCACGGAAATTCTGTCTGTTTGAGACAAATCACTTTCTAAAGAAGGCCACCACCTCCCTGTCAGGTATTTAATAAATAAATAAATAATGCAGGGCACTGAACTCATTCATGTAGGTGAATGCCCACAGGCATACCAGCCAGACACATGGACAGAAATCACTGCTTGCAAGTGCATGTGGCAAGTTTATGGCTTTGGAGGACTCTTCAGATCTTGTCCAGGTTAATCAACAGACTGCACCAGGCGCCTGTCCCAGCAGAGGAAGTAGGAGCTTCCTGTCTTTTAACTTTCTAGTCCTCTAATGAAGGCCTCAGAAGGATCACCTAGCCAGTGCTACTGAAAGATCTTTGTACCGTATCACATTTTGTTTGATAAAAATAGGTGGACAAAATCCCTCTCCTTTTCACCACGGTCTGGAAATGATTAATTTCAGCACTGCATCCTGACCCCATGTCTTACAATGGCCAAATACAACCACAGAAGAGTAGGAAAGTCAAGTGATAGCTGTTCTGTGGGCACCGTCTGACTGGGCCTGTATTCGGGAGTGCAGGCAGGGCTCTGTCTTGGGTGTTTCCCTGCTGTATCTATCATCAAGGAAGCGCTGATCATAACACAAGAGTGCAGGCAGAGAAGAAGAGGTAGCAGCTCCTCGGGTGGACTGAGACGAGTGATCTTTGCCACAGCTCAGCCCAGGCTGTGCTTGTGCGGGCACGCGCCGGCCGCTGCCCAGCTGCCCGCTCGGCGTGCGCTGCAGGACTGTGCGGGGCTGCCGCCGCCGGAGCTACAGCTACAGCGGGGCTGCTCGGGACAGACGGACGAGAAAGACCTGCCAGTCACACACAGAGCTTCTAGGGGCTCTGACGAGTTCATGGATCATTCCCTAGGAACCCTTCATTAAAAATGGTTTTACCTATACCTTTTGTGTTTCATAAAGATAGCAATCAAATTGCTAGTGTTTAAACATTATAGTATTATCAGATTAGATACATCACATTTTAGACTCTATGATAAAAGCGTGTTGTATTCAACTGTGCCTACAGTTCTGTATTCTGCATTTTTATGTTGCTGATCTTAGCAAAGATGCATGATCCTTGAACACTGTCCTAACTAATCTGAAGCCGTTGAGATTCAGAAACATGACAAAGATGCCTAGTGACAACAGTGCTTGGTCTTTCTTAGGCAATCCAAACATTTGCTAGGACTGGCTAACTCAGGAGAACTGCACTGCAGAACCACCCCTTATGACAGGAATTAAAAGCTGCAAGAGGGACCAAAAGTTTTTAAAAACCAATGGATGAAGCTTAATTGATAATATTTGTTTGATGAAAATAATAGCAGAATCTTCATTAGAAATAGAATTGTTGGCCTTCAGCTGGAATTTGATGGCATTTCTGTTTTGTCTTAATCTTTTTTTTTTTCCGCATTTTCTGTTCTTCATCTACTTGTTTTGTGTCATCTCAGGACCACTTCTTCTGCTCAGCAAGGCCATGCTGTTTTAATGTATATCTAAACACACTGATTATATATATGGCAGGGTAGAGGTACACTGCATTAGCCAACATTCTTAAGAAGCTTGAAACAGCTTCTTGTCTTAGTCCGTCATTGGACTAAGCTTGAAACAACTTCTAATCTTACTCCATCATTGCTGTGAAGAACAGCAGGGATGAATCCTCCCTCCCTAACCCCCCTATCTAAATAACCTGTATTTCAGTCTTTTGAAAACACATTGATACTATCAGACTTCAACGCACCCCAATCTTACACTGAGGAGGTGAGAGGAGCAAATGCATGATATGGAAGGAGAAAGTTTGTTTGAAGATCAAGCTCCTAACTCTGTGTCAGTTCTGCCAATAAAACACTATCACTTTCTTTAATTCAGGATCTGTCAGTGTCAACATAATTCATAAATGGGCAGTATATGCTTTCAACTCAATCTTTCCTGCTAGCAATTACATTTGTATATATATATTTAGCTTTCAAGGAGACTAAATATAGGTATCCGTTATGGCAACAGCAATTCCTTTAAGGAGTCTAATTTTTTTCCTTCTATTTCTTGTTTAGATTTTTGGTATTGCAGGTTCCTGCCCTAGGTATTTTAGAGTTTTTACAACTTCATATAACTAAAAACTTCAAATATAGAAGGCTGAGTTCTTGTGTGACAGGGCCAGAATAATAGGACTTGTAATAATAGGGCTTGTGTGTTCATATTGCAGGAAAAGTCACTTCAGCTGAGCTTTTATGAGACTTAGCCCCTGCTCTTTTCTTTTTCCCCCAATCAGACTAGTAAGAACCTTACTTTCTGCTGTTTTAAATCACATAAATCTCTTTCGTCTTCTACTTTCCTTAGCTGTGATTCAGAAAACAACAACAACAAAAGTCTGAAATTTACTCTTAATAATTGGAATTATCAGAATTCTTCATATCCTGTTTCAGTTGCAATAGTCACGTTTTGGCACTTCTCGGACGTAAATTGCACACAAATGGAGACAATTTTTTATCATCTAAAAAATTCTTTTTGAACAGAGGTAAGAAAGAAATCTTTAATAGTATATTGACAAAGCAAGTTGTTCCCTGTGTTGGATTGGCCCACGAGGAAAGGATTGATTCTTGATTATGAACATGGATAACAACAACAAAATGTGTAGCATTTTAAGATGCATTGTGTTTTAATCAACTTGATGCCCATCACAAATGATGAAAGATACTGTCAGCTTAAACGCCAGTGCTTCTGAAAAGTCACGTAACATTATCCCAAAAGCACACCTATCAAAACACAAATAAATCTTTGTGATTTTGTTTGCATTTGAAACAGTCTGCATTAGGAAAACATTCTGTTTGATAACTTTGGGGGTTCATCGAGAAAAGTCTAGTATTAAAAATACAAAATATATTCAACTGAAAACAAGGAGTCAGATTTTAACCTTGAAGTTATGGCATCACAGAATTGCTCTTCCTCGACTTCTCCAAATTGCATGTGGTGGAAACCAGCCAAGCTGACTGAAAGGTGCCAGCCCCTGCTCTGGCATCAGAGTTACAAGCCAGTGACATAATCACATTATGGCAATTCCTGAGCATGATTCACTACAGGGCTACTACCATCAATCCAAGGTTTATTTGCCCCATATCGATCCATTTATCCTTGGTGCCAAGTAAGCTACGAATTAAGGGGGTAGAACCAGCATTCCAACATTTTTCCTCTTGTTCCTGAACTGAACATTCTTCCCTGGGAGGTCTAACGATTTGCACTATGAGCGCCTACACTTTGACTGTTGCTCTGGAAATAGAGATTTCACAGATGTTCATTTTGCCTCCTGTAAATATCTGAAATTTAACAGCTCAGTGCCAAAACCTATTTGAGTGTGCCTGCAACAAAATCAACAAAAAATACAGTAAATGATAAAATTAGAATCCACTTCTATTTCTATGTGTTTCTCAGTAGGGCCAAAAAATCCCGGTCTTGGGCACAGTGTCATTTCTTCTGTTTTTTTTTTTTTAACACATCTCTCCCCCACACAGTCACAAAAGCTTCATAAATAGATGAGCATGTTCAATCTCTTACAGCTCCACAAAATACGCTTTACTAGAAAATCCCCATATCATTTTGATCGGTACTTAATGTATAGTACAAGTTACTGCTAATACAGTAATTTGTCAAGGCCTTTCCCAATGGTAATGCCTTAAGCATATTTCTACTTCAATCAACTCACCTGAAGTGATATTAAATGTGATATGAATGAAAAAAAAATGCAGGAAGTGCAAAGACAGTTTGGAGAGAGTCTTCAAGACAGCAGTAATTACAACAATTTTAAAGTTTGTATTTGTGATGAAGCACTGAATTCTCACTTGACCTAAGAGATATGCCAAAGTACAGAGAAATCAGTGAACTTTCAACAAGTCCATCCAAGTCCGTTTTGGTACAACCTACCAGAAAATATTTCCCTTCATTTAACATGTCTTTTTTTGGCAACAAAAATTAGAAGTTTTCAGATATACTATAATTCATATGTAATGTGAACTGAATCATTAACAGCCTACTGTGTGCTCTGGAGAAGGGGCTGTTGCTTTTGCTACATTTATGGTGCCTAACACAAAGGGTTGGTTCAAACTATGCACATGTAATTAACACTACTAACTACTACATATAATATTGCTCCTAACAGAACAACACTAAAATGAGGGATGACTCTGTGACATAGGTTCCACTTTGTAGACAGCACTAGATGGGTATCTCAGTAATACACTAGCTTTCTATGTCCTGTAGCCTGACTTTGCTGCAACAGACCTATTTGAATAGAACTATGAGGACTAATTGCAGTATCAGTTGACTAACACTGCTCACGGAGAGCTGTGTTTCTGAAAATTACATCTCGCTTCACAGGCATAAAAAAACAACATTTCATTATAAAAAATTGAACATCATCTCTGGGAACATCTGACAACTGACCCACCATTTGCAGATTTGAAAGAGTTTTTCTAAACAAGACATAAATTATGTATAGTTTCGCATAAAAATTCTACATGGTAGACCTGGACATGAGCAAAAATTAAAACAAACAGATGTGGATTTAAACATCCAAGAGGTCCAGATGGAATAGGTTTTACTGCTATAAATATCAGTGCCATTTAAAAATGCAAATCTAGTCCTAGGTTTATTTTCCATTTTTTTTCCCTCACTTCCTTTGAATAATCTGCATCAAGCCTTCTGCTTCAGGATTCTGATTGATAACAAAATTTTAACAATTTGCACGGCATTAAGATGGTTGCAGAGAATGTTATGGCTCTAACACGTAAAACCCATTGCCGACATGTGCATCTCTCTCTTCCCTGATCAGCTCTTATAAATAAAACAAACCTTATCCAGGGCAGGAAAGGCTATTTCAGTAATGTAATCCAAAATCAACTACATTTAATAGTTTTATCAATGCTCGAACTGCCCTAATGTTTCAAAAGGATTACATAACAATCTCTTTTAGTCCTAGCTAGATTTCATCCAGACTTCTCAGTGATTTTAAGAAACATAAGGTCACTAAAGGTAATAAAATAACAAGCTAATTGTAAGTTCTGACCAACTCAACAGAAAGAAAGAACTTGTGAAGATGGGAGACATTTTGGATAACACCTGGGGACTTTCTACTTCCCAAGGAAAGCAAAAGTTTGGGGCTTTGCCTGCATGTTTCGCATGCTCATATTCCAGGTCTGAACAGCTAAATTTGCTGGGAGAAGAGGAGAAATAGAACTGATTTACATAATATTTTAAGAGACAGAGAAAGATTTCAGGTGTTAGACTGTTCCTTTATAACAGTTTTCTTTGTACTAGTGCTAGAAACGTTAGTATACTGCTTCAGTGGTAATACAGAATGAAGGAGGATAGTACAGACCAAATATGTACAACAGCTCTGATAGCAAGCCCTTTTTTTCTTTGGGAGTGATTTATTTTACATGGCTTATCCATGAACAGATGAACAATAGATGAAAAACATGTAAACATTTACAACAATAACTAAAACCTGTATTAATACGAGTCAAAAAGAAATGAGAATAATAATAATTTCTAAATGAAGCAACTCTTTCCCAGTACAATATTCCTGGAACAAATCTGTTCAAACAAAAGTGTCGCACAAAGTCTGAAAAGTGACAGAAACCTTGGAATGTTGCTTCAGTCCCAGAAGAGTACCAAGTACCTCTTTGGGAAAAGAGGTTGGACATTTATGAAGAGTTACAGAAATTAGATTTTTGGAAGGACTCCAAAAGGGAGAGCCAAATACTCAAAGGTTAAGTAGAGAAGAAAAACTCTAACATTTACCAAAAGATAAAAAACCTTCATAATTTCTCTGCAAAAGGAGAAATATTAATTTTATAAGGGAAAAATCTTTGGCTAATATATACTGTCAAAACGTCATTATATTCAGCTGTATTTCAATAGTATATGTTAGCCAAGAATCTGACCACAGCTTTTTGTAGGCTACATCTTATGGGCTTCAAATTGTTGTTACGATGATCACTTTAAATAGCTTCCTGTTAGATTGCTTATTAAAAGCATCCTCCAGGGTGAGGTACCTGAGCCTAGAAAGATAAAGCTGATTGATAGAGAAGTTATAAACATGTACTGTGCAACATCTCTAGACAGTGCTACCCTTTCTCTGGCAGTTTATCTACAGAACAGGATTGCCCTATCTTAATTCTTCCATGGCATTAAAAAGAGGAGAAAAAAAAAAAATGAACATCACACTGCTTCATTGCTTGCCTGGATCTTTAATCATTTAATTAAAGAGAGTTCCTAACATTTTTGATTTCCTAATTCACTTTGAACAAATGCAGTAATTGTGAGGAAAACACACTTGATCTCTCTGTACAGGTAGGAGAGGAATGCAAACCACGGCTCAAAGGAGCGAAGCAATTAACAGGGAGCTTCAAGACAGGATTATTGTCTTGATTCAGTAAGGAAAAAATATTTTGGAAAAATATGAATATCATATTAAAATGGAAACCTTCAGTATTATTTGGATAATTACACATTTTGGTAAATGATTAATAGTACAAAATTTAAAATAAGCATTAAAATTCTATCATTTAACGCTCTAAGAATACCAAATTGTTAAGGCTATGTTCGAACAAAAATAATCCCGACGACAGCATACGTATCTCCCAAACTTGTCACATTAGAAAACTTGTCACATTAGAGAAGAATATCTGTACAGCCAAGCAGTTTTGCAGACTAATGAAGATGTTGCCATTTTGCAGCTCAGCAGCTGTTTCCCTAGTGGGGCAAGTGCTACGGCTGCCTCATCTCTCGAAGCGCCACAGTGCCTGCGGCACTCAGGTCTTGCTCGGTCCCAGATCTGTCAGGGAGATCTACATACGGGTTTTCCTTCTTCTCATCTGTCCCTTTCTCCCAGCTACCTAATGAATTAATTTTCTGCTCACCTAATCACACCCCTACCTATGAGTCATCTCCAGATGACACGCTCTCGACAGCCGGCTGACACACACGCTGTACCTTGCATCCCGCAGTGGCTCTGCTGCCCAACATGACTAACATCATCCATCTTGGCTTCTCACTCTGCACGACGAGATGTGCCCTGCGAACATCATATTCAGCTCTAACCAGGTTGAGGTAAATTATCAGTTAGTGCATTTCACACATGACTCCCATTATTTCCCACAGACACAGTATAAGCAGCTGCCTAGCAACTGCAGCAAGCACGTACCCTGCAGGTATTTGCCCATCTAAAGGAACTGCTATTTTATGAACTTCCAGAAAAAAAAAATCTCTCTCATATATATTTTATATATATAAACACTCTGCTACTGCCAGGTGCAATTATGGTGCCTAATGGTCCTTATGATTTATTTTTAGCCCTTTGTCTGGTTGGGGTTCTGATACTGCAGTTTCTCCCTTGCAAACCTCCCACCTCAATAATTTTAGCACCAAGAAAAAAAATATTTTTCCAAACTGAGAAATACCTGCACAATAAAAACTAACCATTTATACAAAAATTATAGTCATGTCACAAGCTAGAAATCCATTTTATATGGGGAATGAAACTGCTAACATGCTGACAAGAGTGGAGATGCGGGATTTATTTCACAGAATAGCAAAAAGACTGCCTTTTGGTTGGATTTCATTCACAAACTGAGTAGGACAGCAAATAATTTCGAAGGACTGTAAGCCTTCAGGTGAACTGTTGCTTCTTATGCTGCCTGAACTTAGTTAATACCCAGCTGGGTAGAATAAGAAAAGAACTTATTGGCCAAAGCTGCTATATAATTGCAAAGTGCTGTACGCCATTAATTGCCAAGTGTGAATGTATTGGGAGGGAGGGAGCATTTTGTTTTTGCTGGATTTTTTTGCCTTTTTTTTTATTTTAAACAGAGTACAGGGTTCACAACCTGCGAAAACTGAATGATTATAACACCACTCATGCTGTGGCTGGAATTGCATTAGTGAACGCTGGACAACACTGATAATTTAATCAAAACACTGGAAAAACAACCCCCTACCATATCACAAAATCATCTATCTGCTCGTTAAATGTGGAGGTGAATTTTTGACTTCTTCTAAAAAAGAATGTTCCAAAACTGACTAGAATTAATAACAGCAAAGAAAGACAGCCTTCAGGTGACTTTATTAATTACAGCCCCATTCTCTCTAATTCTTCTTCTGAACAGCAAATATCTTAAGGAACATTAGAAAAACAGTTCTTTTCCAAATGACATTCATTAATATTTCTCTGTATAATACTAGTATCCATAGAAGCAGTGGGCACTAAAGAAATCTTAATTAACATGATACAGACAATCCTGCTCCCAGAAATGTTGGCTTCTGCTTTAACATAAAAATGACAAGATCCTTAAAAACTGACATACTTGACATCATTTTCAGTGAGGAGACAACAACTCAATTCAGGTGTTCCAGCCACTCTTACACAGTACTGGCTTTTCCAGTGGGTAAATTAGCACACAAGGAGCTTTGTGCTGCTGCGATTATACTGCTTTAGTGCATGAGTCATTAGGGTGTCTTTGCACTGCACAGGGAGCAGAAATAAAAGCACCACCAGTCTCAATTGTGGCCAACTTCAAAACAAGCCTGAAAACACATTTTTACAATCACATAACAATGTGTGTACTTTAACTGAAGGCAGAAACTTAGTTAAAAAAAAAAAGCATGTGTGTATGTTGGCTCACTGCACATTGATACTCAATTTTAAAAAAAGTCAAAGCACATGAGCACAGAGGAGCTTAGTTTAAGTTGCTCCTGCTTATGCTTTGTTTTGGGAATAAAAGTGTTTTACAGGTGTCAACGCTTGCCACCACTAACAAATCCAACTGAAAAAACACTACCACAAACCTTTAAAAACATTTTTTATGCAAGGCTATTTTTCTAGAAGACATGTAGCCTGGACACTCGTGTTCTTGAAATTACTAATCTTTTCTAACCAGTCTCCTTCTTTACTTTATATCATGCTGTGAAACATCAGGCTTTTGTTGCAAATGGTCTAAAAATAGGCAACATGCGTGCAGTCCTATCAGTTCAGGAGAGAAATCCAACGGAAACTGCGGAACAAAAAAAGTAGGATCTACATAATCTTCCCCTGGCACACAGCCTTGCAGATGGTCAAGAGAGACGAATTCCAGCAGGGAAGAGAAAACAGAGCCTGTTAGCCAGAGAGGGTAGCCATTCAAAGGGCAAAGAGCAGGGCAGATTCTTCCTCACACTTTAGCAGATCTGTCCATCTTCACAAGTCTCACAAGGCTCTAGAGAGAATGGAACATTTCACTAGAGCAAGAAATGACAAACTCAGTAGCACCTCTGTTGACTGTCATCTCTTTGATACTCTTTTGCATAGTTCTTGCAACCATTTAATTAAGCTGCCTCTGAAAATGAAAATTCATACAAAAATTTAAGCATTAATTAAGTTTTTAATGACCTTAGCAAGTGGTCCCAGAGACCACGTGACTTTGCAGAGCAGGCACGCACTTCCTTGCAAGTCACACAGAAGACAAAAGCGGTAAGGAAGACAGCATGCCTCAAAGTATCTTTGAACAGCTCATAGCTAGAAGATTGCTAAGGACGTGCCAAATTCCTGAGCCAAAGCAATCATCTTCAGTGTCACCAGTAACTATCTAGAATGAAAAAAAAGGCATTTCCATTAGAGCCACGTATTCATCACTTGTGTATTGGAAAAAACATTAGAATTCAGGCCGCATTTCCACAGGAGGTGTTCAATATGATGTAGCTGGTTTGGTACTGTGACTGCAAGCTTAATGTGAAGCTTTATTAGTAGCAGCAGTAGTATAGTCTTTAGTTCAGTGATATTCTCATTTCATGAACGAAGATCCTATTGACTTTTCTGTAAGCTTTATGTACTTTATATCTGTAGGGTCAGATTTTTGTGTATATTTTAATGACTTAATCAAAAGAACAATTTTAATACTCAAGAATGTTAGAGCAAGAGAAGAAAGTTGCTTTCTTTTAAGCTAATAGCAGACAAAAAAAAGACAAGTAAGTAAGTTATACCTTTTTTATATAGATGTCTTTAGGCTCCATAAGAGAACTCCATAAGAGCTCCATAAGACAATTTATTCACAACAGGAACTGGGTCACACCTAGTCTCCAAATGACAGGAGTTGTGTATTTGAAGGGAAGAAAGCACCATATGTATATGACACATCTTGCTATGTATGAAAACTTGGTTGTATCAGAGGAGGAAAGAGAGGAGGAAAGGAGGAGAAAGAGGAACGAAAAGTTTTTCTTAGTTTACACTCTCTCTAGACAAAAAACAAACAAACAAAAGAAACCTCACTTCATGGGAATGCTGTTCCTTCCAACTACTCTTAAACACACATGCCATTTTTTTGTTTTGTTCCCTCTCTTTCTTTGTTGTCATTTCTGGTGCCTGTTGGACATATGTGCAAAATTGCCATTAACACCAGTGAAGTTACCTGTGCGAAGCCTAAATGAAGAAGTACCCTTCTCTGTGACTTAATTCTTTCTCCCCCAGCCTCCCCTCTTCTTTTTGGGATCATTTTCAGAAGAGTCTGATGCCATGAGCATAAATTCCTTCCTCGAAAAACTTGAATCTTCTCTGAAACACTACAGTGCATTTAAGTTTTAATATTACCTGTGCTGGCAACTTACATTTATTACCCAAACTTGCAGAGTTTTCACAGATTTCTCTCTTAATATTTCCAGAACAGGTATAGTATCAAAACTAGTAAGGTGATCCTGACAGCAAACAAATGCCATGAAAACAAACTCCTAGTACAGAGACTCTCCCGATGAGCCTGCTGGCTGCAATAACTGAGAAAAATCTGTTCAGGGGGTAAAAGGGACCTGCTGAATTCACTGAAAATATATTACTGTATATGAATATATATTACATCTACACACATCTAATATAACTGTCTAAATAGTGAGAACTGGATACACTGAAATTCAGTAAGTCTCAGCTTCTCACTTTACTAGAAGAAGGTGGAGAACTCGGGGCTCTGAAGCTTAACTGAGGTCTGAGAGGTCATTTTTACTTACCCTTGCAGGTTTTAGCTAAGAATGTCAGTGTGAAACTTGATCAGAAATGGGATGATCGTTAAATCTGCTCTTTTTCCTGTTATTTCCATCTACATCCATATATGTTAGCCTGCCTCATATATTTGTTAGTCAGATATGTTATTTCATTCTTATGGCTCTGTTGATTGTAAAAGTTCCCTACTTTGAATTTATTTATGCAGAATAACAACAGTGACAGCCTGTTTGAAGGATAACTCCAGAGAGCCACAGTTGAGCTTCTTCTGTAGAGGTGGGTTGAGGTTATTGTAACAGTTCATTACCGCAAACCAATGTATCTTCTGATAGAGGCAGTATTAGCTTGTAATACCCCTTGCTACAGTGGTAGCAACTTTCCCATGTATAACCAATATGGAAGTGATTAAATTGCTTTACATGAAATATTAGTGCTATGCTTCATAGAGAACACCTTCTGAATTTTTATTACAAGACAGAGTTAGAAAATCTATTTAAGTATGTCACTCATGTCATTGAAAAAGTCTGACCTAACATAGTAAAAAACATTCTTCTAGTTGCAACTCCTCAATTCAAGCACCCTGGGGTTCACTACCCATTTTTCTAAATTCTACAATCATCTCCATTGGTATTTCTCATCATTTTTCTTAATTTCACCTATCAGAATTGTTCTGCTATAAATCCTCCTAGATGGAGAAGAAAAATCACGTGTATATTATGGTCCATGAGGTAACCTGCTACTATAACTTTTTTTAATATAATATTAACTATATTTTTATGTAGCTAACCATATACCAAAAGAAACTAAGACTGGAAATACTTAAGAGTTCTGGCTGTTTTTTCTCTATAAGTTTTGGTAAACAGTGTTACAAAAGCTCAACATGGTTTAACACTGAAGAAATACAAAGTTCAAACATAGACTGTTCTGTTTTTCTCCATGGGAATAGTCTATCAGATAATGAAGTAAACTTACTGTTACTGATGCTGTGCCCCTCAGCACATCCAGCAATACATCATGCAGTTGGCTGCGAAATCCCTGCACCTCAGAATAGCACGTACAAAACCGAAACAATTCAGAATTCACAGGCAGTTCAGAAAAACAATGAATTAACAATTTAGGCATGCATAAACAAATACATGCATGCTGCATATTTAAAAGGCTCCTGCATAGGGAGAAGAGGGAACAAGTTCTGATCAGCAGTTTTATCATACTAGCCCAGGTCCTCTGGTGCATGAAGATCCCGCTCAGCAGAAGGAAGCTGCCACAGAGCCCCTTAACAACTACCCGTGTGGCGTGGAGGACTTGGGTAGTGCTGAGCAGCAGCACATTTGGTTCCTGCCCCCGGCCGGAGCTCTGCCAGGCCCCAAACCCCAGCACCCTTGAGCTTCAGCGGGCCCAGCAAACGCTTGGGGCTCCCGTGCACGTGCAGGGGGCCGAGGCCTCCGCAGCCCCGCAGCGCTCGGCAGCCTCTCCCGCCGCCCTGCGCTGTGGCCAGCAGTGAGCTGGCGCGCAGCGGCCCAAGCGCCGCCGGAAGCCCTTCTGGCACAACCGCCTGAGACAGCTTTTCCTGGCAGCCTCTGCATGGAGCAAACCTGCTGGTGTGGGAGGCGGAGAAGGAGGGCAGCTCAGGGAGCTCCCAGGCTCCACAATAAGACTACAGAAAAGTAGGATTGCTAAAACCACTTGTAATGTAGCTTACCTTACAACTTATTTCTAGTATTAATCATTATACTTTTTATTCAAAGGATCAGGATTTAACATACGGGATAATAGGTGCTTATTCCTATCTGTGCACACGTGCTATGTCTTAAAAGGAACTACAAAACAGCTTTAAACATTAAAACCATGCAACACAATACAGCTAACGGGCCATGCTGTTGAATTTGTGGTTAAAAATTACTTTCAAACAAACACATGATTTATAAGTGTAACCTTCCCTCACCTGTAACAGGCAATAACTTCAAAACTGCTTGAGCTTTAAAGATGTGCAGAGCATATTTTAAATACTCTGGTAGCACAGCTACTATCCAGTGTAATTGGAGCTGATCTACAATAGTCTGAGTAATGCAGAATTGGTACCTTGCTCAAAAGAAGTGCATCACAGCGATACATTTTCTCTGCAATAAAGGCAGGACTAAGTTAGCTCCAGAATACAGGGTAGCAAGTTGTCCAAGTCAAATCCATCCAAAGAGAAGGTTTTGTACAGAAATTAGAGTAGGTCTGAGTCTTGCTTTCACTGGCAGCCGTACAAAGGCCTGGCTGGAATGTGCTTGGCTAGTTGTGGATATCAGAAGTTCTGCTACAGGGCAGTCACCTCATCAAACTGCGTAAGAGTCAAACAAAAGCACAGAGCAACTCAGCTGAGTGACCACACAGAAAACGGGGACATTTTAGGACAGGTAGTAACACATTTCCTGATAGCCCCCAGCTGCTGGGTGGTGAAGCGCTTGAGAGCAGCAGAGCAGTACTGATCATAGCACCCTCTGCTTTTCCCAAAGAGTTTTCATCAATGATGGGCACCTCAAGGAAACGCTGAAGCTCCCAAACCACCACCAGCATTCAACTAAGTAACATCACTGGCACTAAGGTAATGCGGAAGCCAAAATGGCTGTAATCCATATTTATATGTTGTGCTTCTGACTGAAACTGATGAGTGTTAGAGTTGGGAGCTTTAATTTCCTTGGAGTTTCTACAACTTTCGCTAAACACAATCACATGTAAGCATCTGTCAGTGCTTGTGTACATTTACAGAGTTGTAGAGAAGCTTTTCTTTCCCAAAGCTTTCACGTTGTAAAAGGGCTGACCTCAGCTGTGACAAATTAACAAGTATGTGGCTTCCTAAGACTCCCATGGTTTTCATAGCATAATGTAATTGAATATATGACAGAAGTATGGTCTGGCACAGGCTTCCATGCCCTCTCAGCACCTGCAGTCCCACGACAGCTAGCCCTGTTGACAAGCAGGATTGCTGCTTGACCAGGAACAGCCAGATGACAGAGTCAAAAAACAGTGAAGAGGCAACAGGCAGAAGCTCGAGGAAGTGTCTTACCTCCTGGTGGCTCTTTGCTCAAAGAGGGCAGACAAACCCCGGCAGAAGCCCCCTCGCCCACCTCTCTGCTGTACAAGCTGCCTGACCTGCAGCATCGTGCACACTCATTAACCCTGCACTGACTTCATAACTTGTCTTGCCAGACACTTTTGTCATGACCATTCCTGGGATTACAGCGCTGCCAAATCATGCCAAATCCTACAGAGTGATCTTACAATGCGAGGTGCACTACCCAATTTGTTTCACAGATCAGGTGATAGCAATACCAAAATTCTAAAGAGAAAGAATTATTGTTTCTTCTTTAGAAATATTAAATGTGAAGAAGTGAATCACAGGAAACATTTTAGCTTAGAATTTTTCAAAGTTGGCTTTTTGTGTTTGAAAGGGGAGTTTGTAGCAGACAATAGTGTTACATTTCTTTGCAGGTGAAGGTACTGCTGCATAAACAGTACACAATTTCTAAAAGTTAGATCTTAGTTTAACTTTGCTTCTTGATGCCTCCATGCAAACTTCTGCTTTTTCAAACTCCATCAAAAAAAATCTGGAGGAGAAACATTCAGGTGCGATATACACAGTATGGAATTTTAATACATATTTCTCAGTTTTAACTGAACATGTGTTGAATTCTATTCCCAATTAGTTCTAACTTCATAAATTAGACACAATATGTGGATAAAAAATGACCTCAAACTGGCATATTAGTGTGGTAGTATATAGAAGTATATAAACATGTGAAACATGTTTAACATCCAAATTGCAAAAATAGCGCAGTAGAGATTCCTAAATTCTATTCCAGATTTTTGGAATGTATTTCATTTCCAAAATTCTTAATGTTTGATTTCAAACAGTAATCTGAAATCTGCAAGTGAAAGTTTCCAGTAAATAGCATAGAGGTGAATCCCACACAAGTACATGCACACTGGAGACATCAGATGCAGCCTGGTCTCATCTCCATTGACTTGGTGAAAAGCTTTCATCTGCAGCTTAAATCCTCTGATAAAAGTCTGTAGTGTGATCACTTATGCTCTCACATTTGAAACCTGCAGCCAGCCTTTAATACTGTGTTTCATTGTTTCTTAGCTGATTCTGAGCAAATATAGTAGTGAACTACAGATAACACAATTTCTTTTAGAATTACATTTGGGATGAAATGCATTTTCTGAGACATTTTAAGAAACACCTATTATAATAAAAACTTGGCTGTCAGACATTTCTATCAAAAGAAAAAATAATGAGTTAACTCTAAAAAGTGTGAAACAATTTTTCTATGTGGAACATCTTGGAAAGTTTGAAAGCTTTAAATAGAATAAACTTTTATAGGACGATGCCATGAATATATTATTTTTACTCTTATAAGCTGCCTAACAGTCCAAACAATTTCTTAATTGAGATATAAATCTAGAACATGTACATACAAGAAATTAAGTGATTTAGATATTTTGTGGATGACTATATTAATGTAGCTTCCTTCACACATACCATCCTACCCACAGGAAGATATATATGTTCTTGGGAAAGACATTAAAGTTGGACTGATGATTCTGGATTGTCTTACAAAAATGTTAGATTAATGATTGCACTCATCTTAACACAAGAAGATATTGCCATAATTAAGGAATGCAAGCCAAGCCCCACATTATGCTAACAGCCTGTTTAGCCAGCTGAGCGTGTAAGTGGCCTTGTTCTGTCAGTAGCTTCTAAATGTAGGTACCTCAGATTCATCCGTTACCACCACTGCGTCCTGTAAGCACCAAAAAGAGCTATATGGCCTATGCACCAAATAGGCTATATAGCCTATTTATGTCCCTCCATGACATCCTTGCGGGCCATCATGAACTTTCCTTTCAGCACTAGACTGTAATCTCAAACTGTATCAGCTAAGAGAAGCTTCCTGTGACTTTGCAGCTGCTGCAGACAAGGACAACTTTGTGCTGCTTCTGAGGAGGGAGCACTAGGTGGGTTCAGGCTCAGCAGGCAGAAGTGCTGCACCAGAACCTTTCTCTGCTTTGCTGTGATGCCTAGAGGTTCTGGCAAATAGCACCCATTAAACAGATCAGGAACCTGACTGCAGAGCACCAGTTACTAAATTCAAGTAATGGAATATGTTAATTGAAAGCAGCTCTCTTGTTAAACTGAGTTACAGGGGAAAACAAAATGAAAGAAGAACCCTACTGCTACAAACAACTAAGGCTGGTTTCACAACCTTTTAGATACCTGTATTTACACACAGAAGGGGAACTTATCAATGGATAGCAGGGGCATCTAAAGGAAATCTTTGAATTAAGAAAGCAATGGGATGACTACTAGCACAGCTCCTGTGCTTCTGCCAAGCACTTTAGCACCAATAAATCAAGGAACAGAACAGTGC
This sequence comes from Crypturellus undulatus, assembly GCA_013389825.1. NCBI lineage: Eukaryota > Metazoa > Chordata > Aves > Tinamiformes > Tinamidae > Crypturellus > Crypturellus undulatus. The sequence goes on from VWPW01017979.1 coordinate 919,591, forward strand.
TTCAGGCTGCAGTTTGACAAGTGCATAAGCCAGTTTAACTGCTGCCTATCAGCATCTTGCTCTCCCCATGCATCCACCGTCATGGTTCTGTCCCTCCCATGAATCAGCCTTCGAAGATCCTTTGCAGATTCAAGATGTCAGAAGCCATATTTATTTGGTTTTGTGTGTGTGTTTGACTGAGGATGTGGTGGGGAGGAGTTCTCTTGGTCAACTGCACCATGCTGGAGGGCTCTGCGAAGGCTCTGCTGAGTGTTAGCGCTGGCACAGTGCAGGAATTGGATCTTGGGCCTGGGAAGAGGGGAAAATGACAGGACCATTGCAGATAGCATTTGGAGTCACTTATGCTGCTGTGAAAACACATTTATTACTAAGTAATACCAAGTAATAATACAACATACTAATCATAAATTTTGAATATTTCCTTAAACATCACCCTCAATGCTGTTTGCAGTGCAGAAGCTCTAAGTGACATGCTCTGAATATCAAATGTGTAGTAGCCTGCTTTTGAAGAAGGCACATGAAGAAACCTTTTTATATGCTGGGCTTCCAGGTTGACCTCTAATAAAACCACAGAAGATGTGTGTTTGTAGGGGGAAGCTATGCATACTACTTCCATATTGCTGCAAAATGCTGTTCACAGATGAAAGGTGATTAATTAGACGGTATTGGAGTTAAGACTGATGTACAGTGAATCAGTAGAGAGGCTGGGAAAGGATTAAGGTTATTTGAGTCAACATCACTTCACATTCCCATGTTTTTAAAAGCTTTTTTGGTATTAACTAGGCATATTTTTAGCAGCAGTCAATGTGGTTCAAATGTCATATACTGCATTCTCACTTCCCCATGCAGTGCAGTTGGATTAAGTATTATGAATGGCATCTTTCAGAATTTTTTTCCCTTTTTTTTTGTTGAGGTTTCTTGAGAAATCCTTAAACTGTTATTCTTCTGAGCTTATTTTTGCTGAGATCAAAAAAATAAAATAAACCTTGATTTTTATGTTCAAGCCCTTTTTAAGGCCTCTGAATACTTTAACTGATTTGCCATAACACTTCTGTCACTTTCAGCCATGAGATGACACACAAAAAAACTCAGAAGGAACAATGCTGTTGGAAAAATAGAGTAAAGACCAGAAGGTCCCTTGTAGCACAGAATTCATGCCATGCTGATGGCAAGGAACTCAAGAAGCATCTTACAAAACTCAAGACTAAACCAAAAGATGACAAATGAGCTTCAGTGTAGATAGATACAGGCTAATGCATTGAAGGAAGAATACATAATACATACGCCATCAAGAAGGGCACTGAGAACAAGGCAGAGGAGTGCAGACAACCCCACTGCAGGCCCTGCATGAAAGTCTCAGTGCAGTGTCTCAAGAAGTACAGATGGGAGTCAGAGAAGGCTACATCAGCTGATGAGGAAGATGGAGCACCTGCCTTAGGAAGGTGAACTACAGGGATTTTAAAGTGAGAAAAAAAAAAAAAAAAGGAAGAAGAAAAAAAGAAAAGAAATAAAAAGATAAAATTTTTGGACAGGAGACCCATATAGGGGCTCTAAAAGCACCAGGCAAGGATACACCTACCATCACTAACACAGAAACGATGGTTGCTGGGAAAGGGGACAGACTGCAGAGAGCGGCTAGGCTTGTGTGCTCTGCCTACATAGCATCTCAGGGTCACTGCTGGACAGAATCCTGGTTTGAAGTCCCATGGGGATGACCCAAAAGGGCTTTTCTGTTCTTACAGTCTTGGCTCTATCTGTTAAGCACATTAGTTCACATTACTGCTTCTCCTTTGCTGTGAAGGATCTGTGTCAAATTTGACAAACACTAGTATTTAATCTACCTTTTAGCATGTAACCTCCCATGTTAAGCAGTAAACTAGTAGTGTATCTTTAAAAAAAAAAAAGATGCAGAAGGAAATACTTGAATTACTCTATCCAGTGTGACCTCCCATAAGCCACAGATGTTTTTCAGTGGCAGGACCAGCTATTTAACTAAAAATGTAGCCACCCACTGAGAGACAGAAGAAACAAACATCAGCCCCTTAAGCAGTGGAGCTGCAGAATAGCTCAAAGGGAGGCAACGTTGAACATGCAAGTCATTCACATCACATTTTTACTATAGTAAATCTAAAAAAGGTCATAAAATATGAAACTTCACAGTACTCAGATGGCAGTTTTGAAAAAACAAGTGTGCAAGTCACTTCATTTATAGTATCCCCTCCCTTCCCTTTTAGTAAAACTATTTATACTTGAAATAAGAGACACACTATAATTTAAATATTTTGAGGCAATTGATAACACAGAACATCTTCTGCAAAGGGAAAAGGAGTGCTGTGCGCTTTCCACAGAAATACAGAAATTCTGCCTTTGCAGAATTAGCAGATGGTTTCAGTTACACCAGGTATTCTGTGCTAACTTCACTCTTACCATTAGCTCCCTATCTAGTAATTGGTAATTTGTTGTTATACAGAAGAGCAGAATGCATATTTCCTTCATAAATATATGTAGTCATATGCTGTATTAACTAATTCACACATTTTCATTCTTATGGAAATAAGCAAGTTCTGTTTTGATGAGTAACAATTACAAATATTCTATGTCAATATTTTGGGAGATTGAACTAAGAGAACTGCAAAACTGGAGTACAGGAAGGTCAGAAGAGAGCTGATGTTCCCCTCTCACTGCACTGCACCTGCAGAGCATCGAGGCATTGTGTATTTCATGGAGTGGGACGAGGAAAGGGACATGCTTTTAGATGAGTCGTGCATTATTGCACCTCATGCAGGACTGTATGCGTGCTAGCCCCGCGCAGGCTCAGAGGGCTCTCTCTGTCTTCTGCTTCTCCTGGAGGGACTCGAGGAAACTGCTCTCAGCCACCAACCCCTCTGCTGCAGCTCTGCCGGCATTCACTAGGCTGCCTGGGTGTCAGGCAGGCACAGAGCAGCTTGTCCATCTGCACCTCTCCCCCGCTGCTCCATTGCAGAGCTGCGCCCTGCGCCTCAGAAGCCAAATTGTGCTGTCCTGTTTAAGAGCAGTTTTTGTTAACTTCACTGGAAGGCACTCGGAGGAGACCCCGGCGCTGAGGAGGAGCAGCCTCGGGGATCCTCGCCCGCCTGTGGCAGCGTTACACGGCAGCAGGTACAACACTGTAGCTGCAAAACATTGGAAGCCTGTGAGTAACTGGCAGAGGGGAGATTTGGATGTGGAGGCTCTGGAATTCTGCAGAGCTTCCATACTCAGCATTTACAGTTGCCACGTTTGCTGGAGCTTGTACAAACTGCTACAAGGCTCTGTGTTAACTGCAGTTCAAAACCAGCATTAGCTTTTCCAAAAGATCATTTTAGTGGGGTACATGATCTAATGCATGTGAATGAGATGCAGCATCCATTCATCTTTTCTGTGATCCTCTAGCAATTCTTCAGTAGTTCGACTAAATGGATATATGGACTTATTTCTAAATGAGAATGACAGTTGTTTTCCCTAGCTGAATCCAGATAAATAATTTTCCTACTACTTGTAGCAAATTACATCACCCATATTTTAGTACTACAAAATCCATCTTTTTTAAGCAATTAAATAGGCAGCAGGTTGGAGAACACAGCTTGTTTAATTGACTGCTTCAGTTCCAGATTTCAACTTATTACATATATTAATATTCCCTGGAAAAAATATAACAACAAAAGCTACTTAGAAAGATATCATGTATTTCATAATTCTTATGAGTTGTTGAGATGTTGAGATGTTTACAGATGGACATCATATACAAGACTACAAAAAGAAGCTAGCAGTTTTGAAACTTCACTTTTCTCCTCTAATTTTAGCTAGATAAGAGTATTATATAATGATAAATATGTAATGAAGAATTATGCAGTTCCAGGGATAGCCCTTGCTCCAGAAAGAAAAAAGTCATTACTTCTTAACGGGTAAAGAAAAGGAGGAATTGCCATTGATTTTGGCACCCTTCTGAAAAAACAAATAGGTGGACTGAAATATTTTGATATTTCGGAAAAGGTTTCCTACCTGTGAGGGGAACTGTGAGGGGAACAAAAAAATAAAAAAAAAAACAAAAAAAAATAAAAAAGACAGGTGATGTAGTAAGCTCAGAGGCATACGCTGTCTTGCCAAATCCTCCTGGACAATAATCCCAGTGAAATGAACATCATGAATAAAGACTACTCATGTGAAGAAGCTTCTGTAGATTACACATCATAAACTGAATGCTTAGATTAAAATCTGGTTTCATGTATAAGGGAGAAAAAAAAAAAAAAGAGTTCAGTATTTTCAGGCTGTAGTCTTGGCAATATATATACGCATATATATATGTATATATATATATATATATACATATATATATGTATCTTCCACAAAAAGGACACGCATACACACACAGAAAGAAAACCTCCAACTCTGTCTCCCAGGAAAGCATTTCAGGAAAACTCAGGTGAGGCATGAGCCTGACTGGCACAAGGGAGTATCTTGGACACTGCATCATGGCTGAGTACAACAGACTTGAATAAGGATTGCTCTGTGCCCTAGGCACCTCAGTTAGCCTAAAATTCCCTAAGGACATTGACTCCAGCAACTACCTGTTCCTGAAAAGCTCGTTTGCAAATAGAACATCTAGAATCAGTGATTCAAAACCCAAAATTTCGTTAGCCATTCATGTTCTGTAAATAAGGATAATCTGGGATAAGCATTCACGGAGAGGATAATATTAGCTTTTGTAAGTTAGAAATTCCACACCTTGGATCTTTTTATATTTGGCCATAAAAGTGGACTTTCGCTTTTCAAAGCGAAGGATGTATTTGTGATAATAGCATCTACGCTGGCTGTGCATGTTACCTCCTATCACATGATTGTGAAGGATTCTGAAAGCATCATGTGATTAAAGACATCTTAATAACCAAAATATTGGAATTCTCTGCACCAAGAAGGACACAACCAGATCAATGCACTCTTGGAAAGCAGGGAAGCAAGATTGCAACTAGAAGGAAAAAACAACAGAGCTATTATCTTGATTCCTCCTGCAAACCACATTAAACAGTAATGCTTAAAATGCCCAGCTCACCATGTGCAAGATAATCATGAAATGACAACAATTATGTGGTTAATTTGGGATGATTTATCCTGCTTCCTACTGAATCAATGTCAAAACTCCTCTTCGTTTCCACGACTGCAGGATCGGCTCCAGCATTACAGACTCTTCGTAGCCTAACAACCACTTGGGATATTTTATGATGAAGACCTCGAACACTTGCGTTAATGTCCATAAGCAGCATCCTTATGGATGGCCAGTTTTCCTCTAAATTGGGAGGACGTGACAGTACATCAGAGCCCCCCATTGCGCCCTCAATGACAGCCGGCAGGCGGGGACACGGCGCCGGGATACGGGATGTCACCTTCGGGCTCCTGCGGCCGGGAGCCGGTCACGTCCCTGCCCCTCTCCGTGACAACTTCGCCTTGAACTTGCAGGGCGCGGACCCGCAACCACCCGCCCCGCGATGGCTCCGGCTCTGCCCGAGCGCCAAGGGACCCCGGCAGCCCCGGCTCTGCCCGGGCCGGGGGCGCCCGCGGCCCCGCGCCTTCCGCAC
>VWPW01017979.1:925609-1008064 GCA_013389825.1 Crypturellus undulatus
CGTCCGCTCTGAGTGGCAGCCGCCGCGAGCCTATCGCGGGCCGCGGCGCTGCGGGGAGGCGGGACGGAGGCACGCGTCGCAGCCAATGGGGGCTCGTCCCTGCGGCCGCGCTGTTTCCGGGAGGGGGCAGCCGCGGCGCGGCCGGTAGTGCTGGGCGCCGGGTCGTGCGGGCGGCGCTGGGCCAAGCGCTGGGTCTTGCTGGGGCTCGCTCCAGCCCCGGCTGCTGGCAGCGGCAGTGCGGTGGTGGGGCCGCTTCGGGGCGGCGGGGCCGCTTGCTCAGCCGCTTCGGAGAACGGGAGCGGGGCTGCGGGCCGTTGTGTCGGAGGGAGACCTGCATCGCTGTCCGCTTTCGTTCGCAGTAGCGTCGAGCTGCAGAGCTGTCCAGCCAGGCGCCTTGCCCAAAAAGCACGGCTTTGAGGGCGTTTTTGTTGATGATGATTTTTTTTTTTTTTTAAGAGAGGGTAGAGGTATTTTTTTCTGTGGGATCTCGGGCTGCGGACGTGCCGGCCGCGAGCCCCGCAAGCGGCCCTGGGCCTCCCGCTCGCCCTTCGCGGGGCAGCGCCGTTGCACGCAGCTACCGGCGGTGTTAACGGCTGCAGCGGCCGCGGCGGCGCGAGGGGGCGCGCGGGCCCTGCACCCCGCCCCGGCTCGGCGCTGGAGGAGGCGGAGGAAGAGCCGGGAGCAGCTGCAGCGCCGCTTGGCGTAGCGGTGGCGCCCTGTCCGCTAGGGGGCCGGTGTCTCTGGGTCACTTATTTTGCTTTTGTTTACGTGGTCCGGGCACAGCTTTACCCAGAGAGCAGTCGTAAGCAGGTGCTCTGTACGGGACAGAGCTCTGTTTAACAGAGCTTGTTAAGCTGGAGTTTGTTAAGCTTGTACCTTGTTAAGCTGGAGTTTGTATCACAATAAAATTGCTCAGTCCACAGAACTACAATTTAGCCATTGGTCACCAAAGAAATAGGTTTGAGTTAGCTTTCTGAAAAGAGCACAGTATTCTTGAACCATGCTACCTCAGCATAGAGGAGCTGAGCTGTTCTTATTCACAGCGCAAACAGCCCGGGTAACATCATCACCAGCTGTGTCAGCACAAGTCCATTCTGTCCCTCATCAACAAACCTCCAGGGATGATGGAGTAAGTTGGAAATCACACATTAAATCTTTGTCCTAACCGTCAAGACTGCCAGTTAGGTGTCAACTGTGGTCCAAGTGCCAGTATTTGAGAATACAACATAATACAGTGTGCAGGTGGAATTGAGGCTTAACTACACAAGAGAGAAACAGTTGCCCTATATTCTTTGGTCCTTATCCCCAGGGATTAGGAGAGGTTCTGTTTCTTATGGCTAATTTGTGTGCTTTGATACATTACTCCATCTTTATCCAGACATTCTATGTGACCTTGGGAGGTTCCTCAGTTAAAACTGTTTGATACTTTTTTTTTTTTTTTTTTTCCCAATGTTTGTGCTCATGGTTTCATGCTGGCATTTTACTTTTTTAATCTATTTTTTCATGGGTAAGAAATTTCTTGGTTTCAGGGAACAATCTTGCATAAAATAGGTATTTTGGTAACGCAGAAAGCATGAGTGGAGTCTTAGTCTTATTTTTTGATGTTAACTATGCATCCATCTGGAGACTGATTATATGATTATACTGTAAATCAAATCTTTAGAATTTCCCACACTTCATATAGCCTCCTCTCTCCTTATTCATCTGAGTGCTTTGGCTCTCGGTTCCCCAAGTATTAAAAGACAAGCAGTATATTCAGTGAGTCCTTCCAGGAGGCATAATGTAAGAGCAGATCTTTTAGATCATACTGTAAAGCACTGCTTTGCAGATAAATTTTTCCCTTCTCCCTTTTTGATGGGAATTTAATATTTAACTCATACATATATGCTGTACTACCTGTACAGATCTGCGTGAGGTATATTTCATTATTTTTAAATGCATTATGAATTTCCAGTGGTGTTCAACCTGGTTTTGTAACCTGTTTGCTAACTGCCTGGATCTATATGGGAGTGATAAAAATCATAGTTATGTGCTAGGTGCTGTATAAACAAGTGAGAAAAAGAGTCCTTGCCTCAAACAGTTTGCTCACATCATGTCTTCTGGAAGTGTGTTCTGCAAAATGATTTCTGTCCAGGTGAAGATATACCTCTTTGTATTATTTTAAGATTTATGTCCCAAGTGTTACATCATCTAAGAGAACTAGTCTACTTGTCAACAAAGCCAAGTAACTTTTTTTTTGTGGGCTTGGTGAGTCCGTCAGGATTTGTTTGTCTGAAGTGATCAGTTGCAAACACTGCTTCCATTTATATAGTGTCCTTCATAGTAATGTCACTAAGAGCAACATAAAATGCTTAGAAGCATTTTAAGATTTCATAAATATATATGTCTTTGTGATTGCCTCGAAGAGTGTTATAAGATAAACTATTTGTGTTGATTAAGGGATGAATGTTTGAGTGTGTTTTCTGATCCAAGCAGTTCTCAAAGCATGAGTGTCATTGGGAAAGAGAATGATTTTTTTTTTTTCTTTCTTGGTGCAGTCAGTTTAAGACTTTTAATGTCTTAATTGTCCTTCACATCATATTTCATTTTGTGGTTCATCACTGGTTTTGCCAGACATTTGCACAATTCCATAAGAAGTTAATCATAAAGAAATTAATCCAGCTCTGAACTAGACTAACCAAGAGAGAAGAGCCTTCAGATCACAGTTGGAGGCCGAATCCTGCAAAAATCGATATGATTTTATTTAATCATGATTAATATTTTTGCTTATTTTAAAATTTTGCATATAATTTTGTTTTTAAGGCTCTCAGGATAGTCTGGCAATTGCTATTCATAAATCAGAGAGCTTGTTCTGATAAGGTTGCCACCTGATTTGCTTACCAGCAGGAGATGTGAGCAGTAGAGGGTCATGACTTGACATTAAATTCCATTTTCTCAGTGAGAGAAAGTCAGGATTCACATCCTCTGGGATGTAGCACTGCTAAGTGTTGGAATTGTCTTCACTGTTGTTATTTTATGATTGATACGCAGACCTGGCTCTGTCACTTATGTATTATTTACAGTGAATAGCACCATAAGAAAAATTATGCAGTGGCATCCATATAGATGAAGATGTCTTCCCAGGGAGGAACTGAAGGCATTGCTGCTAGAATTTACTGAAAGCAAAACCAGAACAACTGCATTAGGAATATTTGATCATATATTTCTGCTCATTGTCTGGAAGAAAAATTGTATGTAGTTTCAGCCCCAAAGAGCTGAGACTCCTGTACAGATAGAGAGATGTTAAAGAATGGAATGGATAGATAGAAGGAATGGGAGAAGAAAAAAAACCAGAGTGAAGTCACCAAATTAAGAAGCAATTTAGTGATACTGAACTTACTTGTTCTATATATACACAACTGGTGGTACAGTAATTTGCTGATTGCTTGTGGTTCTATTTATGTATACATGAGTATCTATCTATTTATACACATGCAGACATATGATATTCATATATTGCACACATTATAAGAACATTAAGTTTGAAAGTCAGAAAGTCTGAAGTCAAGCTAGCTGATGTATTCTTTAATTATGTGATTATGGTACTGTTTTTCATAGGACTCGTGGAGGCCTTGGATAAGAATAATTCTAGGTGCGGCTTGAAAATTTCAGTATGTTTGTTCCTTCTGACAAAAATCACTTGAATCATGTTCTAAGCCCATTGGAAAAAGGAATTCTTCCCAATAATTAATATAGTGTGATATTTTGATGCTGGACTTCAAAACATTTTCAAACCTACCAAGTGGATCCAGATTTTGAGAATAATTCACCAGTCAGCCATTTGCCAAAACCAGTGTTTGGCATATATATATGCATATTTTCAGTGGATGTATTGAATGAGCATTAAAATTACAAAATCAAGCACTCAGAAGTTCCCTGGTTTGAGTTTCCCCATGGAACAGATCCAGACCAACACCAGTTAGTGCCTTCAGGTAACGTGACTACCTAAACTTCAACTGCAAACATGCATGTGAGGTTTTATGTTACTGAATGTCTTCTGTCAAGACACAGTAAAAGTTTGATGCCAGGGAACATTCCACTGAAACAGTTGTTCTGTGCAGACAGGCCTGCAGTAACCACAGCGCATGATTCCTAAGGTGAAAGACAGAACCTGAGATTAATCTTGGCAGTGGTGACTCCAAAAGTTAAAATAAATATTTTTTATTAGGGCAGCCATATAGTGTTTGTTTATCTTAGGAATTTGGAAGGCAGTGTGGATTGTCTTTCACTTTGGATAAATGTGGGGCAGAACCTGAGAGAGACAGTATAAAGGGGATGTTGGATTGTCCTCATTTCTGAAAATGGTGAGGGATGGCAAATGGAGATTGTCCTTATGGCTTCTTTCACCCTCTCTCCACAACCTTTGAGGATCTAGTTCATCAAATGCAAATAGCAAGAGCACAGAAGGATAATACACTTTATTGCTGTCACCTCTGTTGGATGTGTTAATGAAATTCGTAGCTGATTTTAAAAAAAATGGTTTATTTTCTGGAGTGCTGCGGTAGTGTAGAAATGTTGTAACAGAACAGAAGTGTCTGAAGACTTAGTCTTTTTTTAAGATTCATTCGTACTGAATTTGTTTGCAGCCATTCAGTAGAATTTTGCAGAGTAAAATTTTCGCACAGAGACTTTCACAAGTGAAGTAAATTAGTCCTATTCAAATTTCCCTCATTTTGCTGTCTTGCTATCTACAGTGCAGATATACGAAAGTTTTCAATACCAATGCATTTTGCAGTACGTTGTTTTATAATATTAGTATTTCCAAATATAGTTTGCCAGATTTGGCAAGTATTGATGCCTCCAAGAACATCCAAAAGCATTCTTGGTTGTTGTCATAATACTTTTGAAGAAACTGCATCTATGCTGTTGCTGTTTTATGGCATGCTGACAGCACGAATACTGCTGGAGCCTGTTGAATCTGTTTTCCATTATCTTCTCTCCAGGCACTCTCCAGCCGGTGTCCACTTTGAGGGGAAAATAATTTCTCCAACCAAAGCCCCCAGGACTCAAATTTGTAGCCTTCAATACAAGAGCATTAGCTACCATCTCAACAAGGTAGAACAGTGGGTTACAGGGGACAGTAAAGGAAAAGGGTTCCAGTACTTAGCATATGGCAATGTATAAATGCTACTTCCCCTCTAATCTTGCTTTATGGAAAGCTGTATGAAACCTCATAAGATTGAACTGCAAATAGATCTTTCATATCCTGCTATATGTATCGATTTCATAGCTTTCTTTTTTGTTCCGTTTTTTGTTTTGTTTTTGTATAGTATCATATAGAGCTTTTAACTGTGATCAGAGAGGGAAGCTGAAAGAATAGTCTAAGATGTAAGAGGCTATTACTATTTCATTATTTGGATACGTACAGTAGTATTACATTTAAGATGGCATTATCTAATTAATCTACCAAACTCTGTAAGTAGTAAAATTAAGTACTTTCCATGCAGTAATCCATCTCCTCATGTACACCTATAGCTTCATTCACCTGTAACTGTTTAACCATTTAACCCTGTACTGAAAAGTTATATTTTGAGAAGCCTTATTAACCAGTCCTTTTATTCCATGATTATTTTAGAGAGAAGTTGACTGCAAGAACAGCCTTCTTTCCAGTTTGGAATATGCAGTTTCTGCAGGGCAAGAATGACTCCCTTTCTGGGTACGTGTTCTGACAGAACAGTAGTGGCCATCAGGATGCGTCACAGGTATCATTGCACCAGTTTAAAAGTATTTTTAAATGGATACAAGTAGTGATGGTTGCAAGGTCGAGAACCAAAGATAAAGTGTTTCTGGAATTAGCTCTCGTCAAGTAGATGTCCCTCTGAGATTTTTCTAAGAGAAATATTTTTATTTGACCAGATTATGAACTTTTGAAAATCTGTTGCTGATACACAGTAGATTTTTCGTATCTGGTTTTAGTAAAATTGTAATGTACCTAGTTAATGAAAAGCCCCTTCACCTTACATTCAAAGCATTTTACTCTCTCGCATACTCTCTACCACACTCCACTCTCTCATGTAGGGAAGTGTTGAGAGGGGTTTCTAGTGCATTCCTTTCCCTCCACATTCAGCAGATGATCGTAAAGCAGTGTGCAACTGCGTCAGTTGTTTTAAGGTCTGTATTGAAAAGTTGGCTATGTCATTATTGTCATTTAATGTTTCAGAAAGTCTAAAACCAGGATCATTTTAATAAATGTCCTGATCCCATTTCAACACATCCTCTCTTGAAAACATTTTTAGATGCTTTTTATGTCAAAATCATCAAATGAAATCCAAATAAAAGGTGAAACGTGGCTTGTGGAAGTCAATAAAATTACTCAACTTAAGTAGCTCTTAATGGATGTACTAATTGTGAAAAGAGACAAAGGTTTCAAACTCTCCCTTTTTGCTTCATGGTTCCTTGTTTGCTGGGAGTATTTTGCAATTGCACTTAACGGTAGGAGTGACCCAAAGTGACCCAAATATTACACAAGTAATTATGATCATTTTCCAGGACTTGGTAAAGAAGGGCTGAACTAAAATTGTTTATGGGAGAGATGTTGCAAGAAATACCGCTTTGTGTTAGAATAAGGCAGGTCCTTAGTGAATGTTTTTAATGTCCATGACAAGTACAATGTCTTTTAAGATACTGAAGTAGATGGGCCTATTAATATGTATGAAGGACATACAGGCTTGGCAGAAAACACACCAGGAAAATAAACCTTGTGCAGTAACCAAGCAGTTCAGCCGGCCCTCTGCCCAGTAGTCCACTTCAGCAGAATAGTGAGAGGTTATTTAGGTCTCTCTGTAGCTTTGAGGATGGCTCTGATGCTAGTAAGTCCCCAAAGAGATCAGCTGAATGACTAGATCTATAAAAAAAAAAAAAAATTAAGCAGCTCTGCTCAAGTCTTTTTGCCAATTATGTTAATGAAGCTGCAAGGGGACTGCAAATTTAGAAGTCTTGTAAAGTCCAGGACTGATCCAACAATGCAGAAGCTCCTTAACAAGACATTAAATCAGGCTCTTTAATCTCTCTAATTGGTGCTTTTCAGTATAGAGGAATATGTGAACCCTGCTGTGTTCTAAAAGCAATAGAATATCTTCACTAGCTGATAATACCTAGTTAAAATAGACCTGTGAGATCGCAAATCTCTACTAAGTACAGATGCAGTTTTACTGTAGCTCATTGATGCAACTTTGCTTTCATGTTGCAATTACAAAAACAACAAAAAAAAGGGCAGTAGCAATACTATTGCTGTTATTTGCTACAATGCTTGGATGCAATTGTCCTGGAGATGGGTTACTTCTGCCATCCATGACCGTAAAGTCTCATTCGGAGGTGCTGAGGTGCTGCTGAATATCGTGCCCCAGAGGAAAGAGATGAAGCCTAATACTGTGCAGGGAGAGTGGGGGTTTCAGTACCATGATCTCTCTCAAGAAGCATCAAACCCCTCCTGCTCATGGAGTGAGGCTCTTGTAAAAGAGACTCTTACAAACTGATGACTTGTTACTTTAGCTTAGATACTTAAACTTAGAAAGTCTAAACTTAAAAAAAAAACTTAAAATGACATCTTCTCAAAAAAAAAAAAAAGTACAATGCTTATAGATGCTGTTCCTTTTAAAGCCATCAAGACTCGTTCCTCAGCTGCTGTAAATCTCTGTGCTCTCTCTGAACTGCATGAGGCTACGAGGCTTTTTGCCAGCTAAGGAGCTAGCATTCATTTAGCATGTAATTTAAAGAAAATCTGTAAGACTGCTTCCTTCTAACCACAGCTTTTATCCCAATCTCACTTTCAGCTACTGTAGGCATTCACAAACAGAGTGTGACATCTATAATGGTGCTGTATAGATATATTAAGATGACCCAGGCATGTACTGTTTCCCATCTCTTTTGCCTTCTGTGGAAAAGGCAGCAAGACACAGCCACATCTCAGGGAGTTGCAGCCTCATCTTGTCTCTGACGACTCCCACTTCAAGGTGTTGTCTGGATTTATGAAAAACTCTTAATTCTTTTGTTTGTTTGTTTGTTTGCTTGTTTATTTGTTTTCAGAGGGAGGTAATTTACATTCTTTTTCAATTCGTGATTAGCCATGACCAATAGCTTTCTAAAACAGGTTTGCAGAGTACCACCCTTATCATTTATATAAGCATTCCAATACAATATGATGAGGGAACTTGGCTTGCGTTTCAAAAAAATAATCATGTGGTATCATTTATGTTTTTCCTTAGTATTCATCCTCCCTACTAGAGACATGAAAATGCCCAGCCACTGAGAGAAAATATTGGAAAGCTAATGAATCGGCATGGTATGTCCCATGCTAAGCAGAATCCTGATGACAGAATAGCCAGGGAGGTGAGCCCTATGGGGTATATTATTCTTATATGTTGAATCTGTACATTATTCCTGCTGAATAAACATTTCTCTATGCTATTTCATTAAATCCTTTATTTGAGTCTTTTACTGGCTATCATGAAGTTTTTCTTTGAATTATTTTTAGTGTTGGCCTTATTTTGTTTAGCAGAAGCAGGAAGTGTTTCATAAGATTTATTTCCAATAGAAGTTTACCAATTTACCATAATTATAGCTGAATGGTGAGGGAAAGAGAAATCAAAAAAAAAATGCCAAAATGATTTTAAAATGTCTAGCAAAATGCTAATAGGTTTGATGATAATTCTCCCGACAAACTTTAATGACTGTAGTGAGTGAGTTCGTGTACAAGGTTGCATAAAAGCACCCTGGGTGAGACAATGGGGAGGCCAGTTAATATTTCTGTCATTGAATTAAATAGAGTAGGGATTTTTCTTGCCCTGTTTTTCTCATGTACCTTCCAGCAGATTCACTTCAGCATGATCTTTTGGCTAATGACTAAGGCTAATGGCTAATGACTTTTACAAGATTTCACAGATATTCTGTGAAAGCTAATTATACTTTTGGTAACACATTTCATACGAGTACTACAGAGGAGTGAAGCACAATGTATAAAGAGGAGGCTTCACTCTTCAAAGTATTCTTGTGAAAGACAAATATAGTGTATCTAACTTTTCTGACTGCATAATCAATATAGGTGTCTCTTATAGATGAAGAGTCATAAGCTGATATCCCCACTCTCACCCCCACCCAAAATCCCATTCCTCCAGCAGGTATTTTGTTCTGCACAGAAATTTCTTAAACATTTTTAATGTCAATTTATCCTAAATATAACTTATTTCAAACAGCTGTCTCTGACAGTTTAGAAATAATTATTAAAACTTTATTTCCATTTTCCCTTTTTTTCCCTCACCTTGATAAGCTTAGATTAAAGTTATTTTGCATGAAGAATTTCACAAGCTGTTTAAGGAAAACTGTATGTGTATGTTAATTTTTTAAAAAATCAACAAAATACATGTTGTGAAGTGTTTTTTTATTATGCATTGTCAACAGTTAAATGATGTGTTGCTGTTTCATGCAAGTTAGAATAATTTTAAGAGAACAAATAGATAATAATACAAACAGCACTAAATCTGGAGAGTTTTTACAAATTTAAATATGAAACTTGGGAGCTGTTTCACCTAAAATGATTTTGAATTAGTTATTAAAGCAATCATTGATCTTAGTCGTCCAGTTTGCCCAAATCTTTAGTATTGTTCCAGTTTATTAGGACATTTTCGATGCTCTTTGCTTTAACATGTACACATTTATTAATTAATTTATTTATTCTCTCTCCTGTCATGCAATAGAATACCATACCAATTCTAAGAATATAGCAAAACAGCACTACTTGCCAACCAGTTCTGGATACTATTCAATAACTTCTGCATTTCAAGCTACCTACTGGATGATATTGCAAAAAAAAAGATCCTCTACTATAAGCTAACAAAACAAATGTACATAAAATGTCATGGAGCTACAGCTCATTCGGTTTCAATAATAATAAATGAAAAAAATAGATCTGGAAATATTTTTCATCATTTTGCGCACACCAGGTGCTTCACCTCTTACTTGTAACAAATGATAAAGTTGAATTACTGTGTTTCAGCAGACAGTCATATTGTTTCTTGCAGCATAGAAAGACAAGTTGTTGATAGAAAGATAAGTTGTTTTCGTAACAGACTGAAAAAAATGCTCATTTTTGTCTCTTCCTTGCTGTAAATGTAAACTAAGTAAAGTTTGAGTAATTGACAGTATATAATACACAACTTCATATACAATCTCTGGATATTAAGTTCTTTAAGAAGTACTATAAAATAACTGGACTGAATAAATGCTAAACCATTAACTGCAGACATAAATAACATTTTACCACTTGTGACAAATGTAGCTTATCATTTATCAACTTTATTCATTTTCATCATAGAATCTATTTTCTTTAATTTCCTCTTCTATAGTGAGCTGTTTAGAATTAACTCTCTCTCTTTGGGATGATAAGACAGCTGAATGTCTTGAGCTCAGTAAATCTGAACTTGTGCTTATGCCATTCTCTGACACTTTGATTATTTCATCTTCTTGACAGACATTAATATTCAGTTCCAGATCATAATTCCCATGTTCTTTTGAATATGGGCTGGAAGAATTTTTTGTTATGTCTACAGCATCTAATAGACCAACATTTAGGGCTAGGCTGTCTTTATTAATAAAAGAAGATGTTTTCACGGTGTCAGATAAAGTAGTATGTATGTTTTTGTCATCCTCTGATTCTTGCCCAGTGCATGCCAACTCCATATCAGTAGGGAATGTTGTATTAGTGGCTTTAAAAACTAATGTGGAATTAGCACAGGACTTCTGACAAGTGGCATCTTTACTGAATTGAATAAGACTATTAGAGGTAACAGCAACCTTATCTTTGGAGTTCTGTTCATCCAGTGAAACAGTTACAGAATCACTAGAATAGCTCTCTTGGGATTGAGATATCTCAAATATTTCTTTACTTCCAGACTGATTTTCCAGCTCTTCAAAGGCATGCTGAGATGCAGTGAAAATTTCATGGCTTAATTTTGTCACTGGGTTAGACATAGCTGAGAGAGATGTTTCCTGGCCGCAAATGTTCATATGTGAAAAAATGAGGTTATTATTATTATTGTTAGTATTATTTAAGCTGAACTGTTTATGATTCTTTTGCACTGTTTCATCATCAATGTTAGTAACCTGTACAACTTCTAAATCACACATTTCATTATTTTTTTTCTCTTGCTCCTTCTCAGCGATGTGCACACCTTCGTTAATATCCTTAACACTTTCCTCCCTAATCTGTGATCCTCCTGTTTTCTTTGACTTATCTTCTACGTTCTCAGTTTCCTCATCTTTTTCCTTTTTGACTACTTCATTTATTTTTCTTTCACACACACTTGTAGCATCTTTTTCAGATATAGAGCTAAAAGATGAGCGTTGATTTTGTTGTGCATCCACAATGTCATTTTTCTTTTGCTCTTTCAGATCACTATGGACATTTTCTTTCTGAGGTTCCTTTCTATTGCCTAGGGGTTTATTTGCGTGTGAGCTAAAATCATCTTGAGCAAAACCTTCTGGGGGCCACTTCGGTTTATTCACCTTAGCCATTTCTTCAACAGAAAATGTTTTCTTTGGTGTTGTATCATCTGTTGAGGGAGGCCACGTAATCTTTAATTTACCCCTTTCTGTGGATTTTTTCAAATGATCATCCAAACTCTCAGGATGGATACATTCAGTAGCTGAGT
Source organism: Crypturellus undulatus (assembly GCA_013389825.1). Lineage (NCBI taxonomy): Eukaryota > Metazoa > Chordata > Aves > Tinamiformes > Tinamidae > Crypturellus > Crypturellus undulatus. Next base: position 937,294 of record VWPW01017979.1, read on the forward strand.
AGAAGTCTTGATCAATTTCTGTAATTAATTTAGGTTCAGTAAGTGTACCATTAATGGGATTTATTTCTTCAGCATGAATATTGCCAGCTGAGCTACCTTGATCTTTAGAATTCCATAATTCTTTATGTTGCTTGTATCCAAAACCTTCATCATAATTTCCCTTAGACTTGAAAAGTTGCTTAAAATGAGGTTTACAGTATATTTGTCCATGGAGAGATGCATAATTTCCCAAGCTGCCAAATATACAGAAAAAAAAAAAAAAGTATTACACTTCTAGAAATCATAAATCTATCATGAATTTGACACTTTATTTGGTATTTCAAGTACCCTATGTGACAGTATTTATAAAGAAGAAATAAAAAGAGTGAATTCAATGTTCCACACAATTTTAAACAGGAAGAAAAAATATTTAAAACTTTTATTTGCAAATTGCCATACAGTTTGAAAATTTTACAGTTTCTTGAAGGAGAAGACTCATGCTTTTTTAGGGAGAACGTAAATCATTTATATTTGGATGCAGAATTTCTATGAAGAAACATGCAGTTAGTTCTTACCTTAATTTGCTGCCACAGTGGTGACATCGGAAACATGATTTATGAAAATTCTGCTTGTCTGCAACTAGGCATTCCATTGGATAAACTCGCTGTTGACAGAGTGTGCATATTTCCTGCTCCTGAAGCTGCAGTTTCTAGAATCAAATATTATGTGATAGGTGTTAAAAATCCATAGCCAAATATTATGTTTTCATTTTATTAGTCCATGTTAAATATTTTGCTACACTCGGAGTTGTAGTTCTCTTTTTCTGTCTCCTGATAGCTATTAATTTTAGGGTTCCATTTCTTACTTCTTATTTCCATAACTAAAAGTAATACTTTGAAGATGAAAAAACACTCAACCTTTTCAAAAATCCATACATTTGAAAGGTTATCCACTTCATTCTCTCATGCACAGTATTTCCTGTTTATTCGTATTAAGTATTTATTTTGTGAAATTAGATAATGAAATGTGTATTAATATGACTTACTCATCTAATATGACTGTAGCTGATGTAATATATGTATAGCGTATGAATCTACAGTGTGATTTAGAGATAGAGGGGGCAGATGTTTGAAATTCTGTTGGAGAAGTTCTGTTTAATCATGCCAAAAGTGCTTTGAAGGGCTCCACTTGTGTGGTAACCTGCAAACACTTTGATCTAGATATACTATGGATTTAATTATTTGTGATTTTTGCATTTTTTTTTTTAATCTTAATTTTAAGACCTGTTTTTTTTCATTAAATTTCAAGACTGAGTTAGCTACAACCATGATATTAGCTAACTGTATAAAATCCTTTCTTTTATGAAGTGTAGCTAGTTTTCTTTAAACTACAAAGCACACGTAGAAGGTTTATTCCATACCAGTGAGGGGCTGAAAATAGAAGGAGATAATGGACAATCATGTGGGTGTGATGTGTGAAATGCTATGAAAACTGTACTAGCAGGCAAATACAGAGAGTCAAACAAATCTCTGTTGAAACAGATATATCTTCACTGACATCAGCAACCCTTTGACATCAAGAGAAAATCTGGTCCATTACTGCATTGTATCTATTTTTGCTTTGCTTGCTGGTATTGATTTTATAGCAATTCATGAATCAAGACAGAAAAGTGGTGTCGATTTTGTTAACTACAGCTGTAGTTACAATGTATCTCTACTATCCATAACAAGAGTTGTAAAAAAAAATACTAAGAGAAATGAAATATCTTCAAAATAGCCTAGAGCTTGTAAAAAGAATAACCACCAGAATAACAAATGGAATAAAAAATGTGGTCATTAAATAGCAATATTGAAATTTAATTTCAAATTAGTTTCAAAGTTGAAAGACAAACTGGAGTTGGGCACATGTTGAATTTTAACCAGCATTTCTACATGTGTCCTGGTAGTCTAAATGCAGTTTTTGTTCTTGTTGAGATTAGTTATGTCAGCCAATCATAAGGATCCACTTAAATTAGTATTCTTAAGTATTCTGAGTGTAAGGAGGGAGAAAAGAATCAAGCTTTACAATATAGAAAGGTAGAAGGTAATTGAGAAAGCACAAAAGAAGGCAGGTATCTCCTGGAATACTGTCACACGTCAGCTGGTGAGCTGATTGTGAGTGTTGTGCCCTGTTGTGCCCTGGCAGTCAATAGAAAGAGGGAGTATTAGTCTAAGTGTCAATGTCATTTTGCTGGTTTATTCCAAAGGACTTTCCAGGGCAGAATAGCTGAACTAAATGCTCTTCTTCGAGAAAATTAATCATGTGAACAGTTCTAGAAAAATAATTTGGAATAAGACTGATCAACCTTATTTCCCAGATAGGAAGATTCAGAGTGACTCCAGAGGCTTGATCCTACTGGAAACTGAGTAATTCTCCTGAGTATTTCTCCTACTGGAAACTGGGTATTCCTACAGACTTTAAGATCTTAATGAACTAGATATGCAAAAAGCTTACAAAGTAACAGCAACTATAGTATTTTCAAATTTTCATATGCTTTTGTAATCTAAATACTATTTTAATGTGTTTTTTTTTCATGTAATACATGTATTATGAGGAAGGAGTGTACATTTTGTTATTATATGCTTCAATATGCAAAAGTAAACAGCTTCAGTTTTTTTGGAGGGAATTCAATTGCTGTGGCTCAACTCCTTAATAATGTGACACCTGTACTCGAGCAGCATATGTGTTTGCTGCCCTAATCCAGACTAGGGTTGTATCAATAGGTAAAATCATCCAGCAGGAAGTATTGAAGTGGTTTTTTGTTTGTTTGTTTTTGTTCTTTTTTTAATGCATGGTATTTTGTAAACTATTTCAGTAATTTTACTAAAATATTAAGCCAATCTAAATATAGTTCATTCTGTTGTTTTTTTGCATCTTGTGCTTTCATAAAATAAAACCAAATCTATATAAAAATTAACATTATTTTATCTTTATAGCCATATTAAACAGGCAATACTATATCAAGAGTATGCTGCATTATTTGCAAGAATTAAAAATCAGATGCATACTGTGCACACTTTCTAACGTGATAGTATTTCTTAAATATGATAGTAATGATTTTACATAATGTTTTATGGTATCATTCAGTTACAGTATTTACCTTAGCAAAAAAGGCCTCAAAACTCAATGTGTCAGTATTTGTTAGGCACACATTCAGCACATCACTCAAAGGAGATGCCCTTGGAAAGGGAAGATAGTAAAAGATTGCTGAGACAAGAAGAGAGACAGCAGAAGTTAAGAAAAGTTTGTTAGTTTTGTTTGTTAGTTATTTCAGCCTTTGAAAAATAAACACATTTTTCATTACTTCACAATGTACTAGTGGTGCATGATAATGTATTATTTTAGTTTCTTCACACTTTGCATGCTTATTTACCCCTGAAATACTTTGCTTCCTCATGGAAGCTTCTTCTCATTTCCATTTCAGAAGTATCTGAGACAGTGTAACCAAGTTTAAAAACTTGTTCACTCTCTTGCCATGTCTTCTGAAAATTTTTCAGTAGCTCTTCTGGTGAATCAGTAGTAGAAATATCCAGAATATGTCCAGAGATAACATCTTCATATGTTGGGGGGGCATGCTTGAAGCCAAATCCTGACTGCATACTATCAACATTTTGTGAGGTTGAGGTAGCAGTTCTTGATTCAACTACTGTGCTTGTTAATCTATCCCTATCAGAAGAACATCCATTATGGGACTTAGCTTCCAAACATATTGTGGGTTGAAATGATTGTTCTTTATCTTTACATTGTCTTGGTTTATAAGATATATCTTGTTTTGTTTCTCTTAGCTGCCAGCAAGAAGAGTTTTGGAAATTAGCTTTCTGTCTTTGACTGTCCACACAGAACTCATCTCGGTTAAATATGTGTGTTCTGTCCTTAACTTTGCTATTCACTTCACCACTTCTGAAATCTCTTTCTGTTGACTTAACTTCAAATATGTCTTTGTCCTCAAATTTTCCTAAAAACTTACCCTTTTGATATGCACCTTCATTGCTTAACCTCTCAACTACTGTAGTTGGCTCATTCTGTGTGTGTGTTACTGTCTCTGATGCTTCAAATCTATGAATAAGCCCTGGCTGATGAATCCCAGGACTCTCAAATTTTTGTGTCACTGAGATGGAATCTAAACTTTCACTCTGAGACTCTAAGTGTTCTGGAATGTTTAATCGGTCTTGACACAAGTATTTATTTTTCTCTGCATGTAGTCTTTTTTCTTGTGTTTCTTCTGTATTTTTTACTGTACCAGCAGTTACTTGAGATTCATATACAGATGGCGTTACAGAGGGTAAAGGTTTCCTAGCGTGCATTTCAATCTTAACTTGTCGGCGAAGTGTTGCAGGAGATTTAACAATTTCTGATCTTTTTTCTACTATCGGAAGTGGATTTACAACTCGATGCTGTGTTGTGCCTTGTGATAATTTTGCTGTGGTGTCTTTCAGCTTAGCCAGTTGCTCAGCTTGGCTTCTTGAAGAAGAGGGAGAAGACTGTGGCCGTTGAATTTTAGCTTTTGATGTTGCAGATCTGTGGGGTGGCAGAGGAGATGAAGTCCCTTCTCTTTGGGTAGGGGAAGACGGTGTCTCCCTTAGAGGAGATTCTGTCCTTCTAGACTCAATTGTTATGTAAGTAGGAGATGGGGATCTGATTCTTAGTGCTGGAGAAGACCTGGATTCTGTCTGGCCAAGTCCATTGGACTGCTGTTGAGCATCCTGATGCACTGCTTCTGCTTTAATAGAGCCCGTGGTTTTATGCAGGTCTTTTTTATTGGAGCCAATAGTAATACCTGATATTTTCTGGGAAGGGCCTTGATAAGTAGTGCTGTTATTTCTGGATTTGACTGTTTTTGAGGAGACAGCGGTGTGTATTGAATCTTCATATGAGGCAAGCATTAGGCTTGCTTGATCTTTAATATCAGATAATTCTTCTTTCATTTTTTCAAGATTATTTTCTGTTATAATATGAGCTATATTTTTTTTTCTTTCTTGATCTATTAGCCATACAGGGATAATATTTAAAAATGTCTTAAATGTTTTTAGGCCAAACCTATTTGGCTCATCTTCAAACTGTTTCACCCTGCACAAAACTTCCTGCAGTTCCTCTCTTTTTCTCAAAATATCTACTATGTCTACTGCACATTTTTCTTCTGTATGCAGTGATGAAGAAGAACATGAAGAATTTTTGTGTGTATTTTCTTGTTTTAGATCTTTTTTCTTTAGGAGGCTTTCTTTCACTTGTATGCCTTTGTGTTTGACACAGGCATTTTCTTGAAGCCTGTTATATTCGTGGGACACACTTGTTTTTTGGACTGTGCTCTCAGAAACGCACATGTTCTTTTGCTGGGTAATTTGGGTCTGGGAGTCATGCAGGCTGTCACTTACTTTTCCCTTGACTGCTTTCACTGCTGGTGTAATCTTAGGCTGCTCCTGTTTTTTCTGAATTGTTACCATGTCTTTCTCTGGATTAATTGCTACATGGGCCTCATTTATCTCTTTCTTCAGCAAGATTTTCTCCTCTCTGGATTCTGCTTTTCTTGTTCCCATTTCATTAACTAATTTTTGTTTTATTTGGGTCAATTCCTGTTTCTGCAATTCTTGCCTGCTTTCTGTACATTTTGAATGTGTTTTTTCAGCTAACACATTCCCATTAATGTGTTCTTGGTGATCCTGCTTTGCCATTTTTTCTTTTTTCTTGGTGTATTCTCTCTGCTTCTTCTGATTGTGTTGCGTAGAAACATTTTGAACATTAGTTTCCTGCTGGCTTTGCTGTATTTCAGAATCTTTATGAGTCTCCTGCAAGCTCTGCTCTCTGATGGGAAGCTTAATAGTTTTAACTTTGAATGTAGGGGGACTGATTTTATTTTGAGGCTGGGTCAGTTGCTCCACATTCTTCAACTGCTCAGACTTGGGTAATGTCTGATCGGGATTCGCTTTTTCTATCTGACATGATATGTTATCTTTTGCACCCAGTAGTACTTTTTTACTACTGTGATTTTCCTCTGAGGCTTCTAAAACTTTCTGAAGCTGCTTGGTGGCTGATGATGCAGATAGCTTTTTATCACCTCTGAAGCCTCCTGCTTGTAAATTGACATGAATTTCAAAATCAGAAATTGTGCATTTCTCTGGTATCCCTGGGGCTGCTGTGCCTGGTGCAGGACCTTGATCTTGCTTGTTTGATTTCTGTAATAATGTTTCATTTGGTCTTGCCTGAATCTTGTTGCTTGTTCTGGCTGACTCACAGCAATAACTTTTGACTTCCGTTTTCTCTGTCTCTTCCTTTTGCTGTCTATATTTTTCTTCAGCTATCATTAATGGAGTTACAAATTTTCGAATATAAGGCTTGGGTTTTATTTGTGCATCATTCTCTGAAGGAACAGAAGGAGATTTCATCACTGGTAAAGTCTCTTTTTTCTGGACCGATAGAATCTCTTCCTGAGCCTTGGGTGAATGATTAGCCGTTTCTGTTGCAGAGGACAGTAGTTTTCCCTCCTCTGCTCTTGTGTGACTGCTCACTTGTTTCTGTTCATGACTAACCACATTCATCAGAGTTTCAGACTTGCTACTTTCTGCTAATATTTTAGTGACATCCGTTTCTGTGCGCATATGAAGTACTGTTGGCTCAAATTTAGGAGGCATTTTGGACTGGAGACCTTCCAGGCCCCTAGCAGGCTCCCTTTTGGCCTGGTTTTGTGATAATGCTACTGCAATAGATTTACCTGCCACTTTAGTGCTGGCATGAGTTTGCTCTGGATGAGGCAATGACTCTTCTGGGTATTTAGGAACATGCTTTTTCTTTTGCCTTGGTTGCATTGTAGGAGGAATCAGGAGATGGGGAGGAGGTGGTGGGAGAGGGAGACCAGATAGGAACTCACTTTCAGATTTGTCATCTATTGGTGGTGGTGGTGGTGGAGGAGGAAAATGATCAAACTCAGCTTTGCTCGTTTCTCTGGATGGTGGTGGCAAAAGAAACATCTGTTTATCAGATGTTAGAGGAGGAGGAGGTGGAGGAGGCAGAGGAAATTCACCTTCAGAAGATATAACTGAAGGTGGTGGTGATGGAGGAAGGGATGGTGGAGGTGGGAATGGAGAATCCATTTCTGTTGTGTCTTTCTGCATTACATTCTTGGCTTGATTCAGAGGAGCTTTTACTGAAAACTGAGCCTCTGATTTAGTAGCTTCCATTTTAGTCTTTCCAGTAAACTGACCCACTAATTTCTTATTTTGCTGATGAATGTCAGTCCTTTTCCTGCTCTCAGTCTCCTTAAAATTACTGTGTGTTTCCTGTATGACTTTGTCTTTGACACTCTGTCCTGCTGTCATAGTTACTACATCTTGCCCTTGGTCAGGGTTCATATCTTTTCTGGCAGAAGTCTCTCTATGATGCTGAGATTGCTCTGTTTCGCTCTTTGCCACGTGCTTTTGAAAGTGATCGCACGCTTCAGAAATTCCACTAGGTGCCATTTTGTTTCTGTTGGGAAGTTCATTATTTTTGTGTTCATTATATAAATTATGTTTCTTTTCTCTTTTTCCTGTGGCCTGCATGCTGCTGTACATACTGTCTGTCTTCAGAGCTTTGTATGTTTCTGATTTCTCTGCTCTCACATCTCTCCCAACGTTTTCACAGAAGGTAGACTTATTTTTCATGTGTTGTTCAGTAAGAGATTTTGTGTCACTTTCTCCTTTGTGCTGGACGCTGGTTTTATCCTTTGACTCTTCCACTTTCTCGGTGCTCTTTTGTTGCGAATTAGGTAAATTCATCTGTTTAATATGATGAATATCAGGAGACTCAGTACTCTGATCTAAGTGTATCTTTTCAGTAACCTTTGCAGCTTCTTTCAGAAAAGTCTCATTTTTAGCCTGCACTTCCTGGTAACATTCATGGTGAGATTTAACAGCCTTCGCTTGATTTTGGGTTATGTTACCATGTGCTAATTGCTGAGATGGTTTAAAAGCTGGTTTGGAAGTTCTTTTTATATCTCTCTGATTCCTTTCTCCAGATTGTACCATTTTCTTTTCTGCACAAATTTCTAGCTCATTTTGCACAGCAGTCTGAGTATCTCTGCTGATTATGTCTCCTCTCTCTATGCTCTCAAAAGATAGCTGAGCTTCTTTTAAAGACCTTAATGCTGAATCAAGGTCCTCCTGAACAACATCTGTTTTCAGAAGTTCAATTTTTGCATTTATTGCCTTTTCAAGAGACTCAATAGTCCCCTTAATATCCCCAGGTATGACCTCAGGCTTTTCTGCTTCTTTCAGTTGAAAAGCTGCTTCTTCAAGTGACTTCAATATTGCCAGGATATCAGCTTTTATAATTTCTTCCTTTTCTTTAACTGTTGTTTGACTTATGGCCTGGCTGAGGGAATTTAAAGCTGCCTTCAAATCACCTTTTATAATTTCTTCTTTCTGTATATGACTAGATGTATCCTGTGGCTCTGCCATGAAACTTTTAACTGCATTACATACATCTCCAGGGATGATGTCAGCTTCAGCAACTGTACGTTGAATGGGGAACTTGTGTTTCTTTAGCAACAGCTTTGTGCCTTCTACATCACCGGCCATTATTTCCTCATCTTCCTCTTGTTTCTCATTTGTTGTTGTTTCATCTGACCCTGTTTGGAACAGTTTCAGATAGTCCAGAGCTCCAGCTTCTATGCATGTTGTGAAAAACTGAACATTGCCTCTCTCGTTTTCTTCTATTTTAGCCCGTTCTGATATTTCATTATTTGCTGTAGAAGACAGGAGGCTGTGAATGGTACGTTTCACATCACCACCTATCACTTCATCACGTTGGATTTTGCGGCCATCTTTTTTGTGAAGGAGAGAATATATTGTCATGTTAACATCCCCTCTCTCATTTTCCTGAATTAAGATTCCTTGCTTAATGGCACTATCTTTACTAAATAGTTTTTTAATAGCCTGCTGTATATCACCTCTCACTATCTCTTCTTTTTCAACATGATCATCTATTGATCTGTTCAGTAACTGAGATTTGGTCAAATTAACATTGCCTTTTTCATTCTCATTTACTACAATCTCTTTTTTGATAGTGCCTTTTCTGGACAGCAGGTTCATCATTATGTTGCCTAGATCCCCTTTAATAATCTCCTCCTTTTGTATTTCGGGTGCCTTTTGATTCATTAGTTTATATTTTGCCATTCTGACATCTCCAATTTCATCTGACTCAATGATAATTCCATGAGACTCCACAACTTTTTGAGAGTAAAGTTCTTTAAGAGTTTCTTTGATACTTTTGCCTATAATTTCTTGCTTTTCAACCTTATTTTCATTAAATTCGTGGAAAGGTGTTGTTTCAAAGAGCCATGTTGTTGTTTTTACATCCACCTGTGGAATGTCTTCTTTGGCTGTTCTTACTTCACTTTCATCAGTTTCTTTAATGGAATCCAGTGGCTGGTTTTCAAAAACCCACACTGCATGCTGAACATCACCTTCTTGCACATCTTCCTTTGTGACTGTTTGAACATCTTTATATTCTGACCCTTCTGTTCTAATCTCATCTAGAGTGTGTGTCTCAAATAACCAGGTGGCAGTTTTGACATTGCCATGTTGAACTTCACTGACACTCACAGTTCTTACATATGTGCCCTTACTTAGCTCTTCAGACTCAAATAATTGTTTATTGGCCTTCACATTAGCCCCTACAGCACTACAGACAGTTGGCACCATTATTTTTTCATTTTCTGCAATTTTATCCAATGGTTGAGTCTCAAATCTGTACCTGACCGAGCTCACATCTCCTTTCTGAATATCTTCCTGGGTGACAGCTCGAATAATGTAGACATTATCTGATTCATTAATAGAATCTAAAGGTTTTGTTTCAAACAACCACCTTGTCCCACGTACATCTCCATGAATCACTTCCTCCTTTTTAACTGTTGTTACTTCATGGTAATTTCCTTCTTTGTCCTGAATTGCATAAAGTGATTCGTTTTCAAACATCATTCTATAGTTTTTAACATTTCCCTTTGTTATTTCCTCCACGTTGATGGTTTTCTTGGTGCTGGTATTTTCAGATTCGTCTCTAATTTGATCCAAAGAGAAAGTCTCAAAAATAAAACAACTTTTTCTCACGTTCCCTCCCTTTATATCTGTTACAGTTTTGGCTGAGACACTTTCTTCCTGGTTTTCTTTTATATCATCAATGGAGTGGTTTTCAAAGAGCCATCGGCAGTGTAAAACATTTCCTTTCTGTATTTCCTGTTTTTGAATAGCTTTAATTTTTTCCAGAGCTTCCTCTGAACTGAGATTTATGGAGTCTAATGAGTGGCTTTCAAATTTTTGCCTCATAGTAGAGACATCCCCAGGCTGAATATCAATTTCCATTATTCTTTTTAATTCCTTCCCTTCTTCACCTTGTATATTTTCTAGGTTTTCTGTTTCAAAAAGGCAGCATGCTGTATGGACATCACTTCCCTGAATATCGTCCCGATTCACAGTGTGTAGCTTTTCTGTTATTTCTGAACCATCTTTTATTGCATCCAGCGGCTGTGTTTCAAAGAGCTGAGTACAGGTTTTGACATCTCCTTTATGTATTTCTTCACTGTCTGTCACCACCTCAACTTTGTCATACAGTGATTCCATTGGTTGTGTTTCAAAAAGCCATCTACATGTTTTTACGTCTCCTTTAACAATGTCTATCCTCTGTTCTGCTTTAATTTCTTCTTCTTCCGTATCACTAAAATGTTTAATTGCATCAAGAGCCTGAGTTTCAAATAACCATTTAGCTGTTTTCACATCACCAGAAATTACTTCTTGTGAAGATATTCCCTTGATAATTTGGATTTTTTTATCACTTTCATCAAATTGGTCAAGAGGCCTTGTTTCAAATAGCCACCTGCAGCTCCTTACATCACCTCTTAAAATTTCTTCTTGCCTGATTGTTCTAACCTCATGGTATTTACCATGACTGTCTTGAATTGCGTAGAGAGGAGTTGTTTCAAAAAGAGCTTTGTTCAGCTCTACAGCTCCTCGTACTACACCCTCCACATGGATTCTTTGTGATTTATCATATTTTTTTAAATTGCTCGATTCAAATATATTTTTGTAGCTGTTCACATCACCTCTGTCAATTTCTTCAAGCTTTACAGTTCTGACAACTTCTTTTCTTTCTTCTCTGATCTGTTCAAGTGGCTTAGTCTCAAAAACCCATTTCTGATGTCTTACATCACCTTTTTCTTCCTCAGTAGCAACCACCTTTTGAAGCTTACCAACATCTAGGCTGTCGTTTAATGCATCCATTGGTAAAGTTTCGAATAAATGTTTAGTACCAGATACATCACCTCCTATTATTTCTTCAGGGAGGGGACAAGATGTATCATCATTCTTTCTTAGAGCATCAAGAGGCTGGGTTTCAAAAATCCAGCACTTTCTTGAAACATCAGTCCCTAGAATAGTTTCTTTCCGAGTGATCATTTCCTCGGAAACCTCTTTAATAGTATCCAAAGGCTGTGTTTCAAATAGCCATTTTGCCTTGTGCACGCCACCTTTGACGTTTTCTTCCATAGAGATTCCACGTAAAACTTTAATTTCCACTGGGTCTTTATTAATCATGTCTAAGGGCTGTGTTTCAAACATCCAGCGTGCTGTTCTGACATCCCCCTTTTCAATGTCTTCTCGGCGGACAGTTTTAATCTCCAGTATTTGACCTAGATTGTCTCTGATAACATACAGTGGGCGAGTTTCAAAATGCTTTATGCTTCTCTTCACATTTCCTTTAATCTCCTTAAGCTCAGACCTCAGCTGCAGCAAATTAACTTCATCCACTGAGTATAGCTGCCCAAGTTTATCCAGATTCTGTGTTTCAAATATGTACTTCACAGTTTTTACATCACCACCAGAAATTTCTCTAACACAAGTCTCATCTGATGTCTGTTCTTCATCATGATAAATTTTATTCATAGAGTCCAGTGGCTGGGTTTCAAACATCCATGTGGCTGTGCGGACATCTCCTCTAGCTAATTCTGGGATCTTGTCTGTAATTTCTGCAGATTCTGAAGAATGTGCACCCAGTGCATCAATAGGCTGAGTCTCAAACATCCAGGTTGTGTATTTAACATCTCCACCTGCAATAAATTCTTGCTCTGCAATGCTTTTAACTTTGTCTAGGTCTGGAGAGTCATCTTTAATTGAATCTAAAGGTTGGTTCTCAAAGATCCATCTCATAGACTGGACCTCACCTTTTAGGATTTCATCCCATTCTAAACATTCTTTTTCTGAGCTTGTAAACTTTTGAGGGATAATAGTGTTTTCAAAAACATATCTAGCCTGCTGTACATCTCCCGACGTTACATTTCTTGCTTCAGATTCACTAGATAAAATATCAGAAATCTCATTTAAGTAATCCTTTTCTAAGCTTTTCCTTAGTTCTGGGTGAATATGTTTGTATAAGCGTTTTAATTCATATAAATTTCTTTGCTTTGAGTACAGATCTTTGGGGATAGTGGACTTGGGAGAGGTGGGTTGTTCAGGGGACTGGGAAATCTCTGTCCTTTCCAATGGAGCTGGTGTGGAAGTAGCAGGAAAGTTTTGTGTGTTTCCATTCTTAGGGGACCTGGTATTAGGCATCAGAGAGGCAGTGGTTCCGTACAGCTTTTTCCTTGCTGTTGAAGTTTCATGTAGTCTGCTTGTTGAAGTTGTAGTGGTGGAAGAACAACTAACTGCTGGAGGACGTATAGCTTCCTGGTACCCATTTGCAATCTTTAGGGAACAAAATTGTTATTTTTTTTAAGAATATATGTAATACTTAAAGCAATTCCTATGATCAGAAACCTTGCCTTTATTCTTTACAAAAGCCCAGTTCTCCAAGGATCCGAGCAACAGAATTGTAGTAGGATCTGGAAAGGAACAGTTCAGCAGCAGTTGCTCAGAACCACATAAAAACAACACTTAGTACTAAGGCATGTGCTAGGACCTATGTGACAAGAAATGTGTACTTCATGCAAAATGAAAAATGACGATTTAGCAGTTTGGGGGCTTTTGCTGTAACTAAGGCAGACTTTGCATTAAACATATAAAATTATGCTGTGATTTATGCACATTTTCATTTCTTATGTAACAGATGTTTTCTGTGCTTCTGAGAACCATGGTGACAGAAATGATACAGATTTACAGATGTAAAAGAGGGATAGCGGAGACTACATTCAGCAGAGGAAAACAGGAAAAGCAAAAGTTTTATAAGTTCTACTTTTAACTGTGTTTGTCTCAAAGTATAAATACTTCCCAAATGACCTAATATGTATTATATTACCTTATGCACTTGATTTTTAAACTCTCTATATTCCCACCACTTCCAAAGCGTACATTTTATTCACAATTATATAATCAAAATAGAAATTCAGATTATATAACAGACCAATATCTTAACTTCTTGTTTATATGAAAAATGATTCTCCTTAATAAAAGCACAGACCTTTGCTTGCTTGGCAGGTGTTGCAGTCTCCTTGTCAGAATGAACAGCCTTTTCCTGAGCTGTCTGTTCAAACTGCTGCTTTAAAACCTGTGTTGAAATCTTTGGGAGCTCTTCATTCATAGCTGCATTGACTACTGCAATAGAAAGAATAATACTTTTTTTTTCCTCCTCCCTCCTTCATTTTATGAAATTGACTTCAACGGTGACTTACAAAAATTATCACACTGCACATTAGGCTCAGCTTTGCAGAGAGACTTAGTCATGAATAAAAGACTATAGAGGGAACCACAGAATAACTGTTCTCACCTACACGACACGTTATCACCTACTGTTTTGCACTGCCAGAATTGTGTGAATGGCAGGACAAAAAGTTGACTGAGGTCTGCGGATTAATGTGATGTAGGAATTCTGTTAAAATCAGGACTAACTTAAGCTGTGTCTGAACAAGGTGCTCATATTCTGCAGGACCATTCCTTTCAGCCATAAATTGATCTTTTATTATCTACAGCTTTGGACTAGCATTTGCATATGTTTTCAGATGATTCTTTAAGTGCACAGTTCTTTAAAGCAGCTGCCCACATACTTAAAAACACCCCCTCCTTATACAAAACCTATCTTTGTGTACCTACTTCTAAATATTTTTCTTAAATCCCTTTGAAATCAATAGATAGATTTTGCTGAACAAGGATTAACTGATGATCTCAAAGTAATGTATGTTTGTTTGCAAAGGCAGGTGCATTTGCATGAGTAAGGGGATTTGCCATTGCTCATTAGTGATCTGTTTCTCATGCTACTACTTACCTGTTTCATCATTGTGCTGAAAGAGTGTAGAAACCTCTTTTCTCTCATGAGTAATTTGCTCACGATGAGAAATCTGTTTAAAAGAAAACATGTCATTTTACTACAGGGTAGTGTACAGTAAGATATGTAAGAGATTTCAGTACTTCTGCAACCCCAGAAAGGGGCTTTATATGTGCTATTTTAATGTGGTAATTAATTGGATTTCTCATTCAGATTTTCCTTTGATGTAACATTTCAAAAAACCCTTTTAAAAAGTATTACATACTACCAAATAAGGGAGGCTATTAGCAGAACGTTAATATTTTGCTATGCTCTGTGATAATGGAGTAAGAAATAAAGCAGATATGTATCAGCATCTTGCTAAAATTGTCTAATGCCATAATTAATTGACTCAGTTACCTCTTCCATTTGAAGTTTTTCCATGTGACTTTCTTTGGAGGTGATTTCATTGCCTTCAGTTTCCCTGCGGCTACTTGATATTGTGCGTTGACTGCTACTTGACATCTCCTGAAGATAAATAAAAATAACTGCACGTTTACAACTAATAGAAAATTGGATTTTTTTATATCTGTGAAGGATTTTCACAAATAAATTATAATTTAAATGCTTCAATCTAAATTAGTCCTTTTTCAACAGGGTACAATTATTGATATTTGTATCTGTAAGATTTGCAAGTGGCATTTTTTACATCAGAGAGCTTCAAAGTCATTTCTGTTACTGCACTGCAGCCAGACTTTTATCAGCAGATACTGAAAACTCCATGGATAAGTACAATATATAATTAGAGTCAAAAGTGAAGGAGAGACTTGGAAGGTAGTTCTGGCTTTAAATGCTGTGCCATCAATTCGTTCCTTCAGCAAGTATGAGGTTAATTTGATTTCATGGAAGTTAATATAATAATTTCTCTATATTAGAAAGAGTGACTTCCTGCATATATGATATGCATATTCAGATGCAAAAATACATGCTGTTTGTGTTTATGGAAGCTGACTTGCAAGCTAACCAGAAAATCGTATAAAATAGGTGGGCTGCCATTGTATTGGAAGTCTCACAACTGTCTGTGTTGGAAAAGCTGTATCACCTTTGCAGGGTTTGGTTCCACCTCTCTGCGATAAAACTGTCTGTTTCAAACATAAAATAAAAAATTAAGATTAAAGTCATACAAACAAAAGATAGACTAAATCTGCTAGTTACTGCCCACTGAACGACTTTGTGAGTTACCAGTCTCTAAATTAATCCTACTGCCAAGTTTGAACTGTCAGAGTGCAGATGACGCCTTAGGACAACCACATAGAGCATGATTTACACTTGCACATTCTGTGTGTGCAACAAGTGTGAGCGAGTTACAGCACATGAGAGTGAACTTAGGAGGGAACACCATACTAAGTTGAAAAGCAGCAGTTCACAAAAAGACAGGTGCAATCTGTTCTCTCTGATTAATGAGTATATGTAGTGTATGGTTTTCATTTTATGCTTATATGCTATTCCATTTTTTAATGTTTTTTCATTTAATATACTATTCTAATGTGGATCTTTTAGATATGTAAGGCAAACTGTCATTACTGGAAGAGCTCAAGACACGAAATGCACTGGTCTGTGTTATTGTGTATCCTTTGAATGGTATAAGATGTTAAAAAGGAATATAATTAGGCTTAATGTAGTCAGAAACCATATCTAATCTGAACATCACTGTTCTTTTATTGTTGTAACTTCCATACTGCTTATGAAATAGTTGTCATACTGCAAAAGGTTATAATAGTTTAATATAACAACCATAGCTGTCTAAAGTGCAACTTAAACACTATGGGCCAGATTTTGACAATAAAATAACATGGCCGTAGGGAGGAAGGGAGACTTGGAAGTTCTCATCTTTTGTGTGAGTCAAAGGGCTGATTGAAATTACATTTATAAAAAGCTGACAAAAAGAACTCGAGTATTTATCCAAAAGAATTTAAGAGTAGAGCTATCCATGATTTTATCCTTCACTTTGCAATGGTGATCTATAAGATATGACAGATGGGATTAGTTTACTCTGTTAGCATTTGTGATGTTTTTTACACCATGTAGAATTTGGAGAATATTCTCTACAATTATTTAATGATCTCCATGGGATAAGGTTGTTCTGCACTGCTTCTAGCCTAGCCAGTGGCTGAGGATCACATCCTAGATTTAATACTAGTTAGGAGTTATGTTTGTGGGTAGTTTATCCCTCTATTTGATTCTGTGGAAGATTCAATTTGTGCTATACCATGCATTATTAAATCAAGCAAGGTGTTTACTAATTACAAGCTAAAATATCCTGCATTGTTAAACTATATGGCAGTATAAAACTATATGACTGTATTTCATGGATAAAAAACAATTCTATTAACACCTCAGTGTAATTGTGGGGAGCTATCATCTCATGAAAAGGTAATTTTTGGAATTTCTGCTACTTTTGGTCTGAATATCTCAGGTCTGTATAATTATAGAAGAAGTGAAAATCGGCTATCATAAGCTAGTCATCAGAATTTAGATAATTATTACTATTTTGTATAGTATGAATTAAATGTTGATTATATTGCAATGAGCAGCATTTAGAATAAACTAAATGATTTTTTTGTTGTTTTGAATCACAAGGTGTATTCACACAGTGTAATTTATATAAATAACATCATATGATAACAAAGGTCTACCGAGCTCTAAGGATAAATAATATGCATTGAAAACAACTAGCCTGGAAACAAAAATATGGAATTTACTAATAACATAAATCAAATACTTTCTAGTACTGGAACAAATGAGCTGTGCAAATAACTTTTAATTCCTGCATATATATCCTAGCAGAATATGAGATAAAGATTTGGTGGGTTGTGAAATGGGACACTACAGCTAGGAAATGAACAGGTAGACACTTCATCTAAAATTCTGAAACTTTTGTAAACTTGTCAGGTCCCTGCTCGATCATACATTGTTCTGTCACATGAGAACAACTCCTCTTCAGCTGTGCAGGGAGGACAGAAGCAGGAGAGCTCAGTATCATGTTTGGCTGCAGGAGTGAAAAGACCATGGTTAAGATGTTTTTTCCTATGACCTGAGAATCACTTTTCCATTAGTATTTGTTTATTCTATGCCTATCTTCAGTGAGTTTCAGAAAATGCTCTCAGTTGGATGATGGTTGGCATACTGCTAGCTCATAAATAGTTTCTTGTGGTCTTTTTACTATATTTCAGACTTAGATTGTCTTCTATTCTCCTGCATCAATGTAGCGTGGGTGTTATGCTGACTGTTGTTCTTCTCAAGCATGTTTGTAGTACTTGGTGCAGAGATGGGTCTGTAGATTTAGCATAAATGTAAATAGTGTACACTTTAACCAAGATTAATAATAAATTCGTTATAAACTAAAACAATGCTACTAACAAATAAAGATGTAAATCTGAGAATAAGTCTTTATACATTATATTACAGAAGTACATATTTATTTAGGCATTCAGATTCTGTTACTGAAGAGAACTGTAGTTGCTGCATGAGTTTTATGTTAGTGGCCCATATATCAATTTTAGTGTCTCTACACTGCAATAATTTCCATAGAAATCTTATTGCAAAATGCGCCAAGATTTGGGTTCTTTTTTCAGTAATTGCTTTGCGTATTTTAAACAAAGTTTGCTTTTTTGTGTTGACACTTTTGTAGTTTCCCTTTGTTCTGAAAAAGGACAAAAATACCTTACTTAAAAAAAAAAAAAAAAGTTTGGAGAATCTGAATGTATACACAAGACTCATATACAGGGTACCATTCTAGATATGTTCTGTATGTATTAAAAAAGGATAAAATACAAGGATCACATGTCTGAAAGCTATTTCTAGGATAGAAAGACAACTAATGTTGGAAGTGTCTTTATATTAATTGAGCAATAAGACATTATTAGGACATGCATATACTCTAGGATCATCATAAAACTGCTGTGTGAAGATGAGGACATCTCATCAGGACGTCTCTGCTATGTATTGGCATATTTAGAAACAATTGTCCTAAACTATCCATATGTACAAACTTGCAATTCCCTCTTGTCAGCAGTGGAAGTAAATTGTCAGCCTTTAATGTTGGTTATAAAATTAGTAACAGCAGAATGACTAACTGATGATTTACTTGGAATAGATCTTCATTTCTTCTTCAAAATTTATGCATTTCCACACTAATGTCCTTATCACAATATCATCTGATTCTTATAAAAGATTTATTAGAAACTAATTCTACAGTTCATCTCTGTGAGCTTGCTTAGTATTATTTTTATGCTGTTTGGACCACACTAGAAAGTTTTCACTAAAAGGTTAGGCTTTCACCATTCTCTGAAGATGTCCTGTTATTATTCAGTTTACCCTCTTGTAATCACTCAAAAATGGGCAATTGCTCTCCTAGATATCCTTAAAAATGTATCTAGAATGACCCTCAAAGCGGGAGATTTAGTTACAGCTGCACCATCACCAACACAATACTGCATTGTTGAGTGCTAATCAGCTGCTTTTGATGTATTTCACTCATCCTTTCTATGTAGGAGGTTAAGATCATTTGCTGGAAAGCGCTCGTGTCTGACACTAGATAATGAGATTTTGTCCGAGCAGCTGATGTACCCTTCAGAACAGTTCTGACTGTGATTTTACAGCTTCCATGGCAAGATGAAAGGAATTATTTTCATTTGCAGAATGGCTGGTAGCAGTTCTTTTCTGATTCGGGGATATTTTTTTTTCAGTCACTGATTTAATACTTGCACTGTCCATCTATATATTTTGCCAGTGAAGAACAGCAACTTTACTTTTGATGTGGGGAATTCTTTGAGCAATGTTTATGGAAACTTAGTAATTATATTGCTTTTCTAACTCCTCAGCCTGTAGATCGCTAAGCTGAGTGTTCAGTATCTCTTATGTGTAAGCACAGTTTTTGCTCCAGACCAGTAGATAGCAAAGCTGGCACTTTCAGAATCATTAATAGCGAAGAAATCACAACCTCTTTGTGTCCTGGTGGCTGAGTATAAGAGGGGCTTACAAATACTGCAGTCGAGTTAAAGACCGCATTTTTGCACAAACTCTGGCTGAGTTTGTGAATACATCACAATTCCTCATCAGCGTTCATTGCTGCTCACCACTCAGTGCAAGATTTTAGTGAGTCCTGCCATTAATGTGGTACTTTTTACAAGACACACGTTTCATTTACGGAAGAGAGAGGCATGAGTAATGACTATAGCATGAGAAAAAATAAAAATAGATAATATTTGTTTGCATATCTGAGAAAATCATTTTGAATGAAAGGCCACACACTTCATGCCTCTAGATCTGAAGTTCTATGTCCAAACTACATGATTTCTGTGTTTTGACTGAGGAGTAATTCAGTGAGCTTGACTTTTAACTACTTAAGTGTCCCATTTTCCATGAGAGTGCAGTTATGTTAGCTATAAATGGGATTTTATGCCCTTGCACTAAGTTATTTAACCTAATTAGACCTTTAGGCCTATTTAACCTTTATCAGACTAATAAAGTTAATAGTCTTTAACTATTCCATATAGTCTAAGTGGTTTTATTTCCTGTGAACATGACAGCTGATGACTTGAGAGAGAATTCTCAACAAGATGTGGAGGATAAATATATTTTTAAGTGTGCTTTTTAATCCTATTGTAGTATCTATAGCCCATTTGGGAAGTTTTTCTGAGATGGGACAAATTACTTATCATCCCTCTTTTGTGTGCAATGCTTCCTTTTGATATATTCCAAGACCTTATTTTTTGTCAAAGATTCTACTGCTATAGCCCACCATCACATGTTTCTAGCTAATTATTGTCATTTCATATTTTTGCACTTTGACTATTCCTTTCATGGTGTTTTTATTTGCCGTATTGAATTCTGTGTCTCAGATTTCATACCACTGCAGTTACCGGTTGGAAATGAAGTTCTACCTTCCAGGAAATTCAAAACCTCTTCCAGTTTGGTAGTATTCACAAACCGTATAAATTCTACTTTCTGTTAATCCAAATCATTTAGGGAGATACCAACCATAAAGAAATTCATAGACCCTCATTTGCATATTCCCCATTTCACATCGCACCATAACAAATAATAGCTCTGTTTATTTCCAAATATATTTTGTCCTTGAAGAGTGTATGTTGGGTGCTTCTTACCACTTCAGTGTTCTTTATGTGCATCTCAGTAGTGTGCTTGAGCACCTTTTCAAATACTGAATTTAGCCCTAAAAATCCCTGTATCCTCCTCAGTTTCCACCTCTCTTTTGAAGATGCCCGTTATATTTGTTTTTCTCTAGTCTCTCATTGAGAGATTCTCAGTTCTTAAAGATACACTGGGACTTTCATGTAGTAGTTGAAGATTGCTTCAGTTCTTTAAATATTTTAGGGTGAAATTCAGTCAACCTATGTCAACTCAAATACATCTTTCTTACACAGATGCTGTCACCTGTTCTTGCTTTCAAGTATGGTACGTGGAATGTCAGGAGAGTAATATGAAAATATGGGCTTTAAATAACTCAGTAGTTGCACTCATGGTGCAAAGGCAGAAGCAGCTTTGGATTTTAGTAGTTTCATTCACCTGATGTTATCACAAGACACTTTTCCTGTCTTTTAACTTTTTCTTTATAATGCTTCTAATCTAACTCTATCAAAACTGAAGAGAGAGTATAAAAAGCCTTCCTCCCTAAAGAGCCTTGATTCATTCTTTGTGTCCTCCAGCCTGTCCACTGAATTTGGCACAGGTGTTGTGGGGGCAAAAGTGATTGTGTAATGGAAAAACATAATTTATATACCCAAGGATACAGGTAACTGTAAATCTGAGATTTTCATGTGTCAGGGCTTATTTTGCAGCCGAGTCAACATTATTTTAACATTGCAAAAAATTTTTAAATCTCATTTCAAATTCTATCACATCGGACTGAAACTTATCCTCAGCACGTATCTGGGCTTAAACACCGACCAGTCAGTATGACAATATAGTTTGTGTTGAATGAATCAGCTATCAGCGTAACAAGGCTGACTTCATGAGGTTGTAGTTCTCCAAATCTGATAGAGACTGATGAAATGATGAAGCCAGACCTGCCTTTCTATCCCTTCAGTGGAAATGGGGGAGGTCACATTACAAATGCAGGAGAGCCACATAATGGTTAAAATTTACCTGCAATGGAACACACCTGAAAGGAATGACAGTTTTCAAACACCTGATGACAGACCTGAAGAGAATCTTGCCTCAGTGATTTCTCTGTGCAAGCCAAAACATTTTGTTGCAGGTGATTTAAAGCATTTGTAAGCGGAAAAAATCATGTAATGGGACATAATCATAATGGCATGTAATCCTTGGTAGTAGAAATAAGCAGTTTCAGAATATATGTCACTACTAATTCCTCTAGTGAAACATTAGAGCGTTTTTTTTTTTTTAATGTGGCACTAGAATGGCATTTGCCCCTTGTTTTTTGTTGATTTTCAACACTGCAATATTACATGTTGAGATTATTTGTGATAGTTCATAATACTCATGATACTTCAGAAGTTCATCGCTGAATGGCATCTCTATATTGAAAACTGTTTTATTTCAAAAATTTGGTATGCAAATCTGATCTTTAAATTGTTAGCTAAGTGACCTGGAAACAATTATTTGCCAATACTAGATATGAAAATTAATTACAGTATAATTATTTGTAACTCTTTTTAAATATTGCCAGAAGTGTAACAGATGTTCTTGTGTTTGGCTTTAGACCACTCTAATCAGTTAAGGCCCCTGTTGCCAGGACAGCATCAATCAGCCTACCTCTGGTGACTGGGTCAGGCTAACTCTCCAGTGCATTATAATACACTATCTTCACCTGAAGTCAATTATGTGAAATTAGTGCAACCTGTGGATATATTTAGTCTATTTTGTTACATGAGTGATATGACAAGGAGCTGAGTCCCAGTTCCAGGGCTGTTTGCCTGACTAGGGACTATGGGAGTAGCTCTTGTCAGTGAGAAGATGCTTAGTTTTGCCATTCTGTGTAGAGGTGAGGAAAACTCCTGTAGAATGGAATCACCAAGGGACTTGTTACCAGTATGGAAATGACTGTCAAGCCTCACAAGAGATGAGAGAGAGAGAATGTGTATGCACGTGCTTGTATGTAGCAGATGGCGAAGTGTGACATTACGTGAAAGAAAATGGTTGGTAAAAGTATCAGTTACAGTGTATAGATATTTTCGCGTGTCTTATTTGCAAGACCAATTTCTAATAGACGTGTGATAGATACTGCCGCTTATCCTTACTTTATTTACTCATTTTTCAAAATCGATCTGCCTTTGGATACAAAGGATACTTCTTGAAAGGAAGACACCTATTTCTCCTCCTTGCTTGTTGAGTGCACGGATATTGGTATGGTATTAATGTATAACAAATGAAAGTTAACTAGTAGATATGATGCTCAATTAACACAAAAATAAAACTGTAGCAGAATGTTGGTGTGTCCTGTTCTACGCAGTTTGAAAGCTATATTACTTTAAAACTCTTAGATAAGTGCAGGGTAGTAAAGCAATTTACTGTGCCATTACTGTTTTGAAATTTTATTATACCAGACATCAGGTAGTCCAAAGTCATTATCTCTTGCAACAATTTTTTTCTGATATATGCTAATGAAGTAATAAAATCCAAAGACTTTTTATCTGAAATAACACTTGGAAGCTGTTCTTTGTATTTTTATGTAGCATCTGGATTCTTTGATACAATTTTTGATCTGCTTAGAGAAGTTGATTAAATTTAATTCAGTGGAAGCAGCAAACTCTATTCCAAAGAAAATGGTTTAACATCACTTCAAATGCAATTTATGCAAACTATTACCATAATAGTTGATAATGACTTACATTCTTACAAACAAGGTTCAGCATAAAATACTCCTAAAATGTTAGCCTGCTTTACTTATATATTTCCTATAAGTCTAGAATTGTCTTTATTGAGAGTTCATCTACATAAGAAGCATATGATTACTATATCATGGCAGTATATCTTGAAGAGAAAATTCTGCGAGTACAAGCATTATAGAAACAATGTCCTAGCTATAATGAAAACTGTTCAGTAAAACAAATAATCACATTTTTCCCCTCAAGCTGTCTAGCAGGCCATACCTCATTTGTTAGTATTAAAAATCCTGTTCTTACCTGTACAGACTTGTGCTGGTACTGAGCAAAGGTGTTTTGTGATGAGGTCATCTGGCCTTTCTCAAATTGTTTCTTTACTCTTGCAAGGCCACCAGGCACGGTACATGGCTCTGTTTCCTCTGAAGCCTAGTGTAATAAAATATGGTCTGTTGATTTTCATTTGCAGTAAGAATATTCTTTTCTGAATTGTTTTGTTAATGTTGTTTAGTATTTAATAGCAACACACTAGAATGCTTATTAATTGAAATTAGAAAATTTGGAAGCACATAGAGATAGGATAGAGATAGAGAGAGGATAGATATAGGTCTCTATCCTTTTATATGCAACTTCAACTGATGTAATCTGCAAATTTGTTTTAATATGTGAATTAATATTAGCATTGTAATAGGTATAGGCAAGTATTTTACAAGGCTTTTATCAGAATAGAGCATATTCATACTCTTAAGATTATCTGTTAAATTTCTTTGGCCTATTAGGACTTTTGCTTATCACGGAAAAATGACTTGCAAATTTTGAAGTTCTTTTGGAATTTTACAATCAGAATTTATTTAACACTAATTGCTAAATGGTTCTGTGTGAAGTAGATCCTGTTGTTCTAGCTGCATATTCAACTTGAGCAGGTGCAATGACATTTGAAATCTCTATTTTAATGAAGTACAAGGAGTGTTGCCTGTTTTACTTACTAATAACATTAAGAATTTCTGTACCATACAATACTTGGCCAATCTATATTAATAGTTTTGTGGAAAATAGTAAAAAATATGAACAATATTTTAAAATATTGTTTTCACATAATAAATGCCTATTTTTGATAAATTTATTATAAAGCTGTTTTCTTAAACTTTGTAGATGGCATTTATTTTATAATACAGTAATTTCAATTACTTTAGTTTGAGCAGCAAGAGGTCTAAGTTTAATGTACTTTTGAATATGACTTTATAGTTTGATTATTTTAAATATTCCTAGTATACAAAAATGCTGAGGTATTTTTAATCATGAGTTAATAGAATAACTGTGTTTCTAATATCTCACACATATGTTGACTAAGATATTCCTAGTAAATGAAGTACAAGCACTTCTAGGGAATTGAAATGAACAGGCCAAAAGTGTGAAGATATTGTATAAGAAAAAATCCATAATGAATAGCAGGAGATACAAGTGTATCAGTATACTTGGTAGGTAGTTATGTAGGTTTCAAATTTAATCCATGTGGAGATCAATCTGACAGGCTGGATGAATAAAGAATGCAAGATAGGTCATTATGTAAAACAAGTAGAGAATTAAGTGGGTGAATGTTGATATCTTACATTAGCGAAGGAGCTGCTGCTCTCTACCTTGGACACAGCAGCCTGGTACATAGCCATCCTTTCCTTCAGTGAGACAGTGTCCTGGAAATCCAGCGGTGAGTTACCACTCCTGGGAGTATTCTCTTCTGATAGTCGTCTTACAGTTTTGGGATAACCTGCTGTAACTATAATCAGACATGATACTTCCTCAGTAGGAAAAAGCTGTAGTAGAAATGAGCATTATGAATACTTTTTTTTTTCCCACTTTACCTTATTTTCAATTAAAAATATTTGAAGTACAGAAAATAATAATTTAAAAGAGTTTTTTAAATGCATTAAAACGCATTTTTTAAACTCATTAAACGAAAGGTTTTTTTTTAAAGCAATTTAAGCAAATATTACTTTTTAAATGTTAACATGTGCATTATTTTTATTCTATAAAAATGATTATAAGCACTATGAATAACATTGTAATTAGATATATTCTGTTCTAATTAGCTTTAAACAATATAGTATTTGTTTAATGGAGACTTATTGCAGAATTGACTGTACATTTCCATTGTTTATTGATATTGCAGCAGAATGTGTTTTATTTTCCAATACTAAAACCTTACTGAAATTTAATTACCCAGCTTATCAACTACAATTTTAATTTAATGCAAAATGAATGAAACACCAGGTAAGTATATATACATCAAGGAAAATCAAAACAAAAGTTTTCATTTGCAATATATCGATACTGTGCTGTAAAACTGGTCATAAAATAGAAGGTACCTGTTTTTTGTGACTCTCATTTTAACCTGACATAAAACTCCAGAAACATAAAATACAGCTAATTAAGACTCATTTCACACTAAATATTTACTCTTTTAGTCAAATCATCTTCCAAGAGTTTTATTCTATGGATGGTTTCTATTTGTTTAAAAGTAATAGAAAAATGATTAGAATAGTTATTTTAGTAGTAGACAGCCACTAACTTTGAGCTTCAAGTTAAACCAAGTAAAATTGTGTTATGTGCATGTATTTGCTTGATTATAGGTTTAGCCTTAAATTACAAAAAATACTTAAAATATACCACATTGCTACACCATATACCGGTTATAAGGTATCTTAGGGGCACAGCTTCTGTGGAAATTTGCTGAGGTTATGCACGTGCACTGACTCCTCATGGTCCTTGACAGTTCAGAAAGAATGCAGTAATCATGATCCTTTCTCTTTTTCCCCTCAGGTCAACTGCAAAGAGTGAGTTTTATGGCCAGTTCTGAGCAGAATCTCAGTTACCATAAATCCACTCGAGTTTGTGTGTGTGTGTTTTGGTAATTTTCTTCTTGGTCTTGGATCTCAGTGCAGTTCATGGTATTTAATAAAACCTGATGTATTGTACCATGCGTTTGTCTTGCTGTCTCCAGATTGGCAAGTTTATAAAGCTGGTTAAAGATATTTATCGTGTTTAAACAACATTTGATCTGATATTTTGAGGGAAATGCTTGTTGGTGATTTTGGAGCCTCTAAATGCCTGATGTAATCATGAAGAATCCTGAGCCAGACTAAAGAATTTGCTTCTGTTGATATAATGGAAGGTCTGGAAACAGCTACAGTATGTTCCATCACTTCTGCTGCTTCTAGGAGAAACTTTAAGAGGAAGAATAGGGAAATAGGTAATTACAAAACAAAATGGGGGTTGAACGTGGACTGTGACTTCAATTAGATTTTGGCCTTACAGAAGGGAAAGGTGTTTTAACTAGATGAGGATAGAATTTACTACATGTTACAGAAAGTCAACCTAACTATTTAAGTGTCGGAGACTATAGCAAGGGAGTAGAAACTTCATCTGTAGCTAAGACTTTGGCTGTAGTGACAAAGGTGCAGGATTATGTCAGTGCATTATGGGAGGTATTTAGGATGCCAGAAGACATTTTTAACAGTTTCAGATCATTTTGATAAAATGTAATCTGTGGTTTCTATTATTTAGTCCTCCTAAATATTCCATATTCAGGATTGACCATGGAATTCTGCAAATCCATGAGAAGTACTATCCTGTGTGCCTGACTGTTCCTTCGGACACGCAGGCCAGTCTGGAGACACATGCCCATAGCTGAGCTTCAGCCTGATATTGTCTGCTGTCCAAGAATGTAAGGCAAGTTGCTGATCTTTCATCACATGTAATGTTTGCATGGGGAATATGTAGACTTTAGTTACAGCTGACATAAATGATATCTGAGAAGTATATGAGCATGCCCATGTGTTCTGAGTTACCACTGGACTTGCCTTCTACATTGTTGCTACAACCTAAAGCGACTGGGATGTGTGCTTTAGCAGGTCGTTCATCTGAACTGTCTTGCCTACAGCAGTATAAGAAATGATGCGCACACTTTGCGGGAGAGGGACAGGATATATTTCAACAATGTTTCAGTTTCCTTCTGGTATCCACCCTAAATCTATCAGTGCTATCAGTAATCTATCAGGAAATATGTCGTACAGTTTCTTTATTTGACCATTTTGTTTTGTTATTTTCCCTGCCAGGCATTTTGAAAATGTGAAAATTTAGAGGAGCCTAAGCCTGCATTAATTTTGTATTGTTATATTGTGAATTGCGTACCCTTTGCATGAGGTGGAGAATTAGATTGAAGCATATATATGGCCAGGCAGATAGCAGAAAGAGACTGCCCCAAGGCATTCTAACCCTTAGATATTAAGTATATGTGAAGTGGGCAGAAGCAGTATCTAAGGTTGTATACCTTTGTTGTATCTGAAGTTAATCTGAATCATTATCTACCAAAGGATTAAAATGGCAGGGTTAAGCTGAAGTGGATTGCATAGAAATAAGGCAGCTTGCTTAGACTGTATAATTTGCATATTTTCTAGGATGGCTCCTAGGAGGACTGTTCATAACCAAGCTGTATAAAGAATGCTGCCTGGTAACACATACCGCTTGCTTGCTATTGCATCTGTGACAGCATCATGTCCTCTCACTGAATAAACTAAGCAGAATGTGGGCTGTTTCCTTCTTTCCAATTCTCAAGAAACAGCATCTTCATTAGGAGATTACTACATTAGACTATCTTTCTTATTCAAGAGATTATTCAGGCATACTAGCAGGTGGAATGTCAAGAAAAATTAATTGAATTTAAACATCAAATGCAAGTACATATCTCTCTTGTTATTTCTAAACATAAATGGTCCCTTGAACAAAACCTGCCTTTTTTTTCCCCTCTATAGAATTAACACTGCCTAAATTTCATTATTTTCTTTAAACCCCTGCTAAGTGCAAAGGGTTAGTATCTTTGTGCTTGTGAGCCTGAGAGAATCCAGCATTCTAAATGTTTGAAAATACTCCCTTGAGCTCTGCCTTTTTAGTACCAAAGGCTGGAGAAATCATCTTTTACAATCAACTCATTATAATCTAAGGATTTTCATGTAACTATTGGAGGAAAACTGCCCCTATAAATGTTTCAGTAGAGATAAATTAAGTCTTCCAAGATGCAAAAACCTCTCAGATGCAAAAAACCCTTTCTAATATGTAGAAAGTTGAAAATGTTTTGAGAATCAGGAGTAGTTTTAAATAGATTTCTATTTAGTGATTTATTGAAAGGAAGGAATTAAACACAAAAGTACCAGGACTAATTTTGCGATTTCAGTTATGACAGTTTACAGTAGTTATATATGAATTAGGTTGTTACTATGATGGAAAAAAAAAAAAAACTACTCGTATTTTTTTAATACAACACAAACTGTGCTGGAAGAAGCTTTACTGAAAAAATTCAGACTTGCATTTGCTGAAATTTAGGGAAAATCTCTGTAAAGCAAAGGCAGGGCAGCTGTGGAGGAGGACCCCCAGTAAACATAGATAAAGAATTGCAGACAGCTTGTTTGCTCTTTTCTGGATGAAGCTACAGCTCAAAGTACATTTGAATAGGTTAAGTTCTGTGTCAGAAATTCCCATTTCTTGCCTCTTTAGTACACGCAGTTCATGAAATGATCAGATGTGTTGTTTCTGTATGGAATTTGATCATATATTTTTGGCTTGATAATTGTCTTCTTTTTCCTTTTCCTCTTTTTTTCCCCTCTTTCTAAATATGGTATAAGAATAGTAAAATCAATAAGCTGTTCTGTTCAAATGTTAACTCTTTTTAGTCACTGATTATTTTTTACCCTGTGTTTATTAAGATAATATTAAGAAATTATTAAACAAGAATAGTGCTGTGATATTTATTATTGCTCTGGAAAATTTCACTGTGAAGTCAGTTTTGCTCAGCCTTTCCAAACCTGCAGGAAGACCAAAGCACTGCTGGAAGAGCTCAGTGTATGAATATTTCTAGAGAAACATCCTAACCCTTCGAAGAACAGTTTTTATGTGAGATGAGAGATTCCCATGTGAAAATATTTTTCTAAGATTATTGAAAAGGTGTTTGAGTCTAAACTACTCCCCTACACTTACAGGGAGAGGAGATGGATTTAATGTCTATTGAGAAAACATATATATATGTATAGATATATAGTATCGCGGATATGATGCACAACAGGAAACAGTTCCCTTGTTCATATAAAACCTCATAAACTTGCCAGCAGGGGACGCCTCTCCACTCCTGTGAGGCTCTATGTGACCTATCAGATCATTTAATTTTCAATATGTATTTTTTATGTATTTTTGTGGGATTACAGAAGCAGACTTTAACTAAATTGTGTGTGTGTGTGTATATATATATATATATATATATATATATATATATATATATATATATTTTTTTGAAAATATAAAAGCTGGAGAAATTACTGGCTTGAACAAAGAAAAAAGGAGTCAGGAAGGTACAATCTAGGCATTTCTGGCCTTTTTTTTCTTTTGTGTATTTACTGGAGAAAGCTAACCACAGTAGGAGGTAGTTTGATCCCAATAAAGCATAAAATATGCAAATAAAACAGGCACAGATGACCTTAGGATGTGCTTTCCATAAGCAATTCAAAATTATTTGAACTTTAATAACTCTGTATTAAGATTTTACAAGGAGGGAGCTGAGCATAATTAGTCATCATCCTAAATGGGTGTTAGATAACATTCACACACTACATGAGAAGAAACCCCATATCTGGAGTGTGACTCAAGGAGATGCTAAAATTTACATGAATGCTTCTCGCTCATGTCATGATCAGTTTGACCAGAATACCACTGGGACTGAAATGTATAAAAGTAATGCCTTAAAAGTAATGCTTTAAAGAAAGAGCTGATGACAGCTGAATATAGGAACATAACAAGGGTGAAAGCAATAGAAAAGCTTTTCTGAGTGACAGTATTCTTTTTTTTTTCTCTTAAAAATCTGATCCTACCTATCTTTCCTGAAGTTAACATTTCTCGGTTGTTTGTTTGTTTTGTTACTATTTTTATTCCTATATAATTTAGTTCTGGAATAATAACGTAATCAGAGGACTACAGGGAAAGTATTGGTACTGGTCGATGAGACAGACAGAAATGCTCGACCAATAGGTAATCCAAGTCAGTAAGTACCCAAAATCTAAATCCATTTTCAAAAAGAGAAGAAGGGTCAAATGAATATGAGTGGTGTTTGGCTAACCAGTGAAAAGCTGATCATAGTTTTATGTATTCTGACACTGCTCACATCTGTCTGCTTGTCATAGGTGTGCTGTGTCACTTTGTTATCTTACAGGCTTGTTCTTTTCTCCCCCTTTTCACTTTTTTGAAGTATTTAAAGTAAAAAGATACTCTGAGTATAAACAATTTCCTATGACACTAGAAGTACTCTTATACTATTTGTGCATTTGTTATAGTTTTATTACTAGAGTACTTTGGTACAGGAATATACTTACGTTCACTGAGATCTATTAGAATACCAGATTATCCTTATGTTAATTTATTCTAAAATAATCATCATAATATAAATTAAATATCCTGGGTTACTTACCCATTGCGTATTTTGTTAATACATTAGTCTCCCATAACACTTATGTATATAGCATTCTTACCTATCTTCCCTAGTGAGGTAGAGAAGTACCATTTTGTAGATAGGAAGGTAAAACTCAAAGAAATACTAGATCAGCCTCCAAACCACTGCAAAACCTTGTGGCAAAGCAGCAATTTTCCACTACTACTTCTAGCTGCTGCACAGTTAAAATATTTTCTATCTTTTTCTGTGAGAAAGAGTGGTATGAGAAGAGTGGGAGAAGCTTTTAAGTGCAAAACTTGTAGCTTTTTTAAATGAGTTTCAAGTATGTGAAGGACTTTGAAGGAATTTGTTCCTGCATTGAATTCCCAGAAATGCCTCGTGTGTCTATCGGAGAAAAAAATGCTTCTATTTAAGCAGCAGCAAAATACTATTGCTGAGACGAGATCTATATAGTCAGGCCATTTAATACCTGTGGTCAGATCGGCCTCCTATGCCAGTATGTTTACACTAAACTAACAGAGCACATATATGGAACTGGAAATGTGATGATATTTGAACATTTGACTATTGCAATTATAGAGCAGCAACCTGTGCCAATTTGCATATCAGTGCACAAGACTTCCATTCCTTTGTTTTTTATTTAGCATATTTAAAAAGATAGGAAAACAGACTTTAAAAATGTAACTTGAGTAATTATAATACTAGAACTCATAAGTCCTGAGAGACTGGGAATAAACTTCACATAAAAGCATAAAAATAGAAGGCAGGCTTTGAACCTGCGAGCCTCCCACAGTACAGTCAGATGCATCAAGAGCCTCAGGGGATAGATGGACAGGCAAGAATTACCCTGCAAAACTGTTTTCATGGAAAGCAGAACAAGCATGTTTGGGCTTTTGGACAGTTCTGCCTTCTGCCAGAGATTGTTCTCTTACTGTAGAGCTGCAAAAAGCAGTGTTTGAGAATGAAAGCTGATTTCCCACTTCATAAATGAGCCCAATTGCACCTGGAAATAATGTAAACTTCTTCCTTGGAGTTTCATGTAACATCCTTCCCATGGTTTGATACTGGAAATCCTCCAGTCTTTTTTTTCTAAATTACATCATCTCCACAGTATAGTTGAGGTGTACCCTATGCATCTTTTAAACTGTCCATAATTAGACCTCTACCATTTTAGCATGGCAGTAGTTTGTGATAGACAAATTGAATAGTCTCAGCTGCTAGATAGGGAAAATTAAGTGACACTTCACTGTTCAAACAAAAAGTGAGTAAAGCCTATTGCTTCTGTTTGCCCTGACCCACAGCCATCACTGTAACAGAGTTACTACTGTTATTTCATGAATTAAATTCTTCAAGGACTTCTCCATAATAAAAGTAATTTCTTTACATAATTCACGGAATCAAAGAACAGAAGAAATAAATATGACAAAGCAGATCTATTTCACTCCTCATAAAATTCCATATTCAGATGACTGCTGCAATATTCTTGTTTAAGTCTTTCTGTGAATAAAATGTGACAGATGCATAGTGCAACATCATGGAAACATCATAAAATTTAGATAGTAAGTATATTAGGTAGACTTAAGTATATTAGATAAATTTAAGTGACAGAGTTTGATGATAGAGTTAAAATTATATGTACCTCCCTTTTTTATTTTTAGATTTCATAATTCTAAAGATCAAATTTCCTTTTCTCTGAAGATGTCTATTTTTAAAAGCTGTGAAGAGTAAATAGGAGAAATGGAAGTCCTGGGACAAGACTGTTTTGGCAAGGCTAAACACGGGATAGTATAGATATGACTTCCCAAAAATCCTACAGTAAGACTTCATTTTCCTTGTTCAAATAAAAGAACAAGTTTTAAGCATTTTACCAATATTGTATCTATATTACTTGTGTGCATGGAAAATTAGTTGGCTTTACTAAATTGACAACAAGCTACTTTTGAGAATTAAAATAGTTTGCTGCCCTAAGACTAAATACTTAAATTGCACAAGAAACCTTTAATATTTTACTGGATTGCCAATAATTAACAGAAGGTTTTCACACTACACATTTCATAAAACCTTGATAACTTTTCAATATTGGCCTATTTCTTCCAATTTTCTGCAATGTATGAAAGAACTATTTACTGGCCATTACAGGGTCCTTGAAAGAA
Source organism: Crypturellus undulatus (assembly GCA_013389825.1). Classification (NCBI taxonomy): domain Eukaryota; kingdom Metazoa; phylum Chordata; class Aves; order Tinamiformes; family Tinamidae; genus Crypturellus; species Crypturellus undulatus. Next base: position 970,011 of record VWPW01017979.1, read on the forward strand.
GTAACTTTAGCACTCACTTAGTTGCAAACATGTTCTCTATATAAAAAGATTAGCAAGACAAACTGAAAAAATTGCACTGCTCCCTTTAATAAATAACAAATGTTATATTCAATATAATTCCCATAACTCTTATTCAGATCCCATTATTATTAACAACTAAATTTAAACATTTTAGTTTCAGTGCAGGCATAGTCTGCATATCCATGGGTCACTGAACAAGTTAATTCATTGTAATATATTCTCTTATTCCAACTTAAAAGTGGTTGTTTACTGAGGAATTCTGCTGAAGAATTTTTATTGGTTTCAGATCTAGGAAAAGCCAAATTATAATTCTGTTAAATATCAAAGTACATACAAATATTCCCAATAAGACAGAAAACAAGACTGTCAGCTAAATTCACTCAAATGATGCAGTCGAAGTTCTTAAATCACAATTACATGTCATATATAAATTACTAACCCCTGGTTTTATGTAAGCATACCTTTTCTCTATAGGCATCCCTATTTTTATCCCCAGAGAGGCAGGGTGATGGCCTTAAAATACTTGATGAACTAGAGCACCTGTGTGTTTGTCCATGTCATTTCTGAATGTTCCAGTGTAGTACAATTAGGGGCAAAGCTCTTTAACTGACAAAACAAGTCCTGACTCAGATGAGCAACCTCTTCATCTTTATTGTAAATAATCCTGAAAAAAAGTAACTACATAGCATGATGATATGAGGTAAAAATATAAACTAGAGTGATTTGAAAATATTCAAAATGTATCAGTCATATATTTTTTTCAAAAAGACTGTTATGCAGTGACATAAAATATATATGTGGATTCACATTAGGAATTTTATTCCTAAGCAAAGGAGAGGTAATGTTATTTTAAAAATATTAAGCAAAATACCAGGAAACATTACTGACTAAAATCCCACTGTTAAGCAATGTCTTTTTTTCTTCTATGTTAGCATGTGCTTGAAACAAGCCATGCTTCATATAATATATCACTGAACAGATGTGACATTATCAGAGATAAAAATTGCACCATACAAGATAAATTTTGTTTTCCAATTGTGTAGTTTAAAAAATATGATATCATACAATGTCACTTAGGTTTTGCATCTTACAAGGCCTGACTCTAGATTTTAAGCTCTTGTATTTAAATACCAGACCATGGTTGCCTGAAACGAATACCAGCTCATACGTATCTCCTCAAAGATAGAAAGCTCTGTTAAAATATATATATATATACATTTTTTTTTTCAAATAAACACTGTTTCTTTAAGATAATTTTGTTCTCCGGTATTCTCAAGGTTGCTATAATTAGAGCTGGTATATCCAACTGGCACTGTCTGTCTAAGAATATACGATATTTAAATCTTTAAGTGGACAGGTTCCCCTCAAATTTAGAGATGTTCATGAAAGCCCTCTTTCTTATTTACTGCCTTTGTTTTTAACCTACATATATGTTTTGAGGCTGTTACTTTAAATCCTGAAATATGTTTCTTTATGACCTTTTAAACTATTGATAGGACTCGAATGACAGAATTATTTTTGTACACTCTTTGTTAAAATATAAGTTCGGTTACAGATTGATTAACATTGTATTTAATTAACATTGTATTTATATGTTTATACAATTCATTTACGTTTTTCGTCTTGTTTATGATTTGCAGACCCTTTAAATTACACAAATCAACTTGTTACCCACAATTTTGTTAAGAAATTACTAACTTCATTTTGTACTCTCAACTGTCTCTCAACATACAAATAAAACATCATAAAGCATAGGAAGATGCACTTACCTTTTCCACCATTCAGTGCTAAACAACAGTATTTACAGAACTCACATTCCCTTTAGAAGGAAAAATATTCTTTATAAATCCTCTCTTAGAAGTCTTTTTTGTCAAATTTTAAGACAAAGTTCCCAGTCCCCTGAAATATTTTTAGTGGAGACCAGCTCCACTGAAGTGTGCACCTCTCCCCTCTGAAGCAAGTAGATTGGGACAGCTGATTTTATTTTATCCCTGCATGTATAGGATGGAGCTTGGTCGCTATTTTTAGGGTGTGAGGCCTGTATAGTCTTTGCCAGAGTCAGCTCCTTGTTCTGGAAGTCTGTCTGTGAAGGCCATCTTAGAGTGTCCTTTTGTTTTATATATATATGCATGACACGAACATGTGTTCAGTCAGTCAAACCTTTTCTTAATCACATTGTCTCACTTTTGATTATTATTTTCTTTTATTAAGGCAGCAGCTGACAACAGAAGTAAAACAGATCAAAAATGTTGCCCTTTTCTTTTGAAATGTCCAGTGTTTAGAAGTGAAATTATGAAATGTAACAATAAAGGAAACTCTCCAAAATGGTACCTGTCCACCTGTCATGGAGAAGAATTCCAGGTAAGCTGTGTACCACCGAAGAAGGACAGGTCTAGAGCACACCTAGCCTTTCTGCCTATTCACTGTAGAACTAATTAGCTGCTATAGGTGTTCAAACTCAAAATACACCTGCAGATAGGCAAGCAACTCTAGTTTTCAGTAAAAGTCAGCAGACACCCATACTCGCGGAATACTTGTGTTTAAATCTAGATGTGTGATTAAGTTCCTTGCTGAATTGGGGCCAACGAATTTAATGGACTGTTTAAAAAAAAAAAAAGAAAGAAGGGGGGGGGCGGGGATACATATGATTAGCCATCTGGGGAGAAAAGGTAATAAAGACTATTCTCTTGTTAACTTTAAAACAGGAAAAGCTCTTTCTACGTTTAAGCTGTTGTTTTACAATGTGAAGCTCTATGTGATGTTATGACAGACTAAATACTTTAGGCTATTGATATTTTTTTTTTCCCTTAACACAGCTGAAAGTCTGGTATTTTCTGAATCTTTCTTTCAGGGGTAAGTGTGTGCTTGTGATGAAACATTTCAGGAGAAGGGCCCTGTGCTCAGCAAGGTAAGATATGTAAAGAAAAGGCTGTAAAATCTGTTAGTCTTCTTTTCTCATATGGGACTCATATAAGAGTACATTTCAGAGAATGTAATTGTTTTATTGATAATTGTGTTTATCAGTTATATAGAATATGAAAAATCACAAATAATAGGATTGGAGAATTACAGTTTTCTGCTATTTTTCCAATGATCTAATTAAATAGCCACCTCTTATGGGCTTCCTTATGTTTCTATAAACCGTTGTCTTTAATGGTTTTTAGTGCAGACATGGAAGTTGTTGGTACTCAGCCATAGTGTAACTGTTATTTTATAACTCTCACAGGTAAAAATGTTTTTGGTGTAATTGCAGCATCTAGCAAAAGGTTCCATTACATTTTAGTGGTTTTAGGATTTTTTCCTTGTTTAAAAGTTAAAGCATTTAATATATCATCATTTGCTATAGAAAGTTTAAAATTTACAATGATGGAAGAAGTCATTTGTGGCTCAGCATTAATCTCATGCTTTTCATGTGCTGAATATTTATTTAAGTGCATAGGTGTAAGTTGCGCTACCTAACTTCAGCCATTGACTGAAGACTGAAGTTTTCACTAAGGCTTTCAAGTACTCAAATGAATCTACAGGGAACTTACTTCTCATATGGCTGTCTGAATATAAAATAGGTTATTACAGTTCTCACAGGAATGTAGCAGAATATTATCCCCTATGGGTCTGTCATATTTTTAGAGAAAGTTTTATACGTAAGAGCCATGAATTGTTGACAATACATTTTTATATAGTTCATATTCTTTGTTATTCCCTGTGGACAAAAACATTGATTCTGACACATACTTTGTCCAATTTAGAACAAGAGACAAGAAGGTGTGGAATAGAGGACTAATTTCTCTTGTTACAAAGACAAAGAGTCTTGTTAAGGACAAAAAGTAATGGCGGAAAGTTAAGTCTGAGAAATGAGCATGATAAACCTATCTAACTACTGAACACTTACAACTAGTGCCCTGCTGCTTTCCCAGAAGATTTGTTTGTATAGTGGCCACATAACGAACTGTCACCTTCAGCCAGCATTGCTGCCTGTATTCAACCAGAGGGCACAGAAACAGACAGACCCCCAGCAGAGAGGTGGAGCTGCATATCACCACCATGGGATGTAAAAAGATGTTTGAAAATCACTATCTGGTGAACATCTTTGAGCCAGTGGATTTTACTCAGGTTGTAGGAATAATCAAAAATTCAGTCATTTAAAGCAATGCTCTTGACCTTCAGAGAAAGAGCAAACACTGCCATCAAAACTCTGCTTCGTATTAGGTAAGTATTCAGATTAAATATGCTTATCTGAACTTAGTTAAAATTTTACAAAGAATAAAAATAAATAAAATAAAAAGAAATATTCTTAAATTAAAATACCATCTTTCCAAAGAAACTTAACTGTTACTGTAAAGTTTGGAGTTGTTACTGCTTTGCAGATAAGTCCTATTTTTCATGTATATCCATAACATGCCGCATAAGTTATTCTTAGTAAATTATAGCATACATAAGATGGCAAAAATTAGTAAATCAATTTATTTTTATATTAGAGAAGCTCTAATCATCTACTTATCTTTCCGGTATTGTTAGAATAAAGTTAGATAAAGATATGTAGGAAAGAAAGAAAAATATAAATGGCTGGAAAGGTATGATAGAGTAGCCTGAAACTTGTTTTTTAGGGATGTTGTGAAAAAGTTGGCTGAAGCACTTGGTGGCCAATGACAGGCAAACAAAAGAAGTACTAATGATAACACTATCGATTTTGGGAAGATAAAATTGCAGAAAAGTAAGTTATACATCTTGTGTAAATAAATGTCAGAAAGGATTAATTCAGAACTACTTCTGAGATTACTTACAACTAAGTCAGTGAATTTTTCCTTTGCAGTGACATACTATTTTTCTAGATGTTTCAGATTAAATATGAATCTGCTCCTGATTACTAACAAAACACTCCAAATGTTTTCCCAGATTTTTCCGTATTTGCCACCACATAAATGAAGAATAACTCCAGTGAAGTTGATGGAGTTGCAAGATGGGCAAATTATGGATAGAGGGTAAGGCCCATTAACTGCGGAGGCCTGTAAGTCTTTACATTCATCAGCTTGTGCTAATTCACAGGAACATCACACCAAACAAATCTATCACATAAAAAATAACATTTTTATTAAAGAGTAAAACTAAGCTTATTGTATCTTCTATTCCAGTACATCATACAATTTTGCTTGTCATTTTTACATTTCTTGCGAGTTTGTTATTCCTTTTTATTATCCTTTTGCAAAAGCAATCCCCTTCAACTCAGAATTAAGCCCACTGGTTAACAATTAAATGAGTTTATTTCAAGTAATTAATTGTTACCAGTAACATTTAAGTTGTCTGAATCAGTGTTTACTGCAAGTTGCTTGAAATGCAAATAACTCTCTATAAAGCCCTGAAGCCCTAGAGCCCAACACAGACTAGCTATAAATGACTTTAGTGAAGATTTTCTTTTACAAGCTGTACTGGGACAGATTTTTAAAGAGGGCCATGGCCAAATAGGCATGCAATAGTGTATGCCTCATTTGATCAAATGAGCAAAATGGTTACTGTAAGCACAGCATGAGAACAACAACTTAGGTTAGTATGGGCTTAGTAAAGCTTCAGCAACAAGCTGCAATTTAAATAAATCAGCTGCAGATCAGATACTTAAGTCATATTGTCATGTTCAGTATTTGCCTACAGTTTGTAAGTACTTGATATGTATGCAGTGCATCATGTCTGTTGCTGTCATTCTGACTAATTTAGTTGATAAAATTTCAGCTTGACAGGCTTATTCACTAAACACTATTGCTGCTGCATTGGAAGAGAGAGAAATCAAATTAACTTGCACTTCAAATTCCTCAGAGAAAACACTACTGTTTATAGTAACTTTCTCTAATAAATTGTTTTCTAATAAAAAAATAGTGCAACGTGCCATTTTCAATATTTTCTTTTTTTGTTTATGCCCATCAGGTCTTTCCAGTTTGCAGTAGGCACTCTGAAATGTCTTGTTGCAGACTATGCAGATCACAATTCAATCTGATACGTAGCCTAAAGCTGTCATACTTCTCAAGAAAAATACTGTTTATTTTAATTTCAAATATGCTTTATGGTATCCGATCAGGTTAAATAGATAAGTAAATAAAAGCTGACAATAATAGCACCTTTAGTCAATGGAAATGTATTACTAGTTTATAGAAATTATTTGCAATTTAGGAATGTTTTAGTCCTAAGAGTTCCTTAGTCATGTCAGTCCTGTTGTGACAAGGAGTGCTTTTGAACAGTGTGTTTCTTCCTCAGATACAGACCTAAATATCAATAGCAGAGCTCTCTCATCTCAAAGCTGTGTTATTTTAAAAGTTTTTTTGGAGGCTACAACTGCCCTTCTCTGGAAATACAGACATGATTTCACAACACCTGGATTTGAGCAGCACTGGTAGCTTCAGGACTGTCCATTTATGGTTGCTCACTCACCCTCCTGGGGTGCAGTACCCCATCCTCTCAATGGTGTTGCCACAACCATCTAAAGACAGCTAAAGAGTGATTTGATTCAAGTTTGAAGTAATATTTCTTTAGTTTTTTTTTTTTTTTTTTTTAATGATCTGGGTGAGTTCTCAGCTCTGTCTCACATTCCTGTGGTACTGCGCACACAGCACACACACAGTGCTGTGGTGTGACAGCACAAATGAGAGCTGTGACAGGATCAGGTGTGAGGGAGAAAAAAGAAGAGAAACTCTTTAAGCCGCCATTACCAAAGCTGTGAGGCTGATGTACGTTAAAGCTTGGGTAGAAATTCACTTCCCACTTGCTGAGAGGGGCCGTTTTTGCTCTGGCCTTTTTCTCACCGGATTATGAAATATAACTGGATCCAAAACATGAGAAGTACTTAAAAATATTTTTTATCTTACTTGCTTCATAATCTCATTTTCTGCCTTTAATGCCAAAAGGCTCTTCAGTTTTGTCAGACCCACTGGCTTATTTTAATTTGTGTAGATGTCAGTCAAAACTTACATATACAGATTTCCTGTTAGTTGCATGTGTGTGAACAAAACAATTACTGTGCTTTAAAAAACACACAAAAAAAAGAAAAAAAAAACGGATAGTAATGTCCAAAATAAGACACAATCTTAGTATTAATATAGCTGAGTTGGAAAGTCTAATGTTTGAAGAAAAAAGCCAGTCCTTTTTTGTAAGCTACTGGAAATAGATGTAGCACTTTTAGATCCTGTATGTACAAAGTTATTTTTTTCAAACTAGACCTATGTTTATAGTAGTGGATTTAATTGGTAAGTGATTCAGTACTGATAAACAGAGAAACTGTCACTCCTCCTTTAAAAGACGATGGCAGAGATACTTGACTGTCACAGTAATTTATATATAAAGCAGGTAATGACAGTGTTAGCTATGAAGTGCACTGAAATTTACTCTTCCCTTTCATCTGTTAGATTTCAGAATTGTTAAGCATGCATTTGGAAAATTTTCTGATCAAAAAGAGAGTGGAGGCAGTAATAAGTTGATACTATGGATGGATTATTAATTTCCCTAGGAGAGAGCAAACAAATCTTTTTATGCTATTCAACAGGCTTGTGTACCATTTTACATACCAACGGTGAGTCACATCTTAAGTCCCTTAGAAGTCAATAAGAGATTTGCTATGAGCAGCACTTGGCCCAGAATTTTGTCCCTTGATTTTAGAATTTAAATTTTTCCATTGTAATTTCTGGATTTCTAAAAGCTCCTAGATGTAGTATAGCAGCAGAAGGATCAAAGAAACATAAAGGTCTGCAGTTTGCCCTCTGGTTGAAAGGACTATTTTGTTTTCTTTTTTTTTTCTTTTTTTTTTTTTTTTTTTTTAAATAAAACCCTGTTTCATGGTTACAGCATGGCAATAAAACCAAGAAATCAAACAATTTCTTGTGATTCACTAAAACAAACTCATTTTTTCCCTTTTGACAGGACATAATTGTATTTTTCTTCTAAGAGATGAACTTTAAATTCTTGAAATGTACCTGAACAATGCAATTACTCACTTGTGATCAGACATAGGATTTAAATATTCAATTCAGTCCAAAAGATTAGAAAATCAGTATTCTTTCAGGTTGTCTTTCATCTTTAATATTATCTCGTGGTATAATTTTACTTACATTCTGCATTACAGTGTAAGTGAAATCAAGTGAGATAACCAACAGGTAACCAAAAACATGCATAGGAGCCTCATATGGTACTGCAAGATTTGTGACTTGCCTTGGGATGTATGTAATGAGTAGCCCTTTCATGCATATTTCTCAGAATAGTAAGCTTCTCTCAGCCTGAAATTCCAAGCAGGCTCCAAATGCAGTTTGGGAATCTGCTCTGACTCAGTGACTATAACAGTATGTTGATGCGCATCTGGGACTAGGTTCAAATAAGTATCATATTTTCTTTCCTCATGTTGCTTCATTTCACCAAGATAAAATTTTTATTCCAGTCTTCCATGAGGTGGAAGAAGCAGATTGAGCCTGGTTAGGCTGGGTCACTTCATTCTTTGCTCTCTGCAGTATTAATGACATAATGTTCTTTTATGAGTGTTCTTCCATTTCTGAGCTGATTTTGATGGTTTAAAAGCAGCATTTAACTGCAGGGTTAACAGTCTCCAGTAATGAGCTTAAGTACTCAAAAGGAGACACATGGATAGATCACTAATTCTGCTATATGTATGAGTGTGGATTATCGTCTCTATTTTACTGAATGAGAAACTAAAGGAAAATGAGATTGAGAGATTTGATTAAGATTATAAAGCAAATCACTGAAATTTCCACAATAGGAAGAAATGGTTAAAAATATAATAGAGCACTTAGTTAGCTGAAAGGGGATCTGATCAGGATGGTTACGTTCTTCAAAGGAGGGGAGTGAAGAGGATGGGGCTGGCCTCTTTTCAGTGGTGGCCGTTGATAGAACTACAGGAAATGGCCACAAACTGAAGCATCAAAAGTTCCACAGGAACTTAAGGAAAAATTTCTTGACAGTGAGGGTGACAGAGCACTGGAACAGGCTGCCCAGAGAGGTTGTGGAGTCTCCTTCCCTGGAGATCTTCAAGACCCGATTGGACGCAGCTCAGTGTGCTCTAGGTGGCCCTGCGTGCGCAGAGGGGTTGGACTGGATGATCACTAGAGGTCCCTTTCAACCTTAACGATTCTATCATTCTATGAAAACAGAAGAGCCACGTTTATCAAACTGTTTTTTCCTGTGACCATCTTTCAAGGGAACTGTTGTCTACCTTGGTACTCTCTGATTGAAGCTCCAAGTATCTGCATCAAAGTTGTAAGCAGAGAGAGGAATCTATTTTGCATGTCTTTCACCACTCCACATTGTGATAAAAACTTCATTAGAGGGGAAGGATGTAGCTATTAAGTAGATCTGTCACCTTAAAAGGCAGCTTCGGTCCCAGCTGCCCTGTTTTAGTGTGCTGAATGGTCTTTCTGGTGTGAAAGACATAAGAAAAGGAGGGGAAAAAAAAGACAAAAAGCATTATCATAACTTACAATCTACTTATTTTTCACAATCTTCACTGTAGCAAGGACACTAGTTTCATTTATGCTGTCATATGTTTAAGGTGTTTTATTTTCTGTAATGGTAGCAGTTAGAGGTGACACTGACTGAAATGCTACGGCATTCATAAATAGACAACCTCAGAAAAAGAGCTTCCTTTCAGCAGTTTAATTATGAAAATATATATAAACTGCACAAGAAGATTGGTGGAATTCATTCCTGATTTATATTGTCTTTTAGTGTTGGTTCTAGAGTTCTCCTTGAGTTGAAGAAAAGTCTCAGAAAGGAAACTATATTAATGGAAAATGTAACCACTTAACAAACAGTAAATTAGTTGAAATAATAGTCAAAATAGATAATACTCTTCAGCTCCCAGCTGAAAGGCACAGCTTAGAAGCATTTTTGTTACTGTTTAAAATAATGCCTGACCCTAAAAAGTACAAATTCCTAATTCTAAACATAGTGTGCATCATTCGAGAAAAGACTAAAATGACAGGAGTATTTCTGTTCTCATGTAATCCTTTGGAAATGGACACCCAACCGTTAAAAAGCACTAGCTACACAAACTGCTATATTTAAAGTCTGAAAATAGATATTCTGTAGAGGTTCCACAGAACAGAAAACATTCTAGATATATGCAATATTTGGAGTCTGTCTTTCTGTGGGAATTAAAAATAAAATAATCTGATCTCTATTGTCTTCATCACCTTCCCAGATTATGCAATTCTTGCAAACTTGCTTGGATTTGGAGGCTAAGAACAGCAAAAGGGCATGCTGTCCATACAATAACCATACAATTCCTTGGTCTAAGAATGATTTTTTTTTTCTTTCATCTTTTAGTCAGTACATTTAACCTACCCATTCATAGGTTCTTCCACTGCTCAAAACTTGACTTAATAGCATGGCAACAGTATAACTTATAAGTATCATATGCTTAATTTTACACCAGCTTTCCCTCTATTACGGACCTAACTTCCTTGTATTCTGTCTCTGAGATATGTTGCCATTTATTTGAGTTTTTTTATTCATCCACAATCAACTCCTATGAAACAGATCTCAACAAACACAACAGTAAAATATTAGTGATACCTTTTCATAGCTACTGTTACCCATAATGAATTATTGCACTAGCAACATTTAATCATAAAATAAAAAATCTAGGTAAAAGCTTCAGAATAGCAGTGTCTCTTTTAAAGTTTGTCTAAATCAAATCTGAAACTATAGTACTTAGATGATACCGTGAATAGAGCTTGGATTTCAACTCATACTGCAGCATTCACACAGCTGGTTAATTTCTTCTCTTGTCCTATCCTGAATTTTGGAAGGTAGTTTTTAGCCCAAACTATATTGATCTGGCAATATAATCTATACATCTATAAATCCTGCTTCAGGATTGCACACTCACTGAATAGAAAACTTAGAGAATTCATGCAATTTCCAGTATGTGCTGCTACCAAGTATCGTGTGAGAAGCAGTAAGACCACATTATTTAAACTCACTCTGTAGCTCTGAAAGGATTCAGTTCTCTTCAGGTACAATGTAACTATCACAGTAATCTTCTATTTTGGACATATATTCATTTAAGAACCTTGCTCTGACATAGAAAGAAAGAGTTAAACATTCTGTTCTTTTTACCGAGCAGTCAGACTGGAAAATGTTTTCCAAGTCCATAAATACATTAAATAACAGTTATTTCCTTTGTACCATACAGGATGTTGGGTTAACAATTAAGCACAATTATAGAATAGAATTGCTGAATAGACATGGATATTCTAAACCTTATGGGAAGAAAAAGAGGGGACTTTCATGTAATAACAATTTCTATATCTTTTGTAGAATCCTTGCATTTCAGTACATTTTATTGCAGATGGAGTTCCCTTTGCAAACAATGAGTTAAGCCAGGCAAGTATCAATATAATTTTATGTCTCAAAACTAATGCCGTATTTCACAGAATCACAGAGTCACAGAATGGTTGAGGTTGGAAGGGACCTCTAGAGATGATCTAGTCCAACCCCCCTGTTCAAGCAGGGACACGTAGAGCATGTCGCACAGGGCCACATCCAGGCAGGCTGGGAAGATCTCCAGAGAAGGCGACTCCACAACCTCTCTGGGCAGCCTGTTTTAAGGCTCAAAGTGTATGCTAAACTACAAAATTCTGAAGAAAGTAGAGCAGATTCTACTATCAATCAGTTTTCAAACAATAGAATTACACTTTTTTCACTCTAGTTATTTCTGAAGTCCCATGGTGATGAGGTCACATTAAGTTTACAGATAATCAGTATTAGGGTTAGGATTACGGTCAAATTACAGAGTTAATTACAAAAATTAACAAGGGGATGTAATAAATGTAACATTCAATGGACAGATCAACTTGCCTTCTAAATGCCTTGTGTAGAACAAGAACTCTGTGCTGCTAAAGGAAACATTCGTTCTTTTAGGAAGAATCCCATATATGACCCTGGCCAAGATGTTTTAAATGATCCAGAATCAAAATCTTCTGGCTTATCTGTAGTAAACTTGGAGCAGAAACTAGTAAAAAAAATCAGGCTACAAAATCATTCAATGTTGTATAAATATGCTTATGACAGTAAAAGAACTAACAGGAATGATAATATTTTCTAACAATCAGCACTGCATTTTCTATCTAGAAGTTAAAGGAATGCTGCTGTTCTACAGGAAATGAGATAGAGATATTTGCCTAAGCGATATAAAACTATCACGATACTGCATGAAATTGGAGAATGAGATGGAGGCTATAAAAATAATTTAAATCAAGATTTGTCCTGAACTCATTGAAGTTTATGAATACAAGGCTTTTAAGATTTGTGAGCTGACCTATTTTATCATCTTGCCCTTTATCCAAAGATTCTTTTCCTGATGTTAAGCTAGCACTGCGTAGCTGTAACTGAAGTATCTGTTTCATTACTTTGTGTCCGACTGAACATCTCTTTTTAAGCTCTGATTAGAGGTGACTCATGATCTTTACTGTAAATGTGTGAAATCTATGCATAGAAAACCAAACTAGATTTTACATTATTATTATTATTTTAAAAGAACATTACCAAATCCAAACTATTTACAGCAAAGCAGAAAATCATGTTGTTGCCTTTTAATGAATGAGGAATGGTGTATGTATTTTTACTATATTTATTTTATGTTTGTGTTTATGACAGGAGTATTATGCTATTAAGATCTAAATAACATTTACAACACTAAGAATTTACAATTATATAAAACATATCCTCAAAACATATGATAGCATTCTGTCATATTTTATCAAAAATTACTACACGGGCTTAGGGCAGTAGTCCAAACAAAGGAAAACAATGGAAGGCCGTTATGCCAGAGTGAGCATGCCAAGTGCTTTTATGGAAGCTGGGCTGCCCTCAGTAACTGTGATTCCCCATTGATGATCGAGCCACTTTGATGATCGAGCACATTGTTCAGTTGGTGTGTGGAGAAATGAATTCAGTGTTTATCACATAATGTCACCTGACATGACCAGCATCTATGTGAGGGGATACCAGGAAAATAGTCATGCAGTGAGCTGGTTTTGCAATATAATGCCAGAGGTCTCCTCTTGCACACATTACTTTATAATAATATAATCAGGGATTTCATATGCACTCATATTTTAGTGTCATATACAGTTACATTAAAAAAAATTGTATCTTCAGTGCTCTTTGTTAAAACAAGACATAAATGCATATAATATAATCTTTGATATCTTGCACTATAAAAGTGACAAATCAGATCAAATTGCAGTGCTAACCTTCAGAGTTGTTGTTCTGGCCATTTGCTGATGACATCTTGTCAAAGACTCTTTTTCCACTTTTCACATGCGGCTCTTTCAGGGAAACACTAGAATTGCTCCGAGGCCGACTCTTAAACGTTGGCGAATGTGAACTTCTCTCAGTTTCTACTTCCTATTAGAAGACATTAAGGGGTGTGTGTTAAAAGCTGTCAGTAGAAAACAAATGTGGTTTTCTGGGGGAGGGCGGTTTGTAGAGAGGCTTGGCATTAGAAGGGAGACGCTTTTATTAAAGTGATGTTCTTTAGCATGCTATAAAATAAAATTCTGTAACAGCAGACAGTGATACCTGGCAATCCCCCATGGTTTTCATTTACCATTCTTTTCATGTTCTTTATTTTTGCCACAAGAGGAAAGTGGTGATGATCTTAATAAAACCTTAAAAAAAAAAATCTTAATAAAAAGACACCAGAAATTCATTTAAACACTATTTGTACATAGAAAGGTTGGTTGGGGCAATTTTATTAATTTCAGCAATTAGCATATAAAACCAGTTGGAAGCATTAAATGATGGGTTGGAAACCAGATGTACATGGACATTTGTGATTCAGAAGTTTGTTTTTCCACTCTGTGATGTATCAGCTGAATCGGATTTATCTCAATAGAGGATCAGTGTTCCATACAGATAATTTACATGATATCATTTGTATTGCCTGAACACACTGTGGCCTCAGCCACAAGTAAGTTATTTTCCCAGCAAAACTTCACCATGTCTAACCTGGTCTTTAGGGTGCTTTTCTTGCATCCGTGTGATGCACCAGTGAGCATGGAACATGATGTGCTGGCTGCAAAGGCTGTAAAATCCTGAAGCTTTTGGATTAAGTAAGCAAAAGTGAAACTGCTATGGTGGTAATTATGAGCATTGTATTGCAAAGGAACAGATGAAAGGTCCTCTCTTTTCTGGGAGCATTTTCCTAGCCAACATTTAAAGAGAACACTTTCCTTGGGCTACTCTAAGTAGAGAGGCAACCAATAAGTCACATTCACAGCATTTTAATGTGCTTTGGCTAAAGTGTAAAAATGGAACCTAACAGATAGTTGCTTTTCAAACATACTTCAGATGTGTAATTTTTTTAACAGGTTTTCATTTTTATATTTGTCATCTTGAAACTTGTAGTACCATTACAAATTACGTAATCTGAGTTGTAATCTAAGATAAACATTTTGTTACCTTCTACTTTTTACAGTAATAGTCTGTTGTCTTAAAGAACTTTAAAGCCTTAATTCCTAAAATGACAGGGTGAAGAGCACAAAGTGACACATCAGTAATTGAATGTTTTGTGTTTAAACAAGTAAACATATGAAAAACCTAAACATATGAAAAAGATAGAAAAATTCATAGATTCATATGATTAACTTTTTTTTTAAAAAAAAGAAGAATAAGTTAATCATATGAATTTTTCTATTATTCAACTGTAATCATTTACAATTCCAATTAATTGTACCAGTTTCACTCAAAGCCTCTGGGCTGGGACCCTAATAAACTCTAGCTATAGCTCCAGAATTGCTTTTGTGGCCTTGTCCAGTTAGATTTGATCTACCTGTAGAGCTCAATGGTAGAACTGTCCTGACTCAGTTACTTTAGCACAGTGTGATGTTATTCCAGAAGTGTAAAGCACCTGCATACATTGTAATCTCTTCCACAGCCACGCTGATTGCTATGCAAGACTTTCAGAATAGTCAGCGAGATTTTAGAATATTCTTTCTTAACAAAGTACAAGCTTACAGTTGTTAATCTATTATAAGCATCTATCTTCAAGACTCAGCCCTAAACTTTATATGTATCAACTTAGCCCGAAACTTTATATTAAGTATGAGCTGTGGCTTCTAAAACCACAGGGCTTTAGAAGAAAGATGTTTTGTCTACAGTGAGCAGATGTCTCTGAGCAAACTTGTAAGTTCCTCTAAACTTTTTTTTTATTATTATTTCTGGCTAATAAGATATCAGTAAATCCTGAGGAGCACTAGAAAGAAAATGAGGAAGATGTGGCCCTCACAATCTCTATATGAAGCCATGGTGAGCATCAGTGTTCCAAGATTTTAAAGTTCATTCCTGTTAGCTAAAACCTGTTCAACAGTTTGGTAGTGAGATGCTGTTAGGAAGTTATAAAACTGAAGCAGTAAATGAATCTGGAAGGGGGAGACTCAATAAAAAAATACATTAAGAAAGAATTTATATTTACTTGGATAGCATTTTTAAGTAGCAGCTTCATTATAATGCATCCTATTTTATCATATACTGAGTTTAGTTTCAATCTAGTCTGGGAATAGTGTTTATTAAGCTAAAGCAACACAAATGTATAATCATTTATATATTGCTGAATAATTCTGTAGAAGTAGTCTGCTGAAATAACTAAGTAAAATTTATGTACTAGATAAATTTTGGGATTTGCATTATTAGTGATAAATTATGTTACCAAATTATATTACAGTTGCTTGTTAAAATTTTAGCACATACACACAGGAAAATATCTGTGTCTGTTTTTTCAAAGAAAATATATTAAATTATAATTTAGTAGAAATAAGCAATATTTTCTTCTTTCTCTAAATAGCAAGCAGTCAGGTAGTTGAAACATATTGAGAATCAACAGCTGCCTTTTTATAAACAGCTGATTTCTTATAAATCACTAAATTACTTGAGAACTCTGCTTTATTTGGTCTTATAGATGAGCAGCATAGACCAGAGAAAAGTGGAAAGTTAGGAAATAAGTTATCTATTGAGATAGTTTCTTCATAACCTCAAAAAGCCCTTGCTGCTTTAGTAGCAACTGTAACTATTTCAGTGTGTTTTTATTCAATTCTTCAGTATGACTGATTCTATTATATATAAACTCATCAAATGCTTTATTGCATTATCCTATTGTCCTCTTTAAAATTATATCTCTGTATTACTTCATTGTATCAACATTAAATCTGCTATATTTTTCATTTCCATTTTTCCCCTCTAGCCTAAGAAAAGGATAAAGAGAGCTCTAAAGAATTCTGCACAGAGCATGCTCTCATGCTAAAAAATTTACTTCATATTCCCATCTGAAATCCACTGTATTCCATCCAGGTGGTCAGGATGTAATTTATTTCTGGGATGCTGTTGGGAGTTAGCTGGCTGAAGACTTGCCCAGTGCCATAGAACTGAGCTTTTGAGATGCAAGACTTCAGCAGTTTCAGTCCCAAACAGCGTAAGACTTGCAATTTCTACCTTAAACATTTGGAAAATGAGTTCACAGTACTGACCTGCTGTATTCAGTCATCAAATTATTCATCAAATTTAGATGATAAGGAAAAAATGTGCAAATACTTTGCAGAAGCATATTTAGGTTCAGTGTGTTTCCAGAAATAATTAAGATCTCTAGGAACTAGCAAAGAATTTCTGTTAGGACTAAGGCAAGTCTGTTCAGACTTCTGTTGTAGATTAAAGCAAAGATATCTCTGAGGTAAGACCAAGATACTGTGAAAATACAAAAGGCTCATTAAGCTATTGAGAAGACCAAACAAAAGCCTTATCATCATATGAGTGAGAGAGCTCATCTTTTTTTAGAGGAGTCCACTCAATTGGAATGATTAAAAAGAAAAAAATCTCAGGTAGACTTCCCAAGGGAAAAGGTTCTACAACTGCTCATTGCCAGCTTTGCCCTATTAAAACATGTCGGATTATGGCAGTAGAGAATTGGAAGTACATTTATTTAGCCAGATGTTATAATCTAGCTAAACTAGCTGCTGTTAAGAAACAATTCCAAAGCAATTAATTGTAAAGTATGTAAAAATGACATATGCTTTCAAAATGTACTACATTCATTAGACTACTTACTTTTCTCTTATTTGCAGATGACATCATTTTTGTACATTAATATAGTATTACCTATGTATTTGATCTCTTTAAAATAACTCCTTTCAGATTACTGTCCATAATTAGAAGCAAAATCTGACCCCTGGATTCTACATCTGACAGTATTAGGAGAAACTTCCTAAAAGGGAAAAAAATGAACACATTTTATGGTGCAGTGCCGCTTAATCCCCAAATAGAACCCTTACAGAGAAAATAATATAAAATAAATTGCAAAAGTCATTTCACAGTAACATGTAATCAATTCATACGTTCACCTGAAATTTTGTGAAACTAGTATTGAGCAAGCACTATATTGTTAAATGTATGCCTCATTAACAACCAAGAATAATCGTGATTTACTCATCTTTAATCTCCAGTTTTCTCCTAGTCCCTTGATAACTGTAATCTTAAATATGTCTTGTATTTCATTTCTTGATCTGTATTCCTTTTTCATAAGCCTGTTCATTCCACTTTATGTATAATAGGTAATGTGTTGCAGAAACACACAGTTTGTAACAGTCTGTCTACCTCTGTGAGTTATGGTAGCTTTTGCTTGAGAGATGCTGAAACATTTCTTACACAACGTGTCAGTAGTAAAACAAATGACCGATTAGACTGTAGAGGCTAAGAGGCTATCTTATTATGATAAGTATTATAAAACCCTCTCTTGGAAAAAAAGACCTACAACATCACCAATCATCAGATATCTAGTCACATTAGTGTCCCAGTTTTCCTAAGAGCAATGCTGTTGTGCCTCTATGGAAGTGAACATGAAAGGGAATCTTGAATACAATGCATGGTAATTTTAACAGGCCAGGAAATATAATCACCTAGAAAGATGTAAACATGGCTATATTTTATGCTGACAGAGAAGACATTAAATAATAGTGTCATTATTATACACTGTGCACACGTGTAAGTGTGAGGGGTTATTTAGCCATTTGCAGGAGATACTTTGTTTAAAGCTAATAAAACTCAGAAACATGTGTCCCTTGGCTGTAATGGAAAGTATTGGGAGGGGAAAAACGGAAAAAAAAAATCTGGAGTGAAGAAAGTGTCTTCCTATCCCTTGTCCAGCAGGCTGCTGGGTGCTTTAAGGCTGGGTGCCTTCCTGGGAAATGCGGCAGGGTGCAGTGCCATGAGGAGAAGCTCTAGCACTAGAGCTGGCACCCTCATTGTACAAGTGGCCACTTGGAGCCCAGGTAGGACAGACTGGCTGCAATGGAGATATGGTGAGAGGAATGAGATACTAATGAGCCAAGGGGATCAGGAGAGAGCAAGTGGCTGAAATGAATAGGGTGTTTTATGTGAGAAGGGTTACAACTTGCAACTGTTAATTATTTTGTACCCTTTTTCATAGTCAACTTATCAGTTGCAATTACAACCCAGTAGTAATTACAATATTCTGGTGTAAAACAGCTGAATCAAACCATTATGTCTGAAATCTGGTACTGACAATCTGTGATGCAGAAATAGCTGTAAAGAGAAAAAAAAAAAAAAAAAAGATGTATTGGAGAGAGAGAGAGGAGAAATAAAAAAATGCAGCTGTACATGTTGCCAGATCAGGCTGAGCAGGAGTTAAATGGCTGTCTTCACTGTTCTCCAGTTCTACAACCAAGCCAGGGCCTTGCATAAATGAGAGCAGCCTCAGGATCATATTGCCTCAGCACTGCATGTGCTTTCAGTGGTCATTAGGATACCAGAGAATCAGTTTAATAGTGCCCTGGCTTCTACAGTATTAGAATAAAATACAAACAGAGCTTAAAACATGCTGTGTTTTCAACTAATGCTGGCAATGCTAAGAACAAGACAATCCAACCCTTTTGTGTTCCTAGTACACTTGCTGATAGTTACCAGTGACAGCTAAAAAAGTTACAGAATTTACTGTTTCTTATTCTTGCCAGCTGAAAGTCAATATAAATTTGACTTGCATTTGTCTTAGCTCTAGTAATTTTATTAACTTGTAGCACACTTCAATAACTTTTATTTTTTTTTTAATTCTGTTCTGTGATAGCAATTTCTTTACCTAAAATTAACATTTTCTTCATTTTTAATATAGCATTTTCTTTTTCTTTTTTTTTTTTGGCTATTTTTATTTCCAGTCAGAGAAATATTGGTCCTACTTAAGAGATTTTCCCCTGAATTCTTTTATGGACTGAGATGGTGGCTACCATGTCATTAAATATTTTCATTCAATTTTACTTTGGTGCGCATTCAAGTTGAGAAAAACAGCTGTGTTAAATTAACCTGAAAATCTGGGGATGCTGCTTTCTTCCAGCATTTTTAAACATAAAATTTTATTGCTTTTTTTAGTGTTCAATTTTTCCATCTGCAAACTTTCCTAAATCTTAGGGTTCCCTTTGTATTGAGCACCATTCCCATTTTTCAAGACTTCAGTGCTTTCTTTTATAGTATTTCTGTAATTAGGAGATTTTAGTAAACAGTGTCCAGTACCAATTATAGACGTACTCTTTGCAGTTTTATGCTACAATATTCATTCGTCATCCTATTTCAATGAAGCATTTTGCAGTACAGGGCTGAATACAGTATAGCTACGTAGTAGGTAGTTTGAGATTGGTGTTTATTGTTCCAAACTGCTTTATTAACTTGTCTTTTGTTTTCTTTGTATTCTGGCCTGCAATAAGATACTCGAGAAGAATAAGTGTATTTTCTTCGATAATGGCACAGACATTTTTCAGAATTGCTAATATATTGGTCCACAAAATATAATTACACTGTAGTGAATCATTTTATATATACTAACTCTCTTCAGATGCTCTAATTAGGTTGTGTTCATCTTCATAGCCAGTTTTATATTTTGCCACAATATTTCACATTTACCCAAACCACTTAAATCCCTATGGATGAGTTCAGTGAGGCTGGTGCTTTCTAGTGTAGTGTGACGATGATGTAGGCCCATGCGTGGTGGTCTCCAGGCTCCTGCAGCTGCGTGCTGCAAACAGCAGCCCTTTCTCCCAAAGGCTTCTCAAGGACTTTTTAAGGCTGTTGCTGCAGTGAAGTGCTGGCGTCCAGACTTATTTTCAGAAAATGATATCTCCTGCTATGAAAATGTTACTGAAACGTATTACAATTACCATAAACTCCTTTTAATCAGGACTCATGTAATTTGCATGCTCTTGTATTGGGATATCTCTGCAGACAACCTAATGAGAGTGAATGACAGAGGTATCTGCTCAGTAAGGATAGCATTAACATAAATGCCACTTCCCAAGAAAGGACTGAGCTAGTGCCAAGAGGTGCTTAATGTATGTGATTCTTGCAAAAGTTACCAAATCGAAAGTTAAAGAAGAAAAAAATCTTCATTTTTGCTAGATAGTGCAGTGTTGAAGTTTTTATAATTGTGCCTATCCATGTTTTTGGTGGGAGAAAGTGTTTAAGCGGGACAACAGACTGCTCCATGGAGCACCTGTTTTAACAGCTTTTATTCACTTTTTGCTGGTCACAATTTGTTGAAAACTTTCTATATTTAGCTGACTTTTTATCACATAAT
Organism: Crypturellus undulatus; assembly: GCA_013389825.1. Classification (NCBI taxonomy): domain Eukaryota; kingdom Metazoa; phylum Chordata; class Aves; order Tinamiformes; family Tinamidae; genus Crypturellus; species Crypturellus undulatus. The sequence continues at coordinate 990,646 of VWPW01017979.1, forward strand.
TATTTCAGATTTTCTTACTGGCTCTGATATTATATCCCAGTCTTGAGAGGACTCCTCAGGAAAAGGTGACACAAGAAGCTATTTTTATGTTCTGATACCATTCTCTAGATAGGATGAAAAGAGTAAAGCACTGGAATGACAAATTTCAAGGAATATGCAGTTGTTGTTACATTTAGAAATGTCAAAGATAAAGATTCCAATTTCATTGGCTCACTGACTGACTCTACTTCATTTAGAGAGTAGATTTTCCACTTGCTCTCCAGTCCTGCACTAATCTAAAAGTCAGTAAGCCAGAACACATGAAGTTTTAAATAGAGGAAAACTATTTATCAATTACTACTACCTTTTCTATATACACAGAACTACCTTGGATCAGAAGAGGAATTTGTAGTCAGTATATTAAATAGATAGTTAAAAGCAACTATTAATGGTAAAAGCATTTAATCATTTTTAAAGCACATCTTCAAAAATATTCATAGATGCATGCAGGCTACCCAAAATTCTTGTATTTCTGTTACCCACCCTATCCCATGCCATCGTATCTTAACTACTGCTGTTACATGCACTTGCTAAAAGGTAGCTACCAGCAAAATTACCTTTTATTTATGTGTCCACTGAAAGAACATGCATGTCAGAAATGAAGAAGAAGGGTAGAGGAGTGGGCACAAAGAGAAACGGGTGAAAGCATAGCTTGAAAGGAAAATAATACACACATAAAGGTAGGAAAACAAAGCAACAGGAGGTTTTGTATTTAGAAATCTAGTCTGTTGTTTCAGAAATGTCATGATCCATAAAAGCATTATATCTTGAAGTTAAATATTATAATTTCAAATACTATGAGGGTTGCTATTTAAATGACTGTTTTTAATAGCACTTCAAGTTGCATTCAATGCCTAAGTGTTTTTCTGGACTGACTCCTAAAATTTACTAAAATAAATCACTGGTGACACGTTAGCCACAAAACTGGCTCCTAAAATTTACAAGTCAGGAGCCTAAATGGGAAATCCCTTTTATCTACGAAATTTAATTCCTGTACACATTCTGGATTATATTCTGAATTCATTTCCCAGAATAAAAAGATCCCAAACTATTATTTTTTTCTCAATCATAAGTCTTCACAGGTTTGCTTTGTTTATAACGTGTTGAAAATACGCATTTCAGCTAACTTTGCATATAATGAGGAAGCTACAGCCTCCTGCTACCTTCCTGTTGGCCTTATTTCCCATGACACCTAATGATATTTGTGGCAGATTGTGCTTGGATTGGAAAAGATGTGCTCTTGTGTCACACTTTATACATTTATTTTTAAGAGCTTTTAACCACAACTGTTCTACCACTGAAGCTGGGATCTTAAATTCTAGTTCAAAGCAAGAGACTGCTTTAGCTGGAGAAGGAGAATTTGAAGTTAATTCTAGTACTGAACAACCTGAAACTATCACCTGTGAATCATTCAATCTCAGTGAACTATAAAAACAGAAAGCGGCATAATCAAGGCCTCTCTGAAAAGAACAGAAAAAAAAAACAACAAAAAAATACCCAAACCACACACTTTTGGGAATGTCATCATGAGACAAGTCTATTCCTGATGTATTTCTCACTTGCAATTAATAATATGATGGAAAATCTGTTCTGCTGCAGTTCAAAAAGTAGTGAGTGCATGGAGTCATGCCTACTGTCTGCTGATGACACTATTAAGATTGATGACAATCACCCCTAAAGTGACTGTTACCGAGAAGTGCTGCTAACACCTGCTGCTTAAGCTGTATGCAGCCAGTAAGGAAACGGGTGAGACAAATCCATCTTGCTTAGTGCTTCTCAGCAATGCACCGTTTCACTAGACAGATTTTCTCAAGAGGCCTCGGAGCCCCTAGGGCTGCTTGGGACCTGTTCATTCCTGTCATCCCAAGGGCACCTACAGAGGTGCTTATCCTTTTCAGCTGTCACAGAGAGTTTTAAATAAAACAGCATTTTTGTTTGGAAGAGGAACTCTTCTGAATATAGGGAACAGTAAGCTGAGGCCTTGAAAAGAGCTTCCTGTCATTCTGAGAAAACGAGGATCTACAGATTTTCATCTCTGAATGGGGTTCTGCATAAAAAAGAAATATTGAGGATCTAAATTCTGCCTTTTTATTTGTATTACATCTATGGATTTCACTTTTGATTACCAAAATTCTCATTGATTTGCTATTATACCCATGCAAAATTGAGGAGAGGGGTCCCTGGTCTTTCTATTTAAAAAGCAAAGATCTGCTCATTTGAGTCAAAAGGAGAAATTCTTCTAATTGTTAAAGGTGTATGGCTTACAGTAAAGATTTAGCAGTTCAGATTCTATCCCATGGAAGGAATATCAGTTCTTTCCAGCTTATCACAACATGCTGATTTGCAACGTTATAGCAGTTTTCATAGTACGAATATCAACTCAGTGTTGGTGCTGAATCAGCAACTGGGCTATGAAATAGATATACAGATGTAGTGCATGCAGTAGTGATAGAAATTTCCCTTCCCTTCTAAACCAGTACTCTCCAGTGGCCTATGTTTACTGGTACATCCTGGCGGACGAGAGATGGGTCTTTTAGCAGCACGTGAGCAAACTGAGGCTACAGTTAAGTCAGCTCTCAGTGAGCAAATGCATGTTTTAATGGGATTTTTCAAACATATGATACCGAAGTGATTGAGTAGCATGATTTAAAGTAGGCCACCCACAATATCTGTAAACAACTAAATCAAGGTAGAATTTATGATACTGCAAAATAAAAAATTCAGTAGAAATAAATCTTAGTGCAGTTTTTTAAATCAAATCTAAATAAAAATCACACACAATTTCAACATAATTTATCCTAAGTTAGTATTGGATGTCCAAATAAATCACTGGCAATACATTAACCACAAAACACGCAGAATAAGAAGCCCAAGTTGGAGACTGACAAGTTTAATGTAAAATATACTAGAAAAAAAAACGGGGAGATGCTATAGTTGGTACTGCTTTGCAGCTGAGATGGATGAACTAAAATTTTCAGGTTTGTTCAAGTCACTGAAAATGCTTTATAAAGCAATGCAGTTAGTAACCAAGAAGCAAAGTTCTCTTTTCAAAATCACAACCTACATTAGCATAAAATGCTTTTCACTACACAGCATGCATGAATTAAGATTTGAAGCATCATAAAAATTAAACACAAGGATTACAAGTCTCAGCAGTAGCCATCCTCTTCTATCTTCCTGCTTTCCTCACCTTTTTATTTAGATAAAATATAAAAACCTTTTCAATTAAACACTATCAGTTGTCCCTCCTGTTTATATAATAACTCCAAAGTAACTTGAAAGCTGCTTTACCACCACATTTGAAAACAAAAACAAAAAACAACCCTGTTGCAAATATCCAATTCTGTTTTAGGACAATAAGGTTTTATTTAAAGCTTCCACAATAAATTTAGTACCCTGTTTTGCATTGCATTTGTAAAAGGAACACTATTGGGAAACACATGGGAAATTCCCATGTTAGCTGTAACTTTATACTTTTTTATTACCTTTTATTATCTTTTTTGTCTTTACAATGCATATTTTAGGGATGTAATTTTACAGCTCACAGTGTTTTCACCATTATGGTGGAAATTTAAGAACTGTTATTTTACTAGTTATGCTGTTTGCATATACCAGTGCTACAGTTAACTTTGTGTATAGATTAGCTATTTTTTATTTTGGGTTTCATAAGAGTGGGCTTGGGTTTGTTTATTTACTGTAGATATACTGACAGATCTAACAATATTTGCTTTTCTTTGTACACTGTTCCCTTGCTGAAATCTACTTAGATTCAGGGGCCTTATAAATCAGTTTAGACCTTTTAAAGTTTGTAAAATATCTTGGTGTTTCTGTCTCTGCCTTTAAGCATAACAAAATAATGATTTTCAAAGTGCTGCTTTCTAACATGATCATTTTGTGTCTACAGTATTGCTGCAGGCATTTAAGTTCTATTGGTTGTCATTTTCCACAGACATTTGCAGTTTCCTGATTTTGTAATTACTTTAAGTAGCTGTAAATTATTCAAAGTTGTGGTGTGAAAGAGAAAACCAAATCAATGAAGCAGAAACGAAAGCACTAATAGAGAGTGGGGAAGCAAATGCCTTAAAAATATTAATATATCTCATCCATAGAAGATACTCTGCCTTAGCTACACATCCTCATATATGCCAGCTTCTCCCTTTAGTCCCTTCTCAAATACCAGCTGTCTTCTAAGTTTTCCTAGGTGTCCAGTATTACTCAGCATGCTATTCCCAAAAGCCCACACATACTGCTTTTAAAAACGGGATGGAACAACCTTTTCCTCTCTCTTGCTCAAACATGTGAGGCAGATCAGATCCCTCTGCAGTACTCAAGAGTAGAAAAAAACAAACACACAAAAATCAACGCCCCCCTCGCAAAAAAAGAAAAAAACAGAGTTTTTACTTCCAATAAACATAAACTAATTTTAGTAATTTAGACAAAATCTAAGAACTAAATATATGCTGTGTGGTCTGGTATTGCTTCCAAGACAACAATAGGCAATATGTATTCAAGGGCCAGTCATTTTTTGATTAACCTGTGCTATTCAAGTGAGGAGTGTTCAAGTCATCAAGGGAACCTTAGAATTCATTTGCCCCCCCCAGCTCTGCCATGGGAACAGTATATGCTGCGAAATCCTGGCAAAGTCTACAGCACTACTGAGTTAAACGTCCTTGTAAACTATTGTTCCCGCACAGTTAGCTAAGACTAGCCTGCTATTTTTTATTTTGAATATAATGCTGGTATAGGCTGAACTAATTATCTTAAGCATTAAGTGTTTTTAGAATTAGATTGGCTGAATCTAAAGGCTGATCATTTTCAGTGTTTATTATGTATATGGGAGCTGTCATTTGAGCAGCTCCAGGGCCAGACTTACATGCTACTTATGCTGGAACAGTTTAAGAGAAAATTACTTGTTTAGGTGTAAAATAACAAACTGATCCAGAATTAACAAACTAATGTAAGATTATGAGTATTATGAGTGCAGTGGACAACCTGAAGGAGAACAGTGACTTAACTGTGAATGTGCATATCTGACCTAGAAAGTGATTGTCTCTCTTGCAGACATAGAAAAGGTGCAACTTGGGAGAACTGAAGGCCACACAAAGTGGTAGGGATTCATCTTTCTTTTTTCTTGAATATAACAAAAGAATGGTAAGGTGAATGAAGTCCTTAACATTTGCCTTTAGATTTATCTTAAGATCTTAAGACAAGGGGCTGTAAGTATGAGTTTAGCTAGAAAGACTTTTATTTACTGTCTGGTCAGCTGCATCAAACCAAACACAAAATTTCTTGAGAAAGGCATAAACCAAATCAAAATACATGGCAGACATCCGAGTCAATCAACTGTGAACCTTACATTTTCTGAAATTGAGTCTGGAATCTGTTTCCTGAGTGGAACAGTAGCTACTGTAATAGTATGTGCATTTAGGGTTATTTTCCCCCACTTGTTGTTTTTCTTTTATTGATGTTGCATTTTGGCAGAGGTGATGTTCAATACTACACAGTCTTAACACAACTTTTGTAGTCCGTTTTCATTCTCCAGATAAATTTTGTGTCAACAATGGTGTCATTTCATAAGTCACATGTTTTCCCAAGTCATCTATAAATATACTGAACAGCCCTGGTAATAACAGTTAGTCAGTCTTCTTTAGGGAGCTCACTATAGATAGCTAGTGCTACACCTCTCCTTCCTGTTTAAAAAGCTCTTAATCCAGACAAGGACCTGCCTTCCACTGTCAGGTGTTTAGTTCCCAAGGAGACTGATTGCCAGCAGCTTGTTCCCTGCACAGCTTGATTACTGGAGTGGGGCTAGCAGGCTGAAGTGGGGGCGAGGGGCAGTTGTTGATGTGCTGGGGTATTGGGCCCAGGCTGATAAATGAGGCGGAGCTGCTGGGAAGCTCTAGGCGGGCAGGGCACAGAAGGATCAATAGTAAGTTGAGCCTCAAATCAATTATTTTGAGGAGTAATCGTTTATTGAAGAATTATACTGATGGTGACTAAAAGTAGCAATTTGTGCAGAATAGATGCCCCTTTCTTTTTAAAGAACAGGAAGAGATAAACACCTTTAAATTTGACCAAAATACAACCCTGCTGTTCTTGTTTCTATTGTTAAGGCTATTAGAGAAGACAAAAGGTAAGTTACTTCAAAAGTTCCTAATCTTGCCCTTTAAATACTGTTCAAGTGGTTGTTCCTTATTTGTTTTCTCTTTATTACCTGATTGTGATTGTTTTGACTGTTTGCTATATGTATAATGATTGGTAGACATTTTTCTAGTACTAAAATAGAAATCATACCCACTGAGAGACAGAGAAAAATATTTGAACTTTTTCCTTTAAAACTATTTCAAAGCTAGTAGTCACTTTAAGCATAAGTCACTTAGCACTCAAGGCTTAATAGACTCCTTCCTTACTTATTGCTACAGAAATACCATGAAGCTTCTACTTCTTCAATTATTTTGCTATAAATAAAAGACTTGCATGAAAAATGACTGCTGTAAAACATACCTATGTTTTTAATGCATTAATAAAATGAGATATTCTTTCCAGATGTGATACAAATAGTACACTTTAGAAACCTACAATCCATGAAAACAAATAACACTTCTTGTTTTTTTTTGTCCTGTGAGTCATTAAGAAGTCGTGAGGTTATGAAAATCGTTACAGTGTTTAAATCTCTTACTCCCTGCCCAGTGGGGAAAAAAAAACAACACTTTTGATTAAATGTCAGCTAAGGCACATTTGAATCAATAGAGTAATTCCAGTGAACAAATTCTGAATCATATGATTTCTGTGCAAAGCATAATATGATGTAGCTTTCTTCCTGATTTTTCCATTACCAATTCAGATCGCCTAATAATTCAAATAAAAAATGAGACAATGAATTTACATTTAATATAATTTACAAAAAAAAGTCCCAGTCTTGAAGTCATTGAATGAAAAAACCAAAAGTATAACTTAAAATAGGGTAGGTAACAAAATGTAAAATTAAAAGCCTCAATGAGTTTAATGATTCAAGAAAGAATGGCTCATCTGAGAGATTTCACAATGAAAACAGAATTATTTCAGTTAAGTCTTCCTTAAGGAAAAGATCCAACTGAATCTCACTCAGGTTTATATCAATCAGGTGTGTGTCTAGTGTGTTACAAATCTCATCCTTCAAACTGAAGGCCGGGTAGCAGGGTAATTACAGAGCTGCAGTTTAGGGAATTTTAAAATATTTCTTACATACAGACCAAATCATTTACAATGTTTCTATGCAGAAAAGGCATTTTTCCTATGGAAAATGTTTTGTGTTTGAATTACAAAAAAATGAGACCATAATGATGTATTGAGAAGTAACACATCTGCAGATGAGCCTATTGTGAAAGGAGGCATATGCAGGCCAATTCTTTTTAAAGCAGTAAAAATGCACCAAAAAATAGAAATAAATGCAACTTTTACAAATTTAGTCTGACTCTGGGCTTTTTTGACCTTTTGACACAGCAGGGAGGATCCATTCAAACATGTTTTTGTTAAGTAGTGCACTAAATGGAAAAACAAATTCATGCACTATGAAAAAAGCCCTGTGGAATGTTTCCCTGTAGAGAATGATATCAGCACTGTTCTTGTAACCCTCTCCCTCTGCCCAGGGCGAAGCAGGACACATAATGCTCAGTGCAAGAAACATAGTAAACCAGCATGGTGAGTCTCAGGCCAGGATCCTTATATTAGTCCTGAATAACCACTATTTAAAAATGAAGTCTAATACTAAAGACAACTTATTTCAGGACATGCACATTAGTCACTTAAGTGACTTGCATTGTGTGTCTTTAGAGTGACTATTTTTGCTGAAAATGCAGCAGGCAGCTATGAAAGAAACCCAGTCTCACACAATGGAAAGATGTTCTGGTTTGGCATCTCATCAAAATAAATTGTGAAGTTGCCACATTGGTAGTGTCACTGGCAGATCCTACCTTTTTGCCAGGGAAGGTGATGAATATATAGGTCACACTACAGTGACTTTGAAGGGTGCTTTTGTATCAGTTTGGCAACTCAAGAGGTTGCTCCTTTCTTCAATTACTGTGGAATTGCTTCTGCCACAAGGCATTTATGAGCTACCTTATAATAAGCTACCTTATGAGCTACCTAAGTCCATGATAGGAGATACTTAATATTATTCTCTTTGTGCTTTTTAGTAAAACACTGTCCACTCAAGTCTTCAGGCTTACACAACAGTTAGTGGTCAGGCGACCTCCTATATGGTGTCTGTTACACTGGCAAGGGGAGTGTGTTGCAGTGCAGATGCAGGTCCTCATGTTGCAGAGCAGTGGCTTTTACCAAGAGTCTTTTTTTAGTTACTCTTGAGGTAATTCTCTAACTCTTACGAAGCTTGCCTGTGCTGTACTGCAAGTATGTATGTGTAACAGTGTTGGGGGTTTTTTGTTTGTTTGTTTTTTCCTTTCCCCTTCTCATCTGGAGTACAGTTTTATAAGTCACTTATAGCCGCAAAACTAATTCTTGTAGCTGCAAAATTAACTTTTTATGCAGGCAAGGCTCACAATACCTTTATCTTTAAATGGTAGCCATGCCTTAGTAAAACAACATAATACGTTGTCAGTCTTAATTGTTAACATAGGATACAAATATGAGTGTATAGTATGTAGTAAGAGAGAAAGCAAAAGAAAGCAAGAACAGCATTATTTATTGGTGTATATGAGTATGTTTTGTAAAAAGTTCCTTGGCACCTAATCAAGAGAGCTATGAAACAGGGAGACTTGGACTCTAGTCAGATGCTGTCTGCAGGTCTGAGCAAAATATTTTCTTAAGGTCTCAATTATTTTAAAAGTGCATCAATGAAAAAGGTAATGTATAAACAGCTTATTAATGTCACAATGAGTTTTGTGCAGAATATTTAGTGCAACACTTGTACATCTGTACACATTGGCATCTAGGCATATGCCACTTCCTGTGCCTAGAATATAGAGAGATTTCATGTATTCTATTCTGTATTTCTCTTTGAAAACTCAGCAAGCATTTTGCCTTCATGAGGATTCAGAACAGTAGTAACTCTTTAGTGAAGAAGTTATTCTGGATCTACTAACTTCAACCTCTTGACAACTACTTCAGAAAGCATGGTGAGTCCACTTCTCTTTCCACGGGTTACTGTCAGAGAATAATTGAAGTGATAACAGTTCATCCTCACAGCAGCCATACAGATTGAAGGAAAAAAATAACAGGAAGAGACACAGCGAGGAATTTATTTTCCACATTTGATAGCTTACTGAAGTAGCCAGTAATTGTGAGTACATTTTGGTGCAAGTGCTTATTTGATTGTTAGCTTCAAATTGTTCACTTGACACATTACATGTTGCCCTTCACAATGGCAGGTCATGTCTCTTCCATTCCTGCTTAACTTGCAGATCTGCTCTTCCCTGCATGCTGGAAGCTGATGGGTTGCTTCCTTCCCAAGCAACTTAACCAGCTGCATTTCCCTAGCTGTGCATTTTTCCCAGATGTGCTAGTAAGGCGTGTATTTACTTTCCATCTTTCCACCTCACTTTTCATGCCTCAAGAAATTATCCAGATGCCACAGACTTGTTAAATGCTCCAGGCACCAGCAAACAGGTAGCAGTGACATGTTTAGGACTTGTTTTTCTGTGAGAAGTGACAAATATTGTGTAAAAGGATAGCTAAGACAATTAGTACCATCTGTAAAATATTGCAAACTAAAATTAAACTCAATATGAAGTTAGGGAACATGTAATAGATAAAGCATACTTTTCCAGTTTTCTGGAAGTTTTCTGGCAGTTTTCTTGCCAATGATGTTTGGAGAAGGCAGTGCAGCTCAGACGCTATGGTTGATTTCACACGGAGGTTAGCGAGCTCCAATGCCTTGGGTTAATAGCTTGGAAACAGCAGAACCACACTGTTTATGCTACAGGCCCTGGGATAGTGAGGAACTTACTAGCTTCAATGTCTGTAAAGCCTATAGGTGTTTTTTTTTTTTTTTTTTTTTTCACCCAAAAGCAGAGAGGTCTTTGCCCTAAAGATCAAATTGCTGAAACACCTTTTAACCTTACTGATGTCTGCAAATTTTAAGGCTTATTTCTACACCACCCAGATTCTGGGTCATCTCTGAGAGATCACGTCTCTAAGAAAAGAGTACTTTGGTGCTATTATTTTGTGGCTTTCCTAAGTAGCCCTGAGGGACACTTAACTCATTTCTACATTCTCTTAATATGCCACACAGTCCGATTAGAGGTAACATCAGCTTATGGAAGGCAGATTCTCTCTTCTCTGCCTTTTGGAGATTTCTGCTAAAGGTTAGTCAGCATGCTGCAACCTTTTATTTCCAAGAAGATGATTTCTGCTAAATCAAGCCCTAAATAAATACTAAGAAAGCCACATCTGTTCAGAATAAAAATAGCAGGTTTTAAAAAATGAAATTGATCAGTTTCTTTGAAGATCTTTTTTTCTTTTAACAGCTGCATCATCCAAAGCACTATGCAAAGTGCAAACAAAATAACATTCTTCTAAATTACCCTCAAAAATGAGGAGAAAGCAGAACATGAGAACATTGTATTTCTACCCCATTACACTGCAGATCCTTCATCAGTGCAGCCTTCCACGTTACACATATAAATAAACATCCTGAGTGTCTTTCTATTCTATTACTACAAATGACTTATTTTACAGTGATAGTGTAACTTATTTTACAGTGATAGTGTAAAATATAGTGTAGATATTCATACACACACAAACACTTTTCTGGTTCTTCCAGTTTTCCTGAAGTGAATGAGGCTCTCCTTCATTCACTCTGTTCTCAAATTACAGGCTCAGATGGAGAGCTCCAACCACTACAAAATAAAATTATTTTCTGTTGAACTATTTCAATGGGTGTTGTTTGTTTTTTTACAAAAGAAAGTCTTGTGCTTTTCTCATTTTATAGACTTGGAGCATGTATATTAGATTTGTATATAATCTAACTTTCCCATGTCCAAAAGAGCCTCACATACAACTTTTTAGGGCTATATGCTAACATATAATGACAGAGTGCCAATGTGTTCAACATCATTTAAAAAACAACAAAAAACAGGCTTAAGCTTGTAAGGTGCTCTGTGTCTTTTCCTTTGATTCATAATCTAAATTGCAGCAAAACATATTTAAAAAAAAAATCACTTGGTACTTTGGAACACACAAAGTCATACCAAATATAACAGTCTGGAAAGTTCTAGAGAAAAAATGATCAGTAACAGGATTTTTACAAGAAGGGAAGTGTAGTCTAGAACAGGGAAGGAATAGGTTATGGAATATATATGGGGAAAAAGAAATAGTTATATTGAAGTTGAGAGGGCCTGAAGGAAGTCTGCCATAGTACTTCAGCAACTAGCCAGAGCAATTTCTGAAACATTTGTGATTATTGTTGAGAAGTTGGGGAGAGCAGTAAGGTTGCCTGAGGACCAGCCTCTCTGTAAGGATGGGGAAAGGAGGGAGGATCAGGTGAACTTGTCAGCTGGATTTGGGTGGTCTCTTAAGGAGAGATTTGCACACTCTCTGCCTTTGTGTTGTGTGAGCTCTACTAGAAGCTGACTAACAGGGAGCCCTCCTGAACAAAGGCCTCCCTGCGCTGCCACTGCTTCGTGATCTGAGCCAACGGAAGTATAAACATCCCCTGTGACACCCAAAGCAACACCGGTCAATCTATGGAGAAACAGATAATGACAAAAATAACTGATACATTATTCAAGAAGGACTCATATTAAAGCAATTTTTTTTCTTTGTTTATTAAGACCAAGAGAGCACATGAATAAGGAAGAAGCAAGTATCCTCTCCTAAGAAGGGAGTTTCTGCCCAGCTGGAATCACAAGTCAGGTGAGCAGTTACTGGGTGTTCAGTTTTGAACACAGCAGCTCAGTGCCAGGCAGGGAGTCCATCTAGGACCTGGTCACTCCAGGTGATGGTCCCTCGTTCCATTAGAGGATGGAATGAAGAGTATGTTGGTAACATTTCCAAATGATACCAAGTTGAAATTTGATTGAAATATGGTGAAATCAGGGACTGGAATACAAAACACCTTGATAGGTTTGAAAAAAATGCTGTCCTTCCACCTCTCCTCCCCCAAAAAAAGAAAAAAAAAAAAACACATGAAGAAAGTACAACATACTACAGTTGAAAGTCGCCATATACTTCAAAACGGGAACCAACAACTAGGACAGCAATGTGAATCAACTGTAAGGAAGACTATTATTTTGTGGCAATTTAATGTCTGTAAAGCATAGGAAGTATTTCTTCATCAGTGAGTCTTACAAATCATCTAAATGACTCTGGAACATTGTATTTTAAGAAGTTTATATTCAAAGACAAAGGTAACTGAAAAGACAAATTCTGCAAAATACGATCTGTGGTAAAATGTTGAAAAACTGGGTACATTGGCAGATGGAAAAGTGGAGACAGTTTAAAATGTCAGGAACAGCTGAAGTTTTTTTTTTAAAAAAACTTTTTTGTGCCTCAGTCCAAACTTCATCCATCCCAAGTGAACATATTTTTGCAATAAATATGGCTTACCAAGATGCTAGGAAAAGTTTTCTCTAATTTTAAGCATAGAGAAACATTAAATCAGACATCTGAGGTAACGTGTCCTTTACTAGAAAATTGTAGAGTGTTTGTCAGACCTTGTTATTCAGACCTTGTTATTCAGTGTTTGTCAGACCTTCATCTAACAGATTGAACCAGAGGACCTTTCAAAGTTATTTCCAGGTTTTCATTTCTGTGATTTGATGAATCTGCAATTCATAAGCATCTAATCAAAAATTGTTCAAAATGCAAATAGCTGTGTACATGCACTTGATTTGCACAATATGTCAGACAGACACAAGCACATATAAAGGAATTTCAAAATATGACTCTACTTTATTCCAAATTTTAAAATGGAGAATTATATGTATTCTCAAATATATACTACAGTTTTATATATACACACATACCTTTAAGTATTAGATGAATACAATTTCAAATATGTCAGTATGCTCTAAAAGGCTGATCTGTTTTTTTTCTGAAACAGAGCAATTAGTTGTATAATACAGTCATACAGGTGGCAATAGGCTGTGTTAGAAGCAAATCTGTACAGTGAAAGAGTTGCTCAGGGAATATAATGTCTGTTGCATGCACTATGGCATAAGATTTAACTTTAGACTATCTTGGTGGTTGAAACATGCCCAAAAGAAATGCAGTTCTTGTCTTCCAAGACCACACCATGAAACACATCAAAGTATGGTGAGATTACTTGGGGTATTTGAAGCAATACTCTTATCTCTTTCCCTTTTTTCCCCATTACATAGCTTTACTAAATTAATACAAATGTTTCTTGAATATTAAGGGGGGGGAAAAAAAATGTTGCTTATTTAAACAATTTTAACCAATATGTAACCTTTTACATTAAACATCTGTTCCCTTCACTTATTTTCTGGCAGCAGTTTGTATGTTTTCAGGGAAAGACACAGTTTAATGAACATATACCAGCTTATTTAAATTAATGGTTTTAATGAGTTCTTTGAATAGGTTTTTCTAAAAAGCAAGCATAAAATTACTTTCTCAGCTGAGATGCTTTAACATATTTTAAGAAAAACATACATAATTGCTTTGCAGCAAACACAAACCTTAGTTGATTTAACATTCCAGTGCTTGTGGTTATTAAAAAATTGAAGTAGTTGTCTTATGGAAATAAATCGGTACAGTAAATAGATACTATAATATAATATGTTACTACTTTATAAGATTACAAACAAGTTTTTATATAGAGAAAGGGAAAAATTCTTCCTCTACTAATTGTCATTTTATCAGAATGGGACATCAGCTTATTCCATATAATGGAAAGTTACTGGACAGGCATGATTCCATAGGCTTTCATTAAAAGGCTCCAATAACAGTAACTCGTTAATATTCCTGTGGATTAACTGTGGCAAGAGTAATTTGTTTGACTTCCCCAAATGATTTAGCTTCAGAATTATTAGACTTAGCCTCTCATTTTATTTATTCTTGTATATTCTCTCTGATTTTAATACAAATACTGAAATAACGAATATTGGACATGCTCCATATGTGGCCACAAGAAAGGTAAATCTGCCAAAACTCTAAACACTTTTACAGCTGGCTTAAAATAATGTCTTTCACTTTCTAACTACCTGAGGGTTCCTTACAGAATTCATATAATTGTTTAGAAGTCACTTTATGGTTTAATGTTGTTTAATGGGCCCAATTTCTCCATTTTATTTAATATGTACAAATAAAAGCACATCTTGGATTTAGCAATGAAAATGTAACCTGAATAAGTAATTTTAGAGTTTTTAATTAGCTTGTATTTTGCTGCCTTAGGATAAAATCATATTTTGAATACTGTAATAAGATGGGATCTGGTGATAAAATTCTCAGTAGTCAAGAGATGGTCTATTAAAACGTGGTTACCATGGTTGGCAGTCTTTTTCTGAGCATAAGGCTAATGAGCACATTTATTTATGCATATGCTAACTTTCTTGAAGTTAGCTGGCACAGAGCCTTAAAAGATATTTTAATTAAGTCTTTAATATTCAATTCTATGGACTTAATTTTACACATAGTCATTTCTAACTTTGTTCTATTTTTTTTTCCTGCATAAAACCACTATTAAAAAAAAGCAAGGAAAACGCATCAGTTAATTCCTTATCCTTCAACCCTCCTGCCTGTGAAAGAGATCAACTTTTAAGCTATTAGTTTGTTAAAATCTTTACATAACCTTGCATTACATTGTGAGATGAGCACTTTCTTCTATCAATGATTAATTTATAGAGTTATGATCAGGTATTTTTAGTAGGTAAGTAAGCTTCTATTGCACAATTATTGTTCTATGACTCAACTACACAGCTCATCTTCAGCTCCATGAATTCTTCTTTAGTAAAGTTGTAGTCTAATGAAAAATGGTTTATCTAAGGCCATTTTTTTTCTTAGAAGTAGTCTAACTTCTTAACAGTATACCTTTCAGCTTATACGACAAACTTAACCACAGACTCATTTGGCATGTTTTATCAAGGTTGTCTCCTAGCATTCCAAAGTGAAGAAAAAGGTGATATGTTCTCTCTGCTGGAGTGATTTTCTTTGGAGATGAATTATATAAGGGGTTCTCCAGTGCTTCTCAGGTATAAAAGTTTTTTATTGGTTTCAGAAGTTACTTTAGAGTGCATATGTGTGTGTTTAAGAGAGGAGAGCAGAAAAAAAAAAAAACACAGAAATGAGCACCAAAATATATCCTGTTTTGCTAAACTCCATTAGCTTTTTGGCTGGCCTGTAGTCAGTCAAATGAGAAGGTATGATACAGATGGGGTGCTGGACATCTTCAAAGCATCCCACACTTATCTGCAATATGTGACTGAAGAAAGTAGAGGAGTATATCCTAAGTAATCTTTAACTTATAGATTTGTTTCATCACTATACATAATAAGTTATGAGTGAATGCAGTATCATATTTAATAATCTGAAACTTGAATGAAATTCACAAATACACAGCATTACAGAGGATTTTCTAATAAGGGATCATATTTGTAGTTATATAATGGGAGCGTGCAAGATTGTACTTATGTAGTAAGGTTTTCTACCTTAGCTATAATAATGAATGGAGCCCTAACAGAAGTACTCCATTAGAGACCTTAATATTAGCAACACTTTTGGCATGTAAAGAGCAGCTTTTCCAGAGCTGGCAATCAGTGACATTAGATATAGAAACAGTAAAATATACAAGGTAATTCATACCCAAATGGCTAACTTATGCAATTGTTAACCTGTTTAAATCATGCCTGCCTGTTCGTGTAAATACTCAGGAACAAAACAGATGGAAGATTCACAAGCTGATGATTAAAAAACAAATGCACACACAGTTCTTTTAATAAACTGTTCTGCAGAAAAACCTGAAGGAATAAGGCTGATATTGTAAATGACAGTTTTATATTTGAAATATAAATATTTCAAAAGGCAATACCAGGTAGCAAAACATGCTCAGTATATTTAAAGAACCGCTCTGTTTCTCTCTGTTCTGTTTCTCACAGTCCCAGTGAGAAAGTGCCTAAAGTTAGCATGACTTAGAAACAGTTGGCAACTTGATTAAATTGCATTGTGTTGTATTTGCACAAAGATACGGATGCTACATTGCCACCTTTGTGGCAGTTTGGTGGTATACGCTGAATGACTTACACTGACCCTTGCTATTATATACTGACCAAAGTTGTCCGGTATTGAACTGTCCCTCTCAGGGCCAACCAAGGCTCAGGTTAGTTGGGCATGCTGCAATTACTAACTGATTATGATGATTCTAATCAGAGGAACACAATCTTCTCAAGGAGGAACTTCCTCTTTAATTTAAAAAAAGGCAATACAAAAGCTGCTTGTACTTCATCTACAATAGATAGTAATGATCTATTATCATTATAATGATGTTGTCTAAGAAGAGATTATTGGGCTAAAAAGCAGTTTCTGTAACAGTTTTGTAGTTGGGTGAAGTCAAATTGCCGAGGGTACAGCACAGGGCTGGGCATACTGTCCCCTTCTAGGACCCGGGTGACCCCAACATTCAGTAACTATCAAAACTCCAGTTACACTGAGACGGTAGGCATTAAGTTTAATCTGGGGTACTCCTGGCTACCTCACAGACAAATTCCAAGCGTTTGCACTTTTCTTTGTGTGAACTTTATTTGTAAACGGTATATACCTGTTTTTGTTCCAAAAAGAAAGACCTCAGGGGGATGCGTCACCCACGCTGGGAGCCTCGCGCTACCCTGAGGCGTCCGGCGCCCGCGCGCAACCGTTAGCGCGCGCCGCCGGGGCCCAACGGCCGCCGCCGCCTCGCCCCGCGCTGCCGCTCGCGGCCGCCTTCCCGCGGGGCTCGGACACGGCTCGCGCGGTCGGGTAGGTGGCGGGACGCTCCCGCTTCCCCCAGCCGCTCCCCAGCAGGTCCCGGCAGGCAGGAGCGAGTTCCCCGCCGCCCAGGCCCCTGCCTGGCGACAGAGAGGTCGGTTTGAGTCGGGAGAAACCTCGCAGGGCCGGTCCTCGTTCCCCGAGGGGCGCGGGGGGAGATGTCCCCACCGGGGCACTTACCTTCCTGGCCGCTGCGGCCCCGCCGCCCGGGGTTTCGAAGCGGTTCCTCAGGTCCTCGAGGGCGATGGGAAAGCGCTCGATGCGGCGGGGGCCGCCCAGGGGCTCCTCCTTGAATACCTCCGCCCTCCCGCCGTCCGCCGTCGCTTTCTCCATGGTGCTGCCGCGGCTGCTTTTATCTGGAGCCGAGCCCCCAGCTCGCCCCTCCCGGCCGCCCGCGGCTGCGGGACCGGCCTCCTCCGGCTGCGGGGAGCGCGGGCCGGCGCGGCCACCCCGCCCCTCCGGCGCC